>JADRCH010000105.1:2899866-2987785 GCA_019843965.1 Rhynchomys soricoides | reverse complement strand
CTGGTGGCCTCCATGCTGATGGTTGCTGGTGGCTGGTGGCTGGTGGCTGGGTGCTGATATCCTGACAGTGAAGATTGGACTTGCCCCAGGGAACTCGATGCCCCTGATCATCAGGAAGTAGTCTGATGCCCCATTTCCCTTCTAAGCTTCCTCTGGTGCGGGGTTGGGGGTGGAAGGGGTTGGGTGGAGAAGGATGGTAGGAAAAAGAAATAGAGTCAAAGGTCTGGTTGCAGGCTACCGACATTTCAGAAAATAAATATGGCCAGGCAACATGGGACGCACCCTTAGTCCCAACACAGGAAGGCAGACCTCTGTGAATTTGAGGCCAACCTGGTCTACATAGACTTCCAGACCAGGCAGAGCTATACAGTGTGCGTGTGCGTGTGTACATCTGCGCTTATGGAGTGACTACCGTATTCTAGTAACTTATAGGATAGGGGCATATTTACTAAGGAATGTGTCCAAGTTAAAACAAATGGCTTGTCATCCCTAGACTGGCACACACAGATGTCAGGTACTGGTTTTCAGATTTAACACCATTATCAACAGGCAGTAATCTATGTCCCTTGGGAAATCTGACAATTGGAGGCCACATGTTAGTTTTAGCTGAGTTGGCCTTCATTCAGTAATGTATAACCACATCCAAGTCAGAAGTCAAGCGCTTGCACCTTTACTGAAGGTTGTCTCTGCAAGGCATCTGTAGGACCCTCAAAATGTATATGAAAGACCCATCTGTTGTCAAAGACCCTACAAACATTAACTCTGAAGATGAGATCCACAGGGGGTAAAATCCAGAGTGCGATAACTTGCCACATATTATAGGACTTTAGAAAAGAAATGTAATGATTAAAGTGGACTCTAACAGCTATTGGTAAAGCTTCATGAAATAAATAAAATCTGAACTTCTTTAAAAAATTTATTTATTATATGTAAGTACACTGTAGCTGTCTTCAGACATTTTTTTTTCTTCTCTCTCCAGCCCACTTGCTATAACTGTCATGCACCCCAGAAGAGGGCGTCACCATGTGGTTGCTGGGATTTGAACTCAGGACCTTCGGAAGAGCAGTCAGTTCTCTTAACCACTGAGCCATCTCTCCAGCCCCCTAAGCTTTTTTTTTAGCTGTCTAGCATTTGTTGGGAAATAACTGAGATTTTAAAATAATTATAATTACATCGTTTCCCTCTTCCCTCTAGCACTTCCCACCCCACCCCCATACCTTTCAAATGTCTGGCCTCTTATTCTTTATTATTATTATTACATGATATAAATGAGTAAATATATAAATGTAGATTGCTGTGTCAGCTTAGTGTTGCTTATACACATAATTTTTTTTAGAGCTGATCACGTGGGACTGGTTAACCATTTAGGCTGGGAAATACTAACTCTCCGTCTTTCTGTAGTTTTTAGTTGACTGTAGCTCTTCGTGTAAGGGTAGGGCCCTGCTGGATTTCCCCCAACTGGTGATATCATTGTTCTAGTCTTGCTTAAGCAGCCGTACTGCTGAGATCTCCTGTCACATTTGGAAGACCACAACTTGCTGCAGGCTTCCTGGTCCTCTTGCTCTGACAATCTTTCCAGCTCCTCTTCTCAATGTTCCCTGAGCCTTGGGTATGTTGTACAGTAGATGTGTCCGCTGTGGCTGGAGACTCCACATTCAGTTGTCCTCTGCATTGTGAATAGCTGTGACTCTCTGTAATGGTCTCCATTTGCTCTAAAAAAAGAAACTTGTTTTGTTTTGAGACAGGATCTCTCTATGTAGTCCTGGATATCCTGGAGCTCATGCTGTAGACCAAAGTGACCTTGAACTCACAGAGATCCTTCTGCCTCTACTTCCCAAGTGCTGGATTAATGGTGTGTGCCATCATTGCCTGGCTAGAGGCTTCTTTGATCAGGATTGAAAGCTACATTCATCTGTGAGTATGAGAATAAATATTTAGATGCATGTAGACTTAATTATGCTGGTGATTATTAAGAGCGTGGATGCCTGGGACGAATACCCTGCTGCTCAGTAGGCCTTAAGTCCATCCAATTAGACAGCTGTTGGTTACCCCCAAGATGTAAGTGCCACTATTGCACTAACGCGGTACTGATGATCATTGTGGTTCATAGGCACCACAGCTGGGTAGGACTACTGAGTGCTTTCCTCCTTTGGAAGGTTATTCAGCACTTTCTGGTCTTATATAAAAACTAGTCCTCAGGGGGGAGGCTTTTGGGTCAGATTCCACTGAGTCCTATGTCCAAAGTGCAAGGTTGTTTTCTGCACTGGGGACTACTTTCAGCTTGTGGGAGGCAACCAAGTGATAGTCTATGTTTTGGGAATTTCTCTGACTCTCCTGATCCACAACTCAAAAGGCAGTTTCTTGTGCCTGGTACTGGTTTTTGTTAGTCTATGACTTTTGTGGGGAGCACAAAGCTGGGATTTTAAGAATGAGGGGAATTTGTCTGAGAGATGGAATTTGAAAGTAAGACGTCCTCAGGCTGAGTTCCTATTCTAATCTGAGGAAGATGTTCTTATATTAACTATGGACACAGGATTTGAAAACAGTGAATTCTTGTTCCGTATCTGAGAAAGGTAATCTTACATTAACCACGGTCGCTAGATTTGAAAACAGTTTGACTTGCATGCTTTAGAGAGAGGGAACCTCAAGTGAGAAAAGGTTTCCATCAGATTGGCCTGCAGACAAGTCTGTGGGGCATTGTCTTGATTAACGGTTGATGAAGGAGGGCCCAGACCATGGAGCAGTGCCATCCCTGTGCAGGTTCTGGGTGGTATATGAAGTCAGGTTGGTCAAGCCATGGATGACAAGCCAGTAAGCAGCATTCCTCTGTGGTCTGTGTTTCAGTTCCTGCTTTGGCTTCCCTTCATGATGAGCTATAAGCAAGAAGACCTGAGTTTAATATCCAAAATCCATGGGGGGGGGGGGAGAGCCAGAGGTATGCTTGTGATCCTAGTGTGGAAGGTGGCAACCCAGAGGGTTGATGAAGAATTCCAGCCTTGGAATACTTGATGAATTCCAGGCAAGTGAGAAACACTGCCTCAGAGGAGGGTGGGGGCACCAATTCAGAGGAATGTCATTTCAGATAGTCCTCCTGCCTCTGCATGTGCATCTGTTGACACCTATGTGTGCATACTTGAACATACATACAAACACACATGCCCTATAATACACTGACTAGTGAGAATTATTTGGACTACATGTCTCGGTATCCCAACCCTTCCTCCCCTCAGCTTTTTATCAGGAAACCTGAAACGAAGTAAGGATCGTGTTGCCCTTCTTCCTGTCCCACCTCATGTGTCTCATGAGGAGCCAAAACCCCAAACCCACTCAAACGTGCAATAGGGAAGAGAGCCTATTGAATGCATCCTGAGATGCAGTTGCAGGTAGACAGGGTGCAAAGGGTCTGTGAACTGAAAAGTCCGGCAGGGCATCTGTTCTCTCTGCCTCTCGTGTCTGTCTGTCTTTTGTTTTTCTGTCTCTTTCTCTTGGTTTCTAGTCTGTGTTGCCTTCCTCTGTTTATTCATCTTGCATATTGTCCATAAATACTAACTCTTACTAAGCAAAATTTTAGATGTGTGCTTTAAAATTTTTCTTTGCATTTATTTATTAGCATGTGCGTATATGTGCAGGAGTGCCCACTGCAGTGGCATGCATTCATGTGGAAGTCAGAGGACAGCTTGTGGAAGTCAGTTCTCTCCCTCTATCATGTGGATTCTGCAGATTTAATGCAGGTTGTCGGACTTGCTGCCACTCCTGACCACCAGAGCTCAGTCTCTGGATCCTACTCAATGATGGACAGAGAGAACCACTTCAGAGAATTCCTTTTATTCCAGTCCTGATGCAGTTGCTGTCTGTGTTACCTTAGAGCTCACTTAGAGCATTCTCTGATCTTTGTGACCCACACAGGTCTTTCCTTTGACCCTAACATGTAAACAATATCTCAACTGGGAAATTATTGTTTTTTAGAAAGACAAAACATTCACTCACTTGTGAATCCAGATGGCGGTGGTGGCGCACACCTTTACTCCCAGCACTTGGGAGGCAGAGGCAGTCAGATCTGAGTTCGAGGCCAGCCTGGTCTGTAGAGTAAGTTCCAGGACAGCCAGGGCTACCCAGAGAAACCCTG
Source organism: Rhynchomys soricoides (assembly GCA_019843965.1). NCBI lineage: Eukaryota > Metazoa > Chordata > Mammalia > Rodentia > Muridae > Rhynchomys > Rhynchomys soricoides. The sequence continues at coordinate 2,983,659 of JADRCH010000105.1, read as the reverse complement.
ACTTGGAGAGGAAAAACAAAAACAAACCCCCCACAACATTTATTTGTGGGGAGAACTGGTGTGGAGCAGTGCGTGTGTAGAGGGCAGAAGACACTTGTAGGAATCCACTTGTAGGAATCCATTTTCTCCTTCCACCACATGGCTTCTGAGGATCTAATTTGGGAGCAATACACTTATGTATTGTTATGTAATAAGAAATCTTGTCTCTGCCCAGCACCCAGGCCAGCCTGGGCTACACAACAAGATTCTGTTCCTCCTAATCTTTCCTATTCATAACTCCTTGTGTGCAAATTATAAAAATGGACTGATAATGATGAAAAGCCCAGCAATCTTTTTTTAAAAAATCAAAATTCAATAGTTAAAAGAATACTAGCCCCTGTAGTTGGTGGTTTTAGCGGAACCAGTTTAAGCTTACCCTGACTAGCTTACAAATAAATAAGGCTCGGACTATGGTTTATTTGGCTTTCACAATTACTGGGGGGGGGGGGGTACCCCTAATCTACTCTTCTAACTGCTGGCCTGGCTACCTCCCCAGCAGTGTACCCCAGATACTTGCTGTTTCTCCTGTCCATCTCCCCCCATCGTGGCTTCTTCTCCCTCCTTTCCTTCCTCCTCCTCCTTCCTCATCTCTCTCCAAAGGCACCTACCCCTAATCCCTCCAGTAATTGGCTGTAGCCAGTTTTATTTAACCAATAGTTTTAAATCAAGGAACAAGGTTTGCACAGCAGAAGCTTGTAAACATGAGAAGTCACTTGTAGGTCTAGACCTTCTGGTATAGAATTTAACATGACAATACACAGCATAAACCAAACCTCAACATGTGGTAATGGGCGACTATGTAGTAAACATGCTCATTTATGACATTTGAAGTTATGAATCCGATACAGACCATGAAGAATGTCATGTATCTATCGGAACCCCTTATAGTTCAACATATGTATACCTTTGCCTCTATAATCTCACTCCTAATTGTTTGAAATAAGGGCACCTAATAGCAGACGTTATGGCCATTTTGTGGGAACAAAAACAAAAAAACCTGGAATCCAACTGCATGCCCATCAAAAATTTGAGATCCATCTACCCAATAGAATATTGAGCAACACAATATTAGTGCCTTAATCGATGTTCTATTGCTGTGAAGAGACATCATGACCAAGGCAACTCTTAACAAAGGAAAGCGTTTAACTGGGGGCTTGCTTACAGTTCCAGGCTCATAGCAGGGAATAGAGAGGCAGGCGTTGGTGTTGGACAAGTAGCAGAGAGAAAAAGACTGAGTCTGACATGGACTTATGAAACCTCAACAAAACTTTCTCCAACAAGGCCACGCCCTCTCCAACAAGGCCACGCCCACTCCAACAAGGCCCCATCTCCTAACCCTCTCTGGGGGCCGTTCATATTCAAACCACAGTCTGCTATCCAAAAGAATAAGTAAACTCATTTAAGTTTTTACCAAGCAAAGGAAATATAGAGAAAAACTATAACCTTTTTATTACATTTTAAAAAAGATAAAAATCTCCATATCTATTTGTCTATTTAAAAGAGTCGAAGGTGGGGCTGAAGAGGTGTCTCAGTGGTTAAAAGCACTGGCTGCTCTTCTAAGGGAGTAGATTCAATTCCCAGTACCCATATGTGCCTCACAACTAACTGTAACTCCAGTTCCAGAGGATCCTACACCCTCTTCTGGCCTCTGCAGGCACACATGTGGTGCACAGACATACATGCAGGTAAAAAACCCATACACAAAAGCTGGAAGCGACCTTCTTCTGTGAGAACCATCTTTAACCAGTAGTTCTACTTACCTATGGTACTTGTATTAGTCAGGGTTTTCCAGAGTCACAGAACTCACGGAATGTCTCTATATTTTAAGGGAATTTATTGTGATAATTTACAGTCTGCAGTCCAACTAACCCAACAATGGGCGGCTGTGAATGGAAAGTCCAAGAATCTAGTAGTTGCTCAATCTCATGAGGCTGGGTCTTTCAGCTGTCTTCCGTATAAGCTGGAATCCTGAAGAAGTAGGTTCCAACAGATGTTCTGGCAAGTAAGTGCAAGCAGACAGAGAAGAAGTAAGCCTTCCTTCCTCCATTGTCCTTATGTAGGCTTCCAGCAGAAGGTATGGCCCAGATTAAAGGTGTGCACCACGACACCTGGACCTAAACTCTTCTTTATTAGGAATTTGCTCTGTCCCAGGCTAGCCTTGAACTCAGATATCTGCTTGCCTCTGTCTCCTGGGATTAAAGGCATGGACCACCTTGCCTGGACCTAAGCTTTTTGTGGCCATTATGCCTCAAAATGCAGATGAAAAGTCTGTGTCTTTCTTAAGGTCTGGATCACAGGTGTGCCCTCCATTTCTGGATTGTGGTTCATTCCAGACGTAGTCAAGTTGACAACTGGGAACACAATGCCTATGAACTACAGCAATGGCCAGCATGTCACAATAACCCTAAGGGTGCAGTAGTAGCACCCATACCTTGGCAGTAACCAAGGAGCACCCATACCTTGGCAGCTCTCTAATGGATGTGAGACCTGCTCCACAGGAGGAAAATCGTACCTGGTTCTGGAAATCTAGCCAACTACTTTGGGCGAGTGAGGTCATGGATCTTGGAGAGACTCCAATTGCCACTTTACTAAACCAGCATAATTTCTAGCTACATTCTAAATATTTATCCTTAGCTCTCATCCCTCGGCAAGGAAACTTCTGTTTGCAACAAACAGACCATCACAGAAAACCACAACTGATCAGAATACCGAGAAAACGTGATTGCATGGTTTCCAGCCACAGCTGCTAGATCTACAACACAACGCTTGCACCTAAGGCTCAGGGAAGAGGAAGAGGGAAGATTCTCAAGGCCAGAGGAATAGTAAGTCAGCTGTGAGGTTTTGTATTCTAGAAATGTCAGGGAAACCACATCTGTGAAATCTCAGCCACATGGCACTTTCACGAGACCTGAGCAAGGACAACTCTGATAAACATACCATCTTGGAAGAGGGAAATCTGACAGGATCCCACCCTAGAAAGAAAGCTACAGGCAACTGAGAAATGCTGAGAGCAGGAGAAATAGATCCCGCCCCCAGAGAAGAGCAACCCGCCTCTTTTGCTATCTAATACCAAGTGGTCTGAAATTATATACATACAAGAAATATATGGACCGAGAAGGCTGTATTTATATGTTTAGGAATATATATATATATATATATATATATATATATATATATATATATGCAACAATAATTACAGAAAAAGAAGACATGAATTTGAAAGAGCAGGGGAAGGTACTTGGGAAGGGTTTGGGGAAGGAAAGTGAATGGGGGAAAATGATGTGATTATATTTAATTTCAAAAATATATTAATCTTAAAAAGAATATGAAAGAGCTGGAGAGAGAGCCCAGTGGTTAAAAGCACTTGCTGCTCTTACAGAGGACCTGGGTTTTATTCCTAGCACTCACATGGTGGCTCACAACCATCTGAAACTTGGGTTCAGGATCAATGCCCTTTTCTGACCTCAATGGGCACCAGGCACACATATAGTACACACACACAAACACACACACACACACACACACACACACACACACATGGATTTGGGGAAAACACACACATTAAATAAGTAAATAAGATAATTTTTCAAAGAACATGGAGAAAGTATGCAAGAATTCACACTAGATTGCTAACATTTCTCTGTTATTTTTTAATGTTTTTGTTAATCCTTCAGTAATTTTATTGTGTGTATCTAATGCACTCTGGCCATGTCCGTTCCCACTTCTCTTAACTCCTCTTAGGTTATCCACCACTTCCCCCTCCTTTCAAACACCGCATCCTCTGGTACTGGTGTTTGTCATAACCCACTGGGTTCTGTTTGTGTTGTGCATATATGTGTGGGTGTGGAGCGGCCACTAGAGTGTAGTCAACCTACAAAGAGAAACGCCCTTAAAGTAAACCGGTTTTTCCCTGTCCTAGCAGCCATCAACTGTCCATAGCTCCTAACCTTGGGGTAAGTGTTCATGAACTCTTTCCCCATCCATGCCCGAATGATGACTGGCTTGATCTTAGCAAGGCCCTGTGCAGGCAGCCACAGCCTCTGTGAGTTCATGAGTATGCGGGTCCTGTATGTCCAGAAGGCATTGTGTCATCCCAACCCCCGCCCCCATCTCTTACAGACTTTCCAGTCCCTCTTCTGTGACATTCCCTAAACCTTTTGAGGGAAGTGGGTATATTATACATATCCCACTTAAGGCTGAGATCTTTGTACTTGAACCAGTTATGAGTTCCTGCATTAATCAGCATCTACTGCACAAAGAAGCTTCTCCGATGAGGGCTAGTGCTACACTAATTGAGGAGATAGAGACCTGTGTAGAAGGCAGTTTGGTATTATGTCCTTTTGGCAAAATAAAGTAGTAGGTTTATCCCTGCTGTCTATGCACTCCCCAGCCATGAGCTCATGGCCAGATTTATAGCACCAGGCATGCATGTCCACCGGTAGAGAACAGTTAGTCAACTCCAGAACATGCATGCCACTAGTGTACCCATGGGCATATCTTGCCAGGCCAGTCCTTAATTGTACCTTGCAGGATTCACAGCTGAGTAAGACTCTTGATAACATTTCTTCCCTACCAGCCTACCTAGAACCTTCCAGCACTGTGAAAACTAGCCATCTGGGAGGAGGCTTCACCGTCAGTACCAGCTTGATTTTTCATGACCTGTGATGAAAGCATGTGGTGTCTTCAGCAATAGGGTCTTACCAACAAGCTCTTGTGGGCAACTAAGAGCAATGACTACAGCCTGTGTTGTTTTGGGAACCTCTATGAAGGAAGATGTCACACCCTGGTGCAAACTATGGCTTGCGAGCGGAGCATTATCCCCTGTGTGCAGTCACTCCAAACAATAAGCATACATTATATATAGAAGCATATATTATATAACACACACATACACTTTTATATGAAGTTTATAAAATAGTAGGTTTCTATATGGCTTTTCCAAACATACTTAATGTGAGTTACCTCTTCCAATTTCTACCAGTTCTAGGCATAAGGGGATGGGGCTAGATGGGAAAGGAAAGAGAGGTGAGACAAGCAAGCCAGAAGATATAAGCAAGAAAGGGGAAATGAGCAATAACTCAGTAATTCATTAGAGCATAGCACCTATATAGAGTGGGCTGGTGCTTTGCACATGGAGCTCCGGATTTGTGAAAGCCCACATATGTTTTTTGCATAGCTTGGGGGTTAGTTTTCTAATTATAGGTTCTGGCTGAGTGGATGGCTTCTCTAAGGCAGAGATGCAAGATATTTTAATGGGAGTGCTGAAACAGAGCCAAACTAAGAGCTCTTTTCAGACCTGGCAGCCTGACGTTGGTCATTATTGGTTTCTCTTTCCCAAGCGAATATATATGAAGAAATTATATCCAAAAGCCAGACAAAAACTTTAAGATTTGTAGAATTTTGGGAGTTGTCACTTTATGGCTTACATAACCCCAATGTCATGGCTATAATGGGATTTGTGAGCAAATGTTTGAAGTTATAACTTCTGTATAGTAATAATTGTGGCTTGGACTACGCATATACTTTGCCTGCATTATTTGTTCTGGGTAAGTCTTTCATTGATTTGTATTAATTTTCATATGCAAAGTTAGGAAAATTAACTTCTAGAAAGTCATTCACTTCTAAAAACAGTGAGACTATTTTAAGTAGTAAGTTAGAAGGTGTTTGTTTCTGCTTTAGAAAGAAGTTTTTGATTAGACTGCTGAATGGGAGAGAAAGTGTAATGTATTTACTTTCTTTGTGGATATTCACACTTTTAAAGTGTAAGAAAAAAAGCTTTAGGGCATTGGCAACATTAATGAAAATAAGCATTTGAACCACAGCTAACAGCAATCCTTCTACCATGCAAATAAAAAGAACCAAGACAGTGTACCTGCTCCCATCCACCTGACTGGATGCCTGCAAGCCAGTTCCCTGCCTTTCCATGGACCTCCCCAGTTTGATTAGAACAGTTGCCCAAATCTTTTTCTTCATTTCCAACTTGATCTTTCACTACTGTCTCTGTCTTGGAAACTGTAGTCTCCTCATCCAAAACTGTCTCTTCTAGTTCTATATCTGTTCTGAATCCACTCAGCAGCATCTGAACCTAGTGTTTGCACCTAGCTGCAGATTGACATTCTGCTCTCTGCTGGGCATTTTGATCTGGACTCTCTTACTACAAGACCACTGCTTAGCTGTGCTAACAGGAGTTGTAAAATTACAACCTGCAGTTTGCTTAAAGAGTATTGAGTTGGAATGGTGTAGCTTGAGAGAGTTGAATGCATAAGATCATTACACAGAGGTGTTGCCAAGCAGACAATGGTCAAGTTGGCTGCTCAATGTGTCTCCAGTCTATGGGACAAACAGCAGTTCTACATCCTGCATCTTGGGACTCTCAAGTCTTCCCGTCTGCACTTTATTGACTCGTTTTTCTTATTGACTCGTGGTTAGCCAGCTGAGCTCTTTCTGCTTGGATCTATGAGAGAGATCTCTGCAGAGATCCTATCTCATCTATAATGTGTTGATTTTATTATTGTAAGTGGGAATATTTCCAAGCTCTCCAAGCTTTGAATGTCACCCTTGTCTAGAACAGTGTCAAAATGGTCTAAATTTTGGCTTCTGTCTGAGGCTGTACTCTTTGTACTGCAGCTCTGCTCCTGCCAATCATGTCTTGACTTTTTAAAAATTACACAGCTATGCCTTTTTATCAATATGACAAAACACCAATGCAAGTTCTAGATAAATAAGATTTTCTTGGCCCACGGTTTTGAAAGCTAATGGGTACAGCATAGTGCTGGCATCGGCTTAGCTCTGGTGAGGGCTCTTTTCAAGCATCACTCATGATGGATGGCAAAATTTGGAGAGAAGGGGCCAGCAAGATAGCATAGTGCTTAAGGGTGATTGCAGCCCAAAGTGACAACCTGAGTTTCATTGCCAGAACCCACATTGTGGAGGGAGAGAACCAACATCCATGGGCTGTCCTCTGACCACATGTGTGCCATGGCATGCATGCTAAAACATACAGGCGTATGCACATGCACACACACACACACACACAAATAATAAATGTGAACATAAGTTGGAATAAGGGAGGGAGCAAGTGACACATCACCAGACTGGCAGCGATACAACTGTGTGGGGCAGGCTTGGAGTTTATAACAATTTTTGGAAAAATATCAAGAAGTTGTGAGAAACACTTTTATCCTTTTGAGGGCATGTCCCCAGCTAGCCAAGAACTTCTCACTAGGCCCTACCTCTTGAAGTTTCCATACCAGCTCTTACCACCTGAGGACCTAGTTTTCAACCCACAGACCCAGGAAGGCAAACCCCTCCAAACAGCAGTGATGTGCCCACAATTCTTTGTTTGTTTCTTTGTTTTACACAGGGTTTCTCTGTGTCGCCCTAATTGTCCAGAAACTCTCTCTGTAGACCAGTCTGGCCTGGAGCTCACAGAGCTCCAGCTGCCTCTGCCTCCCAAGTGCTGAGATTCAGCCTCAAATTCCTAAGTAGCACACTTCCTCGACTCTGAGGCTCAGTCAGATCACACTAATCACTAAAAAAGAATGCCAAAACCGACAAAGGAAATGCATCGACTGAAATAACTAAAAAGTCAAGGGTTGTACGTAGGTCAGATCTCAGCTAAGTTTCAGGGATCAAACTATATGATCAGAAATTGGCCAACGGTGATAGCCCACTCAGTAAAATGCTTGCCTTGTGAATATTAGGGCTCCGATTTAATCCTCAGAGTCATGTAAGGATAGCAAACATAGTGCACACGTTTAATCCTTGAGCTAGGGAGGCTGAGGCAGGAAAATCCCTGAGGTTTGCTGCCAAGCTTAATTGGTTGAGCTCCAGCTAGATAAGAGATTCTGCCTCAAAGGAGGTGGATACCATTCCAGAGGATGACACCCAAGATTGTGCTCTGACCTTCTCATGCATGTGTACACACAAACACACACATTTAAAAAAAAATTGGTTTCGCTGGGCAGTGGTGGCACACGCCTTTAATCCCAACTCTCGGGAGGCAGAGGCAGGTGGATTTGACAGACAGGGCTACACAGAGAAACCCTGTCTTGAAAAAAAAATTGGTTTCTCATCTTTCTTTTTCTTGCTTCAGTGTTTGACTCCGTTACTCCTGAAGGCTGTTTCAAATGTAGCAGAGAAGGTACCAGAATCCCTGGGCCTATGTTTCTGTCAAACAAGCCTAGCAAAAAAGCAAAAAACATTCCTTTCTCTGTAAATTCAGAAAACAACCCTACATTAAGTCTTTTGCAGCCTGGCTTCGATGTCTGCCTGATCTTGGGGCTGGGAATGGAAGATGAAGGGGCTGGATGTGAGGACTCAAACATAGCAACAACCCAGGACCCAGAGCATCAGAGGGACTATGGGCTCTGTTAACCAGGGGCTTCCTGTTAACCAGGGAAAATGAATACTGAAAAGTAAAAGGAGAGAGAGAGAGAGAGAGAGAGAGAGGAAAAGACAGATGTACATTACACTTAAATAATAGCAGAGAGATTAGTCGAGAGAAAAACGTTTAAGCTACCTTGAAATTACGTAGTATTTAATCTAATACTCTCTCTCTCTCTCTCTCTCTCTCTCTCTCTGTCTCTCTGAGTCAGGACTTATTATGCAGTTCAGACTGGCCTTGGGCTTCCAAGTTCCATTCCCACATCCCATGGGCTGGAATGAACAGGCGTGTGTGCCACCACAGCCTGGCTGACCCTTGCTTTTCAGTCCGCCTCTGCACAAGGCTGCTCTTCTGGCTGTCACTCTCCTCAAGCCCCGGGCTGGCAGCATCTTTGAGAGAATAAATAATTGAAAGCAACCCCTCTGACTTTGAGCCCCAACCAGAGTTCATGCCTCATCTGCTTTCTCCCCAGAGAGGAAATCCCTCCTCCCCAGCCCCTCTCCCTTCCTCCCCAACCCTCTCCTGTCCTCCCTAGCCCTCTCCCGTCCTCCCCAGCCCCTCTCCTGTCCTCCCCAACCCCTCTCCTGTCCTCCCCAACTCCTCTCCTGTCCTCCCCAGCCCCTCTTCTGTTCTCCCCAACCCTCTCCTGTCCTCCCCAGCCCTCTCCTGCCCTCCCCAGACCCTCTCCTGTCCTCCCCAGCCCTGTATCCTCATTGTTCATCACTTTTGTTCTAATCAAATAAGGTGAATTTCAGTAACATTCCACAGAGCAGTTACCCACTAACAGCTTGTTTCATTTGCAGTAGTTTGGGAGCTACTAAATAGTCTAAATATTCTATTTTCTAAAACAGGCAGTCTCCAGCCTTGGCTGTGAACAGCCTCCATCTCCACAATAAGAGAAAACTGTTCTGTCAGAACAAGCAAAAAGTATCATGACTTAGATGATGCAGATGTTTCTCTCAGTATATAAAAGAATCAGGAAATGGGTACCCTAGGGCTGGTTTGGGGGCTCCAGGGTCATCAGGAACCATGTGTCTTCTTGCCTCTCTTGCCAGATGACCATTGGCTGGCCACAGACGTGAAGAAGCAAGAGAAGACCTGCCACCGATTTTCCAGAGGTCCTAGCCTGTCTTATGTGGCCAGCACCTTGGCTAAATAAGACTAGTTGTGGGAGAGGCCAAGAACTGTGGGCTTTTGCAGAGCTCCTGGGAAAGAGGAAACCTCTCCAGAGAATATTTGTCAAATGGTTGAGATTTTCAGGGGTCAAGATAGTCAGTCAGTGGCTGCCCTTGAATGTTCCCAGGCTGCTTCAGCCCCTAAATTCCAAAGTTCTAGAACATCTCTTTTTCTCCCCTGCCTCCTCCTCCTCCTTCTCCTTCTTCCTCTTCCTCTTCTTCAGCATGGTCTCACAATGTAGCTCTGGGTGACCTCAAATTCACAATCCTCCTGCCTCAGCCTCCCAAGCACCGAGATATACAGGCATGTGCTACTACACCCATACCTATGTGCCATTCTTAACCACTACCCTCTTTTTGAGTTGATTTATGGTTTTTGAAACTAGACAGTTTTAGGGACAGACTGGGCAGTGTGTTTGACAGTTCTGAAAGACAGATCTAGGGATGAGTGCTAATATGGTAAAACTCTAGGTCATAAACATTGGGCCTTAGCAAGTCAGATTGTGTGTATGTGTGTGTGTGTGTGTGTTCATGTAGGTGCACATGTGTGTGAGAGAGAACATGAAATGTGTGTGTCAGTGCATGTGGAGGCCAGGGGATAACCTCAAGTGCAAGACCTCAGGAACCATCTATCTTGTTTGTTAAGACAGGGTCTCCCATTGGCCTGGAGCTCACAGCAGGCTAGGCTGACTGGCTATTGAACTCCAGGGACCTACTTTCTCAGTGCTGAGCTTATGAGTGTGTGCCACCTCCCCCCCCCTCCAGCATTTGGAGAATCAAACTCAGGTCTTGATGCTTGTGTAGTGAGCTCTAGATGTCCTAATTTGGTTTCTCTTGTGATAGGACAATGACCAAAATCAAATTAGGAAATAAGGGGTTTCTTTCATTCTCCACTCCCATCACCATCTATCAAGGGAGATCAAACTGGGAACGTGGTAGTACACACAGAACCAGAGACCACAGAGGAATGCTGCTTACTGGCTTGTCCCTTGCTTCTATTCAGCTTGCTTTCTTGTACAACCTAGGGACATCTGCCTGGTAATAGCACTTCCCACAGTGGGGTAAGCTGTTCTCCATCAATTAGCAATCAAGAAAATGCCCCACAGGTGTGCCCACAGGCCAATTTAGTGAAGCCGATTCCTCAAAGGAGGATCTTGCTTCTCAAATGTATGAAATTAACTATTGAAATCAAACATCAACTTGATCTGAACTATCTGCCAATCCTCTTTCTTTCCTTTTTTTTTCTTTTGAATGGCCTTTGAATGTGCTACAAAACCAAGAACAACTTGAACCACTGACCTTCGGCCTCCACATTCCAAGCACTGGAATTACAGAAGTGACTCACCACACCTGGCTCTTCCATTGCTTTAATACTGTTATTTGAGATTTCAATAGGAAAACACAGATGATCTCTTCAGGGAATACTGGCTTTTGTAACTGTGCTGAAGTTCTCAGTCAACAAGAAGGACAGACTAGACTCCAGCCTGAGGGACTCCTTCCCTCTCTTGCCCCTTCAATATTCGACATCTTGGGTGGGGTGGGGTGTGATGACCTGTCTCATTGGAAATAAAGGAAAACCTCTGATACTATTTGGGGCTGACAGAAGTAAAGCAAATGGTGGAATTGAGATACACCATGCTGAAGGCAGAAAACACGCACAAGGGTTTCCTAACAACACAACTCATAATGTCAAAAGACTGAGCCAGTCAACAAGCCTTTAAGAAGACAGTTAAATTCTGTGGTACAATTGTACAACCATAGCATAAATCAAAAGTGGTCACGTCTACCCAGTGGGAAATCTCCAGCATGTCTCTTAAACAACGCAGGCAGATCATGTAAATATATAATTGTCAGACAAGGTGTTTATACTTGATGGGAATTCTTGGTTGTCGACAACATCTGGAGTTAACTAAAAAACCCAAATTGATAGGCACAGCTGTGTGGGATTTTTAGTTAATTGGATCATTTGAAATCCAAAGATCCACCTTAAATCGGGGCCACGCCTTCTCAGTAAAGTAAAGAGAAAGTAAAGTAAACAGAAAGTTGCTCTTTGCCCTCGCCCTTGCTCTCACTTCCCTGGCTTTACAGTCTACATCTTTGGGATTCCGACATACTGACGAGCAAATGAGACATTCAGCCTAGCGGACTGAACAACTGCTGATTCTCGGACATTGAGAGACAGCCATTGTTGAAGTTAGCCGGACCACAGCCTGTAAGCCGCTCTAAAATATTCCTTTTTATATTAGGTCAGTTCTATCCCTAATGTTCCCCTAGAGACCGCTGATGCAAGATGTATGCTTTCCATTTCTCCATTTTGTTCTCAAGTGTCACCTTCTCATGCCCCGCCTCCTGATCACTTTACATCTCATTGCAGGCTGTTAGAATTTTAATTTACAACCTGCCAGATCATATCATGCATAAACAACCACATCTGGACATCTAGGTATGGACATGTTTTTGAATTCACACGTGCATGTATTTAATAAGTGAATTGTGAGAACACTGAAGATTCATAGCTAGAGCTCACTGGGTTTGGTTTTTGAGGCTGGGACTCCACATATAGGCCAATGTTGTCCTCTAAATCCGGACCCTCCAGGTGTTCATTTCCTAAAGTCTTGTATGACAGAATTGGGCCGTCATGACCATCAACGGTGTGTGTGTGTGTTACTGTTAGTTCTTTCTATTAAATCAAAATAAGACAAAAGGGAGGGCTGACCACGTCTTTTGGGCACTCATGTGAATACTGTAGGTGGTGACACTTAATTTCTTTTTGCATCCAGAAAAATGAGCTGTAAATAAACCTCCGATGCACAACTCGCAGGAGGTGAAGTGCTACCCTAGGCGGTGCCTTGTCCGCACAGGCGCACTAGCCTTCTGCACAGGAACCCGCGCACGCTTGGTGGGCGCAGTTGCCCGGTTAGCGCACTGCAGCACCACTGCGCAGGCGCGGGGCCGGGACTAGAGTAGAACGGGCAGAGCGGAACCGACCGTGTGGTCCTGTCCGCAATGGCCGAGGCGACTTGGTGGTACCGAGGAGGTGAGGGTGGGTACGCTTAGAGGATAGGTAACCCAGGGTCCATTGGCAACTCCAGGTACCCAGGAAGGAGCTCTGACCCCATATCTGCACTCCTGGGATGGTTGCCAGCGTTGTCCCCGAAGTGAAGTCCCAAGGAGAGAAGACTCCTCTTGCTAGGCTGTCACCTCCGTGGGTGTGGGTCCCATGAGATAGTTGCGCCCTTGACCGCTACATCTGGAGCCAGAAGCCACTAAAACTAGTGGTGTTTTTTCCCATCTTAGATATATACGTTATAGTTACCCAGTAATATGAAGAAAATTCATGTTTTTCATCTCACAGGGACTTCAAAACATGACCTGCATTACAGAAGGGAAGCGGAGGTTAACACCACACTTGAGGAGTTGTTACTCTACTTTATTTTTTTAGTAAATCTATGCATATGTAAGTACATAGGAGTAGGTAAGAATGCTGGTTGAACTAATAGTTAAAATAAAAACCAAAAAAAAAAAAAACCGGACAAATTTTAGAGATCGTTTTGACAAATTTCGGAGATCATTATCTTATGATTGACTCAATTTCCAATTTTTAAGGGGCAAAACTAGGCCACAGATGTAATGGAAAGCTTCCATTGTCAACACTGGCTGAATATGATTATTATTTTAATTTGAGACTATTTAAAACATCCTCTGGGTTGACAATTGGATTAAATTTGTTTCAGAGCCATAGAGATATATTAGTTTGGTTCCAGAATTAAAAAGTACAGGTGGGAGCCAACATAAAGTTTGGGCATGGCCCCAGAGCTTCATGTTTTTCAGTAAACTGCTGTACAGTCAGTAATAAAGTACATTTGTGTTGAGTAAATAAATGCAAATGTTTGAGGAGGGCGGAGAGACCAGCTCAGTCTGTGCTCCCCACCCCTCCCAGTGGGTCCACAGCATCGCCTTAGCCTGTAAAAAGCTAACATACAGGATTTCTCTCATCTCCGAAGTGCAGCTGTATACCAATTACAGTCGATTGGTATTGCAGGGGCAGGTGTCCGAGATAAAAGGCAGCTGTAGCCAGCTTGATAAGATATCCTAGGCTGGTTTATAAAAAGCTTAGTTCTAGAGATAGCACTAACATGTGCTCATTGCCAAGCATTTTAGATAGTAGAAAATGTGAGCCAAAAGATTATTTATAATTTCACCAGAGATTTTTGAATACTTATAACAAAGAAAACAACCTATGTCTACAGTAAGGGGACTTATTAACTACTGTAAAATATGCAGTGACGGTGCTGGAGAGATGCCTCAGCGGTTAAGAACACTGGCTGCTCTCCCAGGACACTGGGGTTCAATTCCTAGACCCCACATGGCAGCTCGCACCTGTCTTTGTAACTCCAGTTCTAGGGCTTCTGACACTCTCACACAAACAGACATGCAGGCAGGACACCAATGCACATGAAATAAAAAATTAAAAAAATATATGCAGTGACATAAACGCAACTGTTAAAGAATGGCACAGCCATTTATTTGGTGTGCGCATGCGCCACGCAGATGGTGGTGGTCGAGGGCAACTTGCTTCTCACCTTCATCATGCACATCTCAGGTAGTCAGACTTGATGATTTGAGTCTTTTCCTTCTGATCTATCTTGCTGGCCCCACAATAGTTTTTGTTTTTTATTTAACTGGGGAGTTCTGGAAAAAAACAATAGTTTATAAAAGGAGAAAAAGAAATACTACTGATTAATTTTTAAAAACAATTTTACTATGTTCCAAAGCATGGGTTTAAATGTTTTACATGTTTGGCTGAAAAACAAAAACAAAAACAAAACAAAAAAAACCCCTCAGTCTGTAAAGTGTTTTTTCACACAAACATGAAAACCAGAGTTTGATCCCCAGAATCCATGGAGAAAAACAGAGCGTGGTAATGCCTGTCATCCCAGGCCTGGGGAGGGAGAACAGGCAGCCCCCTGGGGCTTGCTGTCCAGCCAGCCTAGCCTACTTTGAAAGCTAGTGAAAGATCCTGTTTCGAAAATGAAACCATATGTACACGTATGTGAGCGTACATGTGTGCGTGTGCACACACACACACACACGTTCCAAAAATATGGCACAATCATGCAGTAAGAGATATTGCCCTTATGATGAGATCTATAACCCTTCTCTGGCTGAATTCAAGGTTCATAGTCTCAACTGCTCACTATATGATATTATCTATTAATGTAGAGAAAACACAAACAGAATCCTGGATATAACGTGACCTCAGTTAAAAAATATATTATCTGTGTATTTGTGTATGTCGGAGGGAGCCACATACATGCGTGGTCAGAGAACAAGTCTGTGTGCTTCTCTCTCCCCCTCCCTCTTTTTTCTTGTTGCCGTTGCATGGTAAGTTAAATGTTGAGTCATCTCACCAGCCCTAATTTCACTTCAGGCTTTAAAGAGAATATTAAGTATATACACATAAAACCTGAAGAATTCATATCTAGCTTTAGTACAAGGGCTGAAGGAAACTTTTATATACTTTGTATATTTGTGGCTTTAATGATTAGATGCAACAGGGCTGCTGAGAGGGCTCAGCAGATAGAGGTGCTTGCTGCCAAGCCTGATGGTCTGAGTTTGATCCCGGGAACCCACCGAAGGAGAGAACGAGCTCCCACAAACTGTCCTTTGACCTCCATGTTTGTACCATGACACGTGTGCGTTCGTGCATACATGTGCAGACACACACCCCCGCACGCACACAAGAGAGATAAATGTAAAAATGCTTAGATAATGCTGTTTTTCTAAAGCTGGGAAATTTCTGTTTTTGAACACTGCTGAAGGGGGTTTTTAAGTTACAAACTGTAAACAAATTGTTCTCCCCAGTGACTTTTGGGATGGTCAACCCACATATGTATTACTTAAACAAAGTCATGTCGTCTCTATTTGTGGACACTTCTCTACCTAATGACGAAAGAAGCAGCTTTAGATCCATTCGGAGCATAACCGAGTTTTGGAAGGTAAGATATGTGACCTGATGAAGTAGCCTTAGATAGCCCATTAGCCAGTGGCTGGGCTAGCTTGTGCTACAGTGCTTGCCTAGTAAGTGAAAAGCCCTGGGTTTGGGCCCTAGCTCTGGGGTAAAAAAAAAAAAAAGAAAAGAGAAATTCACAGATAGTCCATAAACCTTGCCACACACAGAAAATGCTCAGGAAAGAGTTACTAAAGGGATTAATTAAAGTGAGTGTTTTTATTAGAAAGTCAGCCAATAGTATCTATTCTGAATCTCTATGTTCACAATATAACTTCAATTTTTTGATACTTTTCCAAATATTCCCATTTCCCTTAGAAAACACAAGATTTGTTCTCTGAGTACTGAAGCCAGCCTTGATTGCGTAAATAAAGTCCACAGGAGGGACAGTCTTACAAGTTGTCCATTTCCCAGAACAGATATTTACAATTTATGTATGCAACCCTATACTGTGTGTCACAGTAATAGGCAGTATATAGTTAAAAAAAAAAAAGTGTAATATAACTTAATCCCGCGAGAGAGGTTCCCTCAGGAAGAGTAACTAAACCCTGTCTCGAAAAAAAGAAAAGAAAACAAAGGTATTTTAAGAGAAGAGGACGATGCATGCTGTGTGCATTCACGCCGAACTGAATCTGGGGTGTGAGCATAGAGAAGATGAAGTAGAAATGAGTTGACAGATCTCGGCACAATTGTCACACTGGGAAGTTGAAATTTACTAAAAAGACAGTTGTCCCTGAGTGTGGGCAGAGATGGTGGCTAACTTAGGTACACAGAGAAGCACTTAGGTTGGCAGAGCAGACACTTAGGTTCTCTACAATGAAGACCTACCCTGAATTATCTACAGACTCTGGGAGAATGGAAAGAGGAGAAAGCAAGCAGAACATTGACCCTGCTGCGCTGCGGGGCCATGGCTCCCCTAGCTGCCCTGTTGTGCCTCTCCTAAGGCAGACTGAAATGTAACTGAAATCTTTCCTCCCTTAAGGCATTTCGGCTGGTAGTCTGTCACAGTGACAAGAAAAGTTTAGTGAGAAAGAGGTCAAATGTAAGATAAGATCCAAGTGGTCCTACGTTACCGGCCTCGTAGGAAATGCGAAGTACAAGTTGTCTCTTCTTTAATTTGCTGTGGCTGGTGGCAAAGAGAAGACATGGGGATATCGAATCCTGGGCTTGAGATCACTTAGAATAGGACAGGGACAAAGCAAGGAGTAGCAGCCACCAGGCCTCCATCTTGGTCAGTACTTACACGCAGGGTCACCTGTGTTAATACAGTTTCTGTTGTCAGGAAGGTTTTTTCCCCCATGACCCTTGCCTTTCTCTGAAGTTCATGGAAGGACCCCTCCTGGAAGGCTTGTACTGGGACTCATGGTACAGTAATAAACAGCTCTACAACGTGAAGAACAGCAGCCGCATCTACTACGAGAACATTCTTCTCGGAGTCCCCAGAGTGCGACAGCTGCGAGTCAGAAACAACACTTGCCGGGTCTACCCGGCTTTCCAGTCAGTGGTCAGTGACTGTTACAACAAGTACACGGCAGAAAATGAAGACTTCTCTGATTTTGGCCTCAAACACCATCCAGAGTGAGCAATATGCATTTTTCTTCTAGCAACTTCCTTTGTATCTTTACAAAATTATTTTTTAAATAAATACCTGTCTTCCAGCTACAGTAAGCTGGGAGGTGTGGTGAGTGGTTCTTCCTGTAAACAGTACGGGAAGAAGCCTTGACAACGGCAGCACTTACACTGTAAGAGCCGCCCTGTTTGATGGAGAAGTGGGTGCCAATGTGGTATGTGACGGGAATAGTTATAGTGGACGGGGTGTGTGACAGGAAGTCAGGCATCAACATCAGGTAACTTTCTAAATCACGTTCCACCTTTCATTTTTGAGACAGGGTCTCTCACTGAAGCTGGAGCTCATTGATTCTGTTCGTCCGTTTCAGGGAGCTCCAATCCCGTCCACCCCCTGAGCTCTGGGATTACAGATTCATGGCCCAGCAGCTGGATTTTATGCATGTTCTAGGGACTTGATGTCTGGTCCTTGTGCTTGTAGGCATCTCCCTAGTCCTCAAAAAACCAAAATTGTCTCTTTTGGCAGCTTGTCTAGCTGTGGCCCAAAGCTTTGCAGGATCCTTAGGGAGTGTCTGAGGAACTTTCTACCTGTGGCTTCAGTACTAAAAGGGGCCGTTATGTTCTTTGGTCATATTTGATGATGCCTACTGAAGATGCTATCTTAGTTACTATTGATTTCTGTGCTAAGATACCCAAGCAACTTACAGACGTTTGTTGGAGGCTTACAGTTGTAGAAAGTTAGAGTCCATGACTCTCATGGCTTGGGATGGGGGGTGCGGGTGGGGTGCAGACCTACCACCTCACATTGAAATGTGAAAGGCCCTCTAGACAATGATGTTGGTGTCAGCGTTGTTTACACTGTTGGTGCCAGGTGTCTTATGAAAATCATGGCCATAGGACAGGGCCAACCTTTTTGTGTTTACTATTTATTACAGTTAATTCAAATGTTTTCTATTCGTCATGCTCCCTAGAAACAGCTGTGTTTTGTTCTTTTAGTTACTTCTTTTGTAACTATGTGCTCTGTTTATCAATAATATCCTCCGAGTGGTGTGACTTTACAGTCCTGTGTATTTCCTGTCCTGGCCAGTGATCTGTTATGTAGCTCTCTTCTGCCACCTCTTGTACTTTTAACCTTCTGTTCTTAGCCTCTCAGCTATACCTGATTGCTTTTGATCATTAGTCTATAATGTTCAAAATGTCCCTTTCTTAAACAACCTCCCCCAATCTCCATACATAAATCTATTGCTTTATGTATGTTGTGTTGTCTTATTCTTTGTATGAGTTGGGGGATTTACTTAAATTTTATTGTTAAGGATAATAACATATATAGCCCAGGCTGGCTGAGTTTGGGGCATTCATGAGGCCATATATAATTTTTATAAAGGTTATAAATTCATAAATGTAATGACACACCTTTCAGATATGTTTGGAGGGAACTGAATACGGAGATTGGAGGTATTCTTCTTTTGGCTTTCTTGTAATTATAAGTTAAAAGTCAGAAAGAAGGAAAATAAAATTTTAAACATTTTTTTTGAAAAAAAATTAAATGAGATGTATGTGTGTGCATGTGTGTATGTGTGTGTCTACCTGTCTGTGTATCTGTGTGTGTGTGTGTCTGTGTGAATGCAGACACACCTTTACCACAAATGTACTACAAAACCATTGGATGAGTCCATGGCCCAGGACAAGTAAAACATGCTGGGTGTTGGCCCTTGTAACAAACTAACTCAATGTCTAGGCTACCTTTGAGCTTTCTATTTCAACTGTTTTGAATGGAAGGTTACCTTAAATTCTTGGGACGCTTTCTCATCTCCCTATTTCTTTGGTACCCCACAGATGGAAGCATTCAGCTTCTTCCCGTACCTACCCATGGCACTGGGGGTTTGTCGGCGTTTACCGAGATGGAGGATATATAGTCACATTATCAAAATCAAAATCTGAAACCAAAGCCAAATTTGCTGACCTTCGACTCAACAACTGGATTAGCAGAGGGACCAGGGCTGTTTTTATTGAGTTGTCACTGTACAATGCTAATGTCAACCTGTTTTGCATCATCAGGTGAGTGGCTCAGGAGCTTTATCTTAGGAAACTGAATTTTTAAAGGATCCAAAACCTTCCCTGAGTTTACAGGTCTTGCACACCTGTGCTGGGGTTAAGGCTGTAATTTTAAGATAAATATATTGCTCTTCTGACAATAATGCAGAAGAGGTTGAGGCAACACTACGCTCATGTTTCCTTATTGCAGGACATGTTGAGGAACATGAAGAGTCGTATACAATACGCTGTGTTTGATAGTCTGTGTGTGTGCATGCCCATGCTCAGGCTGCACCGGAGTGCAGGCACACAGATCAGA
This sequence comes from Rhynchomys soricoides, assembly GCA_019843965.1. Lineage (NCBI taxonomy): Eukaryota > Metazoa > Chordata > Mammalia > Rodentia > Muridae > Rhynchomys > Rhynchomys soricoides. Next base: position 2,964,130 of record JADRCH010000105.1, on the reverse strand, counting down.
GGACAGTGTTGGGGAGTCAATTCTCCCCCACCCCCACCCCCCCGTGGGTTCCAGGAATCAAGCCCAGGGAGACATCTTGGCCACAAATACTTCAGTTTCTTATGGTATTGAGGACATATGGACTTGTCATCCTGGAATTGTATAGATCTGACATGTTGTAATTTTCCCATAAAATCAGATTGTTAACATTTTTTGGTTTACGGGGCGAGAGAGATAACTTAATTAGCAAAATGCTTGTCAATATGTCAGTTAGGGTTTCTATTGCTGTGATAAAACCCTATAGGCAAAAAAACAGCTTGGGGAGGAAAAGGTTTATTTGACTTATACTTGGTGATCACAGTTCGTCACTGAGGGAAGTCAGAGCAGGAACGCAAAACTGGAGCCTTGTGCAGGAGCTCATGTAGAGGCCATGGAGGGGTGCTGCTCAGCTTGTTTCCCATGGCTTGCTCAGCCTGCTTTCTTATAGAAGTCAGGACTACCAGTCCAGGGGTGGCACCACTCACAATGGGCTGGGATCTTCCCCCATTGGTCACTGTGAAAATGCCTTACATGGCATGGAGATATTTCTTCAACTGAGGTTCCTTCCTCTCTGATGTCTCCAGCTTGTGTCAGGTTGACACAAAACCAGCCGGAACAAAGGCATTGTGTCAGTTGTGGTTCCCTCTTCTCTGTTAGCTCTAGATTGTGTCAAGTTGACAAAACAAAAACAACAAAAAAGAACTCCCTCTCTCTCCAAAAGACCAGGACACTGTGAAAGCATGAGAACCTGGATGAGTCAGTATTCAGCACCCGTGTGAAAGCCAAATTCAGTGTGGGGGGTGTGGTAAACCCTGTGCCGGGGGGGGGGGGGGGAGCTGTCAAACAAATTCCAGCTGACTGGTCACCTATCTTAGCCAAGTTAGTAAGCTCCAGGTTCAGTGAATGATCCTATCTCTAAATAAATAAATATGGTAGCAAGTAACAGGGGAAGACACCCAGTTCTAACCTCTGACATATGTGGCGCATGAATGCATGCACATGCCTGTGTGTGTGTGTGTGTGTGTGTGTGTGTGTGTGTGTGCACGCTCGTGCATGCGCACGTGCACATATTTTGGCTTACTTTCATTTTTTTTTCTCTATTTCATACTTTATTTACATTTCAAATGTTTCCCCCTTTCCAGGTCTCCCCTTGGGAACCTCCCCATTTCCTCCCCCTCCCCCTGCCACTATGGGGGTATTCTCCCACCCACCCATTTACTCACTCTCGTCTTCCTTCCTTGGAATTCTCCTATACTGGGGCATCTAACACCCTCAGGCCCAAGGGCCTCTCCTCCCCCTGATGGCTAACAAGACCCTCCTCTGCCACATATGTGGCCAGCACCATGGGTCCCTCCATGTGTATTCTTTAGTTGGTGGATCAGTCTCCAGGAGTATCGGGGGGGTCAGGCCAGTTGCCACTGTTGCTGCCTCCCTGGGGATACAAAATCCCTCAGCTCCTTCAGTCCCTTCTCCAAGTCCTCCATCTGGGACCTCACACTCAGCCCTACTGTTGCTGCAAAGTGACTCTTGGATATTTCAAAATTTTGGGCTAATAACTGCTTAACAGTGAGTACATACCATGTTCATTCTTTTGTGACTGCGTTACCTCGCTCAGGATGATATTTTCAAGTTCCATCCATTTGTCTGCGAATTTCATAAAGTCATTGTTTTTAATAGCTGAGTAGTATTCCATTGTGTAACTGTATCACATTTTCTGTACCCATTCCTCTGTGGAGGGACATCTGGATTGTTTCCAGTTTCTGGCTATTATAAATATGGCTGCTATGAACATAGTGGAACATGTGTCTTTATTACATATTGGAGCATCTTCTGGGTATATGCCCAGGAGTGGAATAGCTGGGTCCTCAGGTAGTATTATGTTCATTTTTCTGAAGGTCCGCCAAACTGATTTCCAGAGAGGTTGTATCAGCTTGCATTCCCACCAGCAATGGAGGAGGGTTCCTCTTTCTCCACATCCTCGCCAACATCTGCTGTCACCTAAGTTTTTGATCTTAGCCATTCTGACTGGTGTGAGGTGGAATCTCAGGGTTGTTTTGATTTGCATTTCCCTGATGACTAAGGATGTTGAACATTTCTTTAGGTGCTTCTCAGCCATTCAAGTTTCCTCAGTTGAGAATTCTCTGTTTAGCTCTCTTCCCCATTTTTTGATAGGGTTATTTTGATCTCTGGAGTCTAGCTTCTTGAGTTCTTTGTATACATTGGATATTAGCCCTCTATTGGATGTAGGATTGGTAAAGGTCTTTTCCCAATCTGTAGGTTGCTGTTTTGTCCAATTTAGAGTGTCCTTTGCCTTACAGAAGCTTTGTAGTTTTATGAGGTCCCATCTGTCGATTTTTGATTAGTACAAGCCATTGGTGTTCTGTTCAGGAACTTTTCCCCTGTGCCCATGTGTTTGAGACTTTTCCCCACTTTCTCTTCTATTAGATTCAGTGTATCTGGTTTTATGTGGAGGTCCTTGATCCACTTGGACTTGAGCTTTGTACAGAGAGATAGGAATGGATCAATTCTCAATCTTCTACATGTAGAAGGCCAGTTGAACCAGCACCATTTGTTGAAGATGCTGTCTTTTTTCCACTGTATGGTTTTAGCTCCTTTGTCAAAGATCAAGTGACGATAAGTGTGTGGGTTCATTTCTGGGTCTTCAATTCTATTCCATTGATCTACCTGCCTGTCACTGTACCAATACCATGCGGTTTTTATCACTACTGCTCTGTAGTATAGCTTGAAGTCAGGGAGGCTGATTCCCCCAGAAGTCCTTTTATTATTGAGAATAGTTTTTGCTATCCTGGATGTTTTGTTATTCCATATGAATCTGAGAATTGCTCTTTCTAAGTCTATGAAGAATTGAGTTGGGATTTTGATGGGGATTGCTTTGAATCTGTAGATTGCTTTTGGCAGGATGGCCATTTTAACTATATTAATCCTGCCAATCCATGAGCATGGGAGATCTTTCCATCTTCTGAGGTCTTCTTTGATTTCTTTCTTCAGAGACTTGAAGTTCTTGTCATACAGATCTTTCACTTGTTTGGTTAGAGTCACACCAAGATATTTTATATTGTTTGTGACAGTTGTGAAGGGTGTCATTTCCCTAATTTCTTTCTCAGCCTGTTTATCCTTCGAGTATAGGAAGGCTACTGATTTTGCTTGAGTTAATTTTGTATCCAGCCACTTTGCTTAAAGTGTTTATCAGCTGTAGCAGATCTCTGGTGGAGTTTTTCTGGTCACTTAAGTATACCATCATATCATCTGCAAATAGTGATATTTTGATTTCTTCCTTTCCAATTTGTATCCCTTTGACCTCCTTTTGTTGTCTGATTGCTTTACCTAGAACTTCAAGTACTATATTGAATACATAGGGAGAGAGAAGACAGCCTTGCCTAGTCCCTGATTTTAGTGGGATTGCTTTGAGTTTCTCTCCATTTAGTTTGATATTGGCCACTGGTTTACTGTATATTGCTTTTAATATGCTTAGGTATGCTCCTTGAATTCCTGATCTTTGCAAGACTTTTATCATGAAGGGATGTTGAACTTTGTCAAATGCGTTTTCAGCATCTAATGAAATGACCATGTGGTTTTTTTTCTTTGAGTTTGTTTATGTAGTGGATTACATTGATGGATTTCCGGGTATTGAACCATCCCTGCATCCCTGGGATGAAGCCTACTTGATCATGGTGAATGATTGTTTTGATGTGTTCTTGGATTTGGTTTGCAAGAATTTTATTGAGTATTTTTGCATCGATATTCATAAGGGAAATTGGTGTGAAGTTTTCTTTTATTGTTGGGTCTTTGTGGGGTTTTGGTATCAGTGTAACTGTGGCCTCATAGAATGAATTGGGTAGTGTTCCTTCAGTTTCTATTTTGTGGAATAGATTGATGAGTGTTGGTATTAGGTTTTCTTTGAAGGTCTGATAGAATTCTTCACTGAACCCATCTGGTCCTGGGCTTTTTTTGGTTGGGAGACTTTTAACGACTGCTTCTATTTCTTTAGGGGTTATGGGACTGTTTAGATGGTTTATCTGATCCTGATTTAACTTTGGTAATTGGTATCTGTCTAGAAACTCGTCCATTTCCTCTGGATTTTCCAACTTTGTTGAGTATAGGATTTTGTAGTAGGATCTGATGATTTTTTTAATTTCCTCAGAATCTGTTGTTATATCTCCCTCTTCATTTCTAATTTTGTTAATTTGCATACTGTCTCTGTGCCTTCTGGTTAGTCTGGCTAAGGGCTTATCTATCTTGTTGATTTTTCTCAAAGAACCAGCTCCTGGTTTTGTTGATTCTTTGTATAGTTCTTTTAGTTTCCACTTGGTTGATTTCAGCCCTTAATTTGATTATTTCCTGCCTTCTACTCCACTCGGGTGTATTAGCTTCTTTTTGTTCTAGAGCTTTCAGGTGTGCTGTTAAGCTGTTAGTATATGCTCTCTCCAGTTTCTTTCTGGAGGCATTCAGAGCTATGAGTGTTCCTCTTAACACTGCTTTCATTGTGTCCCATAGGTTTGGGTATGTTGTACTTTCATTTTCATTAAATTCTAGGAAGTCTTTATTTTCTTTCTTTATTTCTTCCTTGACCAAGTTATCATTCAGTAGAGCATTGTTCAGCTTTCATGTGTATGTGGGCTTTCTGTTGTTGTTGTTGCCATTGAAGACCAGCCTTAATCCATAGTGATCTGATAGGAGGCATAGGATTATTTCAATCTTCTTTTATCTGTTGAGGTTTGTTTTGTGACCAATTATATGATCAATTTTGGAGAAGGTACCATGAGGTGCTGAGAAGAAGGTATATTCTTTAGATTTAGGATTAAATGTTCTATAGATATCTGTTAAACCCATTTGGTTCATAGCATCTGTTAGTTTCACTGTGTCTCTGTTTAGTTTATATTTCCAAGATCTGTCCATTGTTGATAGTGGGGTGTTGAAGTCTCCCACTATTATTGTGTGAGGTGCAATGTGTGCTTTGAGCTTTAGTAAAGTTTCTTTTATGAATGTGGGAGATCTTGCATTCGGGGCATAGCTGTTCAAAACTGAGAGTTCTTCTTGGTAGATTTTTCCTTTGATAAGTATGAAGTGTCTTTCCTTATCTTTTTTGATGACTTTTGGTTGAAAGTCAATTTTATCCAATATTAAAATGGCTACTCCAGCCTGTTTCTTGGGGCCATTTGCCTGGAAAATTGTTTTCCAGCCCTTTACTCTGAGGTAGTGTTTGTCTTTAACACGGAGGTGCGTTTCCTGGATGCAGCAAAATGCTGGGTCTTGTTTATGGATCCAGTCTGTCAGTCTATGTCTTTTTATTGGGGCATTGAGACCATTGATGTTAAGAGATATTAAAGAATAGTGATTGTTGTTTCCTGTTATTTTCGATGTTGTTTATATGTTTGTGTGGCTATCTTTTTTTAAGTTTGTTGAAAGCTTACTTTGTTGCTTTTTCTTGGGTGTAGTTTCCTTCCTTGAGTTGGAGTTTTCCATATATTATTCTTTGTAGGGCTGGGTTTGTGGAAACATACTGTGCAAATTTGGATTTGTCATAGAATATTTTGGTTTTACCATCTATGATTATTGAGAGTTTTGCTGGGTATAGCAGCCTGGGCTGGCATTTGTGTTCTTTTAGAGTCTGTATGGGATCTGCCCAGGATCTTCTAGCTTTCATAGTCTCTGGTGAGAAGTCTGGTGTAATTCTCATAGGTCTGCCTTTGTATGTTACTTGCCCTTTTTCCCTTACTGCTTTTAATATTCTTTGCTTATTTTGTGTATTTGGTGTTTTGACTATAATGTGACGGGAGGAATTTCTTTTCTGGTCCAGTCTATTTGGAGTTCTGTAAGCTTCCTGTATATTTATGTTCATCTCTTTCTTTAGGTTAGGGAAGTTTTTTTCTATAATTTTGTTGAAGATATTTACTGGTCCTTTAAGTTGGGAATCTTCACTCTCTTCTATACCTATTATCCTCAGGTTCTGTCTTCTCATTGTATCCTGGATATCTTTGATGTTTTGGTTTAGGGTCTTTTTGGATTTTGTGTTTTCTTTGACTGTTGTGTCCATGTTTTCTATGGTATCTTCCGCACCCGAGATTCTCTCTTCCATCTCTTGTATTCTGTTGGTGATGCTTGCATCTATGACTTCTGATTTCTTTCCTATGTTCTCTAACTCCAGGGTTGTCTCCCTTTGTGATTTCTTTATTGTTTCTATTTCTGTTTTTAATTCCTGAATGGTTTTGTTCATTTGTTTGATTGTGTTTTCCTGTAATTCTTTAAGGGATTTTTGTGTATCCTCTTTAAGGGTTTCCAGTTGTTTACCTGTGTTCTCTTGTATTTCTTTAAGGGAGTTATTTATTTCCATCTTAAAATGTTCTATCATCCTCTTGAGATGTAATTTTAAGTCTGAGTCTTCCTTTTCTGTTGTGTTGGGGTATCCAGGGCTGGCTGTGGTGGGAGAGCTGGGTTCTGATGAAGCCAAGTAGTCTTGGTTTCTGTTCCTTGTGTTCTTGCCCTTGCCTTTCGCCATCTGGTTATCTCTGGTGATAGCTGGTCTTCTCTCTCTGACTGTGGCTTGTCTTTCCTGCAAGCCCAGGTAGGTGTCAATACTCCTTGGAGACCAGTTCTCTCAGAGAGGAATTTGGCTTTGGGGAGTTGTGTTGCAGGGTCAGCTCTGGGGTGCAGACAGAAACCAGAAGGATCTAATCCCCAGCTGATCCTTGTTATCTGTGTCCTGATGGCTCCGCTAGGGTCCCTCTTGGTTCAGTGAATTTGAAAAGAAGTGGTGGTCTTGCCTGTGCTTAAAGGTGTGTTGGCACTCCTGGTATACCAGCTCTCTCCTGGCACTATTTGAGTATGCAGCCCCGTGTCACAGGATCTGCTTTCCAGCCACCAAAAGAAACCAGATCCCTGTTCCTCAGTCCCTGTGACCTGGGAATTCCAGGTGGGACCCTCTGATCAGTCAGTCTTGTCCCCACTCCTGGGAGGCTAGCTTTCTCCCAGTGCTATTTGGTTATGGAGCCCTGGTGGCCCAGACAGATGGCTCCTGCCACAGATGTAATCCGGAAGTCTCCTACCTTCCGGCTGTTCCTCAGTCCCTGTGACTGGGGCCCTCCTCTTGCTGGCTTTTCCACACACGTGGGCAGCTTGCTTTCCCCCCCCGGCACTGTTTGGCTATGGAGCCCTGGTGGCCCAGGCAGAGGTCTCCTGCCACAGGTGGAAACCGGCAGGCTCTTACCTCCCGGCTATTCCTCAGTCCCTGTGTCACTTTCAACTGGGCTTTTATATAGTTGTCTCATAATTATTTAAATTTCAAATGACATGCAACAATGGCCACATTCTAGACATTTTTACTGCATATTACACACTGCAAAGTATCTTTGATTCTTCTTAAATTTGCCATATATTTTTGTAGCGGTCTATTCTAGCCCTTGATGCTGGGCTCAACCACTGTGACTTGCTTTGGTCAATGAGATGTCAGCAGATATGCTGCAAATAACAAGGTCATGATTTTGAGTATCAGTTTGCTCTCTACACTTCTATAGTTACCTTGAGAAGGGTGTGTGTGTTGACCTGCTGGAACCAGGAGGAAGATGAACAGGCAGGACAGAGTCCACTCCCAGATGCTGAGCAGATCCAATCAAATTGTGGCTCTACTCACAAGCCAAGCTGAGGTCAGTCTGACCAATACATAGGAAATATTTATTATAAGCCGTTGCTTTGGAGGCTGGCTTGTTATCTAACAAAAAGTAATCAATACAAGACCTAACTTGGATCTTAGCTCTTTGACCACTGAATCAGTTTAGAGGCTTCTATTGTAAAAGAAAAAGCCAACAGAAGAAAAAAAAAAGCCAACTTAAAATGTTTTAAATAGCAACAACAAAAATTATTTCTGCCACATAGGAGCAATTCCAGAATCAGAGCAAATAACTTTTTCATGGTAAGTATAAAAGTCTTGGTTGGTTTTTGTTTGTTTGTTTGTTTGTTTTTGTTTTGTTGATTTCTGTTTCATCATCCTGGGTGTCAGTCATCCATAACTTAAACTCCCCAAGATGACTGTGGACCAAAAGCAGCTGTGGGAAGATGTCCTATGTTCAGAAGAGCAGCGAACAGTTCTGTCCATTACTGAGTTGCCTCTAAACCCAGGCTATGGTAATCGACAGAACTGAAGAGGTTCTGGAACCACACACAAGGAAATAAACAGCTGAGCATGACTGTAGCTGGGAAGTCAACCTGCTTTCACTGAGGGATGGGATGGGTGAGTAACTGAACACAGTCAATGTCCTGTTTGGAAGGAGGCATGGGAAATAGCCTCCAGAGAGACAGACAACAGGGTCGAGGAAATTCTGTGAGCCACCTTTTTCTCATAGGTCTGACTTTTTTTTTTTTTCTCAGAATGGAATATGGAGTTGGAGTTTACACAGGCTAGGAGATTTTGTCCTTGTGCAGTAGTGAACAGCAAAACATGCCATACCCTTTAAAGTATGTAAAAATATTAACAGACTAGTAACACAGCCCCTGAGCACACTGACAGAGTAGTAACACAGCCCCTGAGCACACTGACTGTCTAGTAACACAGCCCCTGAGCACACTGACTAGTAACACAGCCCCTGAGCACACTGAGTGACTAGTAACACAGACACTGAGCACACTGACAGACTACTAACACAGCCCCTGAGCACACTGACAGACTAGTAACACAGCCCCTGAGCACACTGACTGACTAGTAACACACACAATGAGCACACTGACAGTAGTAACACAGCCACTGAGCACACTGACTGACTACTAACACAGCCCCTGAGCACACTGACAGTAGTAACACAGCTCCTGAGCACACTGACAGTAGTAACACAGACACTGAGCACACTGACTGTTCACACAGCCCCTGAGCACACTGACTGATTACTAACACAGCCCCTGAGCACACTGACTACTCACACAGCCCCTGAGCATACTGACAGTAGTAACACAGCCCCTGAGCACACTGAGTGACTAGTAACACAGACACTGAGCACACTGAGTGACTAGTAACACAGACACTGAGCACACTGACAGACTACTAACACAGCCCCTGAGCACACTGACTACTAACATAGACCCTGAGCACACTGACAGACTACTAACACAGCCCCTGAGCACACTGACAGTAGTAACACAGCCCCTGAGCACACTGACAGTAGTAACACAGCCCCTGAGCACACTGACGGTAGTAACACAGCCCCTGAGCACACTGACAGTAGTACACAGCCCCTGAGCACACTGACAGTAGTAACACAGCCCCTGAGCATGTATCTTCCATTGCCATTCTTGCTTTTCCCTCAGGAAATGGGAACTTTCCCTAACATTCACCCTTTCCAATGTTCCTGATCATGGTAAAGTAGGACATGCAACCATTTGTGTCCTAAATACACTGGAAACACAGGGACATCTCTTAAGTCACAGGAAGAGCTCTTCTTAATGACATTAAGTCCAAGTTTCTTGCCTCAAATTTTTATGCTTATGCCATTAAACATTGAGAAATCAGCAGATTTTCACACTCCCAAGCACACACACACACCCACAAACACACCCTCATGTGCTTGAGGACACATACACATGCGTACACACATGCGCACACACTTGCGCACACTTACGCACACTTGCGCACACATACGAGTATACATACACACACGCACATATACACACACTCCCGTGTGCTTGAGAACACACACGCAAACACAGACAAGCACACACACTCACACTTGCTCTCACTTGCCTTCCTTAGATTCAAACATTGCCAGTAGTAAATTATAAATTGTCCTACAACAGTTTCTGACATCCATGTAATGACATCTCTCAGCTGAGTGATACTGTAGGATGTAGGGCATCTACAGCGAGTTTCAGTGTTGACTGATATTTTGGTTTTATAATTGTCAATGCTGAGAAGACCACTTCACATAAATAGTACCAGATAGCAGAAGCACCTTCAGAGCCATAACAGAAATTGTCGAAAATTCTGTCCTACTCCCAAGCCAAAACTCCCTGTTATTTTGAAGTGACTCAAGCCCGCACTTCAAACAGCATTTCTCTTTTATTTTCTCTTTTTCTCCCTTTTTCTTTTCCTTTCTTTCCCCATTTGAGACAGGACCTCACTCTGTAGACCAGGCTGGCCTTGAACTCAGAGCTACCCCTACCTCTGCCCTTCAGGAGCTCATATTAAAAGTGTGCACCACCACATCTGGCTGCAAATAGCAGTTCTAAAACCAAATGTTCTACCACAGTATAAGTCAGAGACCTATTGCTTAGATACTTATATGCTCAGAAATGACAGTAGGATAACACTGAGTCTTTGTTCCCCATTATTAAATCATTCCATTTCTCTGGGAGCAGAAAACGCTGCATGCGCAGGAAAAACATGAATTCGCGCTGTAGTCAGGAATGTGGCCCAGGTGTTTGAGGCAGTCTGCATGGGTGTTGTGTGCTGGGAAGCAGTCTCAGTGCCTTGCTGTGTGTTTGGAACATAGGCTGCAGGGAAGCTGTGCAGTGCTGGTTGGCATAGCCAGAAACAGGTCTGATTCATCACACATTTGATTTGAATTAAGTTTTAGTCATTGTGCATTTGGAAATTTTTTCTGTTACCGTGTGTGTGTGTGTGTGTGTGTGTGTGTGTGTGTGTGTGTGTGTCTCCTGAATTCAGTTTAAGGAGTGATGATCAAGCTGAGCATAGTTGTATATGCCTTTAATCCCAGCCTTCCAGAGGCAGAGACGGTTCTATCTCTTTGAATCTGAGGCCAGCCTGTTTTATATAGTGAGTTCCGGGACAGCCAGAACTGTAAAGAGAGACCATGTCTCAAAGAAAGGGTAGTGTTGAGCATGTGAAACTAAGCAGAGCTGTGCTGTCTCTCCCTTTCTGTGTGCTGCTCTGAACGTAGGCTTCGTTCTCTTACCCAGTGGTGAGCATGCACTATGCACGCAGGGGAAATGGTTGTGTTGCTGGGCTGGGTCTGTTTGGCAGCACTTTATTCCAGTACCAGTATGTTCTGCTCATATCTTCAGGTGGGGGTACAGTTGCGCATACAGTCAGGTTACACTGTAATATTGTGGTAGAAACACCGCCTCCCGACATTACTGCCCGTTCTTACCAAAAATTGCGGAGAAACTGGAACAAGTGAACAACTTCAAAAATGTTATATACCTTGTTTTTTGAAAGAAAGGGTTATAGCTCTGTCTGTCCAGCTCTCTGTGTCCAACACCCAATGCCCAAACAAATATTTGTCTTGCCAGAGTATATGATCTTGACTTTTAGAGGCCAGAGAGGTCTCTGAGAAACCAACCAAGCAGAACCACCAATTTCTTCCTCTGACATAAGAGCTGTGGTTTCTGAGAGAAGGCCTACCTAGCTGCAGGAGCCACAAAGCACAGTGGCTTCTGGGTAGAGACATTTCTCCACTGCTTTTCATTATGCTCTCTGAGCTGTGTGACTTGTCGGGGAATAGAAAAGATGGCACCAATAAATAAGCTCATCTATAAATATCATACTTATTTCAAAATGTTTGATGATATACTTCACATTCCGCATTTGAAGGAAGAAAATTATTCAGTGACTTAAAATGCAGCCCTGGATTAAAGAGACCCCTTTCTGACTGCACCTGTTCTGTGTGTGAGACTCTCCCGGAGACTCTGACAGCCAAGGAATAAGTCACTATGTAAACCATAAATGGCAGGGATGAGCTTGTATGTGGTTGTTAAGTCACTTTGCCATCATGTGTATTACAGTTATTTATGTGTTTATAGGGCATGCTGCACACCACAGGACACTCTGTGGGAGTTGGCTCTCTTTTCACCATGTGTAGGTCAGGGATTGAATTGATTGTCAGGCTTGGAGGCAAGCCTGAGCCATCCTGCCAGCTGATCACCACCTGGGTTTTTTCCTTTGTGTGCACATTGATTTTATTGTAACAAAGCAACTTGATCTTTTTCCTTCCAGTGAAGACCAAAAACAAAAAACAACAACAACAAAAAATCACAACAGAGAATGCCAACTCCAGATAAAACCCTCCAGGTTCTGCTGATTCTCCTAGTGGGTGGCAAGGCTCAAGTCATCATCAGGAGAGAATTTTATTTTAAATGTGTCACCTTAACCTGCAAGGATGTCTGTTAAACATCACAATTAAACATGCCAAAGGAGAAGCCAACCTACCCTGGCAACACCTCAAACCCACCCTCGCCAACCGTCTCTATCCCCCCCCCTTTTTCTTTTTATTAAAAGAAAGTAGGCAGATACATGTTGGTAAATGCTAACTGTCTGTTTTTACATAGAGACACAGTGTAATCTCTGAGCTCAGTATACACAGAAAAGAAAAATCACCTAGAATTCTCTGCACTACTACACAGGGGCCTAGCACCCTCCAGCCTCCGACAGAGCCAAGGAAACTAGAGGGCTCGTCTTTTTCTCCACAAAGCATGGTGGTAGTATTGAATCCAGTTTTGAGACAAGAAAGAATAAAAATGAATTTAGAACAGAAACGTGGAGATTCTTTTCCTGTCGTATTTTGCTCAAGATATTGTCCCCAAATTAGTTGAGAACCATGATGAGACCTCAAAAAAGCAGAGCGACTGAGCACAGAGGGACAGGAAGGAAAGGACTGCAACTTGCTCCCAGGGACTGGAGAAAATTAAAGAAAATAAAAAAGAAGGTTGGAATCCATCAATCTTCTGTGCTAGTCATCCTCACGAGCATCCTCCTCTCCTTCAGTATCTTCAACCCTTCCTCTTCATCATCATCACCACCATCTTCTGCCTCTCCTTCATCACCCATGTTGGGAACCAAATAGTACTGCAAGGGATTTGGCCAAATGGTCTTTGGTGACCTCTCCTAACTCAGCACCGGCATCAGAATGATCAGTAAACCAGGTAAAGCAGCTCCCTGCCTCTTCCTGCTGCCTCTTCCTGCTGCCTCTTCCTGCTGGCCTTAACTCTGCCTTGAGTGCTTTGTCAAATCCTTTCCAGATTTCCATTTGATTTTGGTGGACTTTGAAGACCAGTCACCACTCACGTTCAGATAAAATTCTTTGGAGAGAACTTTATTTTCAAAGTAAGGATTTTCATCAAAATAAAAATCTATTCTGTAACCTGATTTGATGTCTTCAAATTCTGTCACTTCAACTGTGGCCAAATAATGCAGAACCTCTTTGTCTTCCTCCCCAATCAGTGCAGACATTCGGGATTTTGGCGATCGATTCCGACCTCTTCTGGAAAAAAAAAAAAAAATGGTTGGAGTTTGTCATATTTTTGTTCTTCTTTCAAATTTTCCCCACTGGCTTGTTCATTAATTCTATTTCATTTTGTACTTCATCAATATGTTCAGTTGCTTCTTGCCGTTCTGTTTCTGAGGTCTCCTCGGCCCTGTGTGATTGGAGTTGAGGGCCTTTTTACTGGCTTTGGCCTTGAGTGCAGATGTGGTGCCCTTGGGGTCAGGGTGGGGAGCAGGGAGTGGGAGCGAAGGGACTGTGGAAAGGGGCGGCCAGCGTCTGGCTCCCCCTTGCCACTGCCTCCCGGGCTCACTTGCTTGCCTTCCTCCTGGCTGCCTTGGCACAGCCAGCAGGCCAGGGGGTGTTGTGATGAGTCTCCAGGCTGACCACGCTCTGCTCGCTTCTCATTGCCCTGAGCTGCCTCTTCCTCCCCTCCCCCCCAAAAGGTTCTGGAGGTGTTATAAAAACTGCATGGAGGCAGCAAGATCACTCACTGAATCCAAAACTTGCCACCAAGGCTGACAACCAAGTTTTGTTCCGGAGACCCACATGGTGGAGGGGGGGAGTCTGGCAAGTTGTCTTCCGACTTCCATTTACACCAAGATATGCATATGCACGCACACACACACACACACACACACACATGTCGAGCAGTATTTATAAATTTGAGAATGGTTAGGTCTTGTCGTCTATACATGGTCCTTGCTGCGCTAGAACTCTTACTGAGACTCTCTTCTGGGGTGAGTAGCTATAGATGCACATGGCATGGAAAGCCCTGCAGATGGACCATTCTGAGGGTCTTGGCTTGGTCTCAGGACTCTAGTGTCAGTTTGCCAGGCAAATCTGGGTCTCCACACACTGGACAGCCGTCACCAGCAAAGGTTCTCTTCCACGCAGTGACCTACTTGGTGCTTGTTGACACTCAGATGCTTGATGATATCATTGGTTCATTAAGAGACATGTGACTTTAAGACCAGAAGCTCTCAGCGGCACACCATTGTCCTGTTCCTGGGTATTTGCCTATTTACATTTGACAAGCCTGTGTTCATAGGGTCTGAAGAGTCACTCTTCCTTGGCATAACAGATAAATGGGAATCCAGCAAAATGGCAGCCACTTCACAGACCACAAGAAATTTGCAGGCTCTGCCATCCAGGACAATGACAGTAACATCCAAAGGATAGGAGACACTAAGCATTTGGCAGGGGCTCAGTTCAGCTTTTTGAACATCCCGTTGACAGCACCCTGCCCTTAGGTCAGGATGCATGTCAGTGACTGCAGGACCTGAGCTGAGGAACTGGTGCTAAAGGCAAGTTCTGCTTGAACAGAGCCAGACCATAGTGTTTGTCAAGCGAGTTCTCCTGAGGCCCAAGAGCAGCAGAGACAGGTCAGGGAGATGGCACTCACCCACTGAGCCGCCCCTGCGTCTGCAGTGCATGTTGGTGCCATCCCAAATGGGAGGATTTTAGTTGAACTCTTGAGCCCAAGGAGATACTTTAAAAAAAAAAAAAAGTGTATTTAAGTGCACTGTTGCTGTCCTCAGACCCACCAGAAGAGGGCACCAGATCCCATTACAGACGGTTATGAGCCACCATGTGGTTGCCGGGATTTGAACTCAGGACATCTAGAAGAGCAGTCAGTGCTCTTAACCGTTGAGCCATCTCTCCAGCCCAGAAATACTTTAAGAAAAAATTAGTTTTCACTCTACAGCATCTGAGTTTCTGAGACTTGTTCCTTTTTTAAAGGAAAATGTTATGTGTATGGGTGTTTGCCTGCATGGGTGTGCACCACGTGGATACTTGGTGTCTGCAGAGGCCAGAGGAGGAGGTCAGGTCTCCTGGAGTTAGGGTTTGCAAGGCCACATGTAAATGTGGGGAGCTGAACTCCGGTTCTCTGGCAGAGCAGAAAGTGCCCTTAACTGCTGAACCATCTCCCCAGCCCCAATGGAAACACATTTGTACAAAATAAGTGATTAACATTGAGCTGTACATCCTCGTCAATTTAGCAATTTTACAACAACCTGAATACTAAAGCGTAAACCTCCGCAACCTTCGTCTTCTAGGCTGTTAGCGGAGTTCCCAGCGACGGGCGGGCTCCTCACCTCCTGGCAGTTCTACTCCGTGAAGCTCCTCAGATACGTCTCCTACTACGATTACTTCATTGCCTCCTGTGAAATCATATTTTGTATTTTTCTTTTTGTCTTCATAACGCAAGAACTGAGAAAACTGAGTGAGTTTAAGTCTGCCTATTTCAGAAGTGTCTGGAACTGGCTAGAAATGCTACTTTTGGTGGTGAGTGTACAGCCGGAGGCACAGTTTAAGGGGATCCCATCTGAGCCCACAGGGATTTTCTATTCCTCCCCTCCCCTCTTCCTTCTCCCCCTCTTCCTCCCTTTCCCTCCCCTCCCCCCTCCCCCCTTCTCCTCTCCTCTCCCAACCAAATGTACTATGTAGACTAAGGCTGGCCTTTAATCCACCAAGATCTGCCCTGCCTCTGCCTTCTGGGTGTTGGGATTTAAAGTGTGTGCCAGAGTTATGATTTAATGCACATGAGAGGTCTTGATAGCCACACTCCCAAAATGTATTTGCATGAAGCTTAGCGCAGAGCGCTGATAGCCCCATCTACTCGGGAGCCTGAGGTAGGAGGCTCTATAAGGTGAAGCCAGCTAGGGCTACATAGTGAAACCTGGTCCTGATCGAAAATTAAAAATAAGGGGGGAAAGGCTTGATAGCTCAGTGGGTAGAGCAAATCCCCAGCTCTCATATAAAGATGCTGGTAACCCCAGCACTGCGTGGGGCAGATGCTGGAGACTCGCTGAACCCTGCTGTCAGCTTAGCTCCCAATTCGGGGAAGGACCTGACTTCCAGGAACAAGGAAGAGAGTGGCAGAGCTGAACACCAGACTAACAGCCATCCTCTGTTGGCCTCTGCTTGCATTCACAGGGGCGAGCTTCTGCACACACATGCATACCTCACACACCAAAGAGGAGAAAAAAGCAGACCGTCCTGTCTACCTCTCTAGTTTCCCTAATAATGTCCAACAAAGAGCAGATCATCAAATGTTAATCTGTATAAGTGTGTCTGTCAAAGAAAAGTCAAAGGAAAATTTCAAGCAGTTCTAAATCTCTAATGCCAGTGATAACCTGGATCTGAAGTCGTCTTTCAAAGGGCTCAGTACAGTACTCTAAGGAGGCTGGTAACTTTGTGTAGGTTGCAAGCTTTTTGTCCTAGTTTTACACAGTGGGAAAGACTAAGCTTTTAGGTGTGGTGGCACCAGCAGCCCTTAGACAATAGAGTAACAAGCTGGCACGTTAGGATGGCCAGCAAACAGTGTCTCCTCATGAGATACAGTGACTCTAAGTGTCATTCTACAACATCTCTGTTGTGACTGGGCTGTCACCCTGCCAAGCAGAGTCAGCCAAGACCACAGCTGGATGGGATAGCAGGGAGGCCAAGTCAGGCACTGCCTGGGCTACAGTGTCCTAGGTGCTGTGTCCATGGCAGAAGTGGACTCTCCTATCCAGGCTCTATAGCTGGAGACGGTGTGATCTCCTCACACCCACGAGGCTTGTGGAAGGAGGCGGATCATGGGGCCGTTAGGCAGGCCTCCCGTTACCTTCACTGTGTTGTAGTTGGGATCAGAGACAACAGAGGTGTGTGGAGCTCTGAACACAGTTCAGAGTAAAAGCAAAATAATTGCAGTAGACTTGACAAAAGAGACATTTGTATGCTCTCAGACTCAGAGCTTGACCAAGTCTCTTTCTGAGGAGTCGAGGCACATGTTGATGGCAGGCAGCGTCCTTGTATTTGGTACAAAATAGACTTGACAGCCACTTTTAAGAATTATTTTAAAAGCCTCTGCCTCATCTTTTCCCTCCCTTTTTATCAAGCATTTAATGAACTTTCTTCGTGTGTTTCTTCAGCGGCTGGAAGACAGAGACAGAAGCGGTCTCCGGTTTAACCCTTCTTCTCCCTTCCAGCTCTGTTTTCTTGCTGTGTCTTTCTACGCGTACTGTAACATGCAGAGCTTTCTCTTACTTGGACAGCTGTTGAAAAACACCGAGAGCTACCCTGACTTTTACTTTCTTGCACACTGGTACATTTGCTATAACGATGTGATTGCTATCACTGTCTTCTTCGCATGGATAAAGGTATTTATGTTTCCTTCTGTATATCCAGCAGCATATGTGCATTATTAGTAAAACTACTACCTTGTTTGGAGGGAAAGCATTTCTCCCACTAGGAAGTGATTTTTTTCAGAAGCAATTTGGCACACTGGGTAAGGTTCTTGCCCAAATCTGGTGACCCAAGTTTGGTCCCTGGGAAAGAGGGAACCAGTTCCCACAAGTTGTCCTCTGACTTCTACGTGTGCTGTAGTATATTGTCCCACAAACCCCCATCACCTATGCAAATTCCCCCAAAAAAAGTAATTAAAAAATTAACTTGACCTTTAAATGAGTGCTTGTCATCGTTGCCCCCCCCCCCCCCCGGGTATTTGGCAAATCCTTCTGAGATTAATTTCCTGGATTAAACAGCCCCGTTGGAATGTACTGACTGACACCGTATCTCTTCCAGATATTCAAATTCATAAGCTTCAATGAGACGATGTCTCAGCTGTCGTCAACGCTCTTGCGCTGCATGAAGGACATCGTGGGATTCGCCATCATGTTCTTCATCATATTCTCTGCTTACGCCCAGTTGGGATTTCTTGTTTTTGGGTCACAGGTTGATGACTTTTCCACTTTTCAAAATTCCATGTAAGCCCTTTAATCCAAATGTGATACAAATGTTTTCTAACTGGGAAAAAAAATCACAGAAAGTCAAATGATAAGTACCTCCCTTAAAGCTTGATTCTATATTTCACCTAAGGCTAAATATCATGCGAATGGAGTCTGCTGCTGGATAACTAAGCCAGGCGGTGGTAGCTATTTTTCAGTCATTGGTAGGTCAAGTCAGAAAGATAAATTTTAACTTAAAGTGAGAATATCACCCAGAATAACATAAGTGGGTCCCTGGGTTTTGGTAGCATTCACTCTTGGAGTGGAGCAAATCAGTGTTTTCTACAGAGGCATCATCTCTACAATCTCTTTTCCCCATGTTAGCTCGGCTGCCCCTTGCTTATGTGCCAGACATATTTCTAAAGTAGCCTTCTGAACCTAGGTATGGTGGTGCGTGCCTAAAACCCAGCACTCGGGAGGCAAAGCAGAAGGATCTCAGCTGAGGCCAACCTGGGCTTTATGTTTTAAGACTCTGTCTCAAGAATACAAAAACATCTTTTAAAAAAAGTTTTAATATGTAAAAATAGCTTTATAAAAGGAAGGTGTGGAGCAAACGCCTATGAGGACTCAGGAGACTGAGGGAAGAGGATAATGAGTTTGAGACCAGCCTGACTAGGTCGAGCCAGTTTAAAAGAAAGAAACAAAGACTTAGATTTATAAAGCAATCAGTCACTACAAACACGCCGATAGAAGTGAATAGTTATATGCCTTACAAAAATGTGCAGGCTTTTCTTCAAAAGTGAAGTATTTCAGAGATTTACTTATTTTTTTTGGCTGGGGATACAGCTCAGTTGACGAAGTGCTTGCTGCTCAGAGCAGAGGAAGGCAGCTGTCCCTGTAATTCTGTTTGTGGCTTCTTTTGTTTAACATGGTGTCCTCCGCTTCCAACCTGCAGGTGACAGGATGTCACTTCTCCTCAAGGCTTGGGAACATTCCATTGTATGTGGGGACAGGGAAAGGAACAGGACACTTACCATTGCCTCTCATCATGCCTTAGGGGACCTTTTTTTCCTTGTATGTATGATACATGTGTGCTGCATGCATGTATTTATGTGGCCTCATGTGCTTGTGTGTGTATGTACAGGTGAATGTACAGGAGGAAGCCAGAGGTTGATACCTTGATGGCTCTCCACTTTGTCTTTAATTGGGGGGCGGGGTGGGGTGGGGATTATGCATCTAAAGGTCAGAGAACAAGTATAGGAGTCAATTCTTTCCTCGGTTTGGTGGCAAGCCCTTCACCTGCTAAGTCACCTCCTCCACCCCTCAGTTTTATCTTTTTTGAGGCAGTCACTGTCACTGAACCTGGAGCTCATATATTGGCAGCCAGTGAGCTCCTGGAATCCACACACTTCTGCCCTGCCCCCAGACCTCCATGTTCAGCTTTGGCACAGGCGCTTGGGACCCAAACTTAGGTTCTCTTGCCTGCATGTCAGCCCCTCTCCCAGATGAGCCATCTATATAGCCCCACCTCGGAAAGGACTTGCTAGTGGTCTTAGAGGAATTTTTACTGTTTTAGAGGGTGCCATGTGGCCTACAAAACCCTTAAATATGCAGTGTTGTGGAGGCACCCACTGAACTCCTGGTCTCCTGCCTCAACCTCTCCTGTGCTGGGATCATAGGCATGTTCTACCATGCTCTGTCCTTTTTTAGGATGCTGCCACAGCATAATTGAAGCCTGAGAGGAAGAGTTGGGTTGTGACTCAGTGGTAGAGAGCACTTGCCTAGCATGCATGAGGTCTTGGCTTTAGTCCCCATCGCTGAAGGAAAAAGTGAAGTGTATAAGCCTTATGCAGCCTGAGTTGTTAGCATCCCCAAGCTGTCACGTATATGAATGAAGAGATGAGACAACTTCTAATGCTTTTCTTCTCACCAAAGATTTGCGCAGTTTCGAATTGTCCTCGGGGACTTTAACTTTGCTGGCATCCAGCAGGCCAACTGGATCTTAGGACCCATCTACTTCATCACGTTCATCTTCTTTGTGTTCTTTGTGCTCCTGGTAAGGACAGCTCCCACTCTTTCTTCTTCATTACAGATTAGTCACCAAGTTGTGGCATTGTACTTGGTCCCCACCTTATGGTGCTGTTTGGAGAGGGAGGCTCAAGTGACTCTGGCTCAGCTTCCCAAGTAGCTTAACTGTGTGTGTGTGTGTGTGTGTGTGTGTGTTGGGGAATCAAACTCAGGACCTTTAACACTCTACATAAGCACCCTAACACTGAGCTATATGCCCACCCCTACGGAAATTTTTATTGACATAATTATTTTAATATTTCTCCCCAGAACATGTTTTTGGCGATAATTAATGACACCTATTCTGAAGTGAAGGCTGATTACTCAATAGGCAGAAGACCAGATTTTGAACTTGGTAAAATAATTAAAAAGGTAAGTTAAAGTATTTTCCTAAATATAATTCTAAGAACTTTATAGCACTTAAATCCTCCATTGAGACATGTGCCCTTCGGGTCTTTTCGTTGTTTGAGAAATGGTTTCAGGTTTACAAGCTGGCCTCAAACTCACTATGCTGCTGAGAATAATCTTAACAGCCCTCCTGCCCCATACCTCCTGGGTGCTAGCATTATAGACAAGCACCACCAGGTCCAGTTATGTGGCGCTCGGGCTGGAAGCCAGTGCTTCCTGCATGCGAGGTAAGCAGTCTTAGCTACATCCCCAGCCCCTCTGGCCTTGACAATTTAGCCAAAATTATTTCAGAGTTGCACATACTAAATACTAGCTACAAAGCACTGTCGGATGATAAATGGAAAGTGTTCCACTGCTCCTAAATGTGTATTAGGCTAGATCCTAGCAAACCAACACAGTCAGACTCAACATTTGTCCACCTTGTCTGTCTTGTCTGCCTTGCTCTGCAGCTATGTTCATGGCAGCATTGTTCTGGCTCAGACATCTTCTGTCCTCAAGGCTTACAGCCTCTCTGCAGACACAAGTCTTACACCTGTGGGATCTCAAGGACCCTTTGAACTCTTACTGGCACCAAGAGATCGGGGCTTTCATTCCCTGTATGATAACACCCTTTTCATCTGTTCTAACCTGACCCCGGGTCATTCCAACTTGGATTCCAGCAGATTCCCCAGGCCTGTCAAGCCCAGTCTCTTCTCCCAACTACCCCAATCCCCTGCACACCTCACAGTCCCACCTGACCTTCAACTACCATGAGCTAAAGTTTCTACGTTTTCTGCCTTGGTCTCACTATGCGGCTCTGGCTGGGCCTTGCTGTGTGGACCAGGTTGGCCTTGAATTAACAGTGGTCTCCTACTCGGGCCTCCCAGGTGCTGCAGACCTGAGCACTGTCTGCGTGGCACGTGTGTTCTCACTCTGCCTTCTGCTCATACCATTCTCTGCAGTCTCACAGCTCTTCTCTTGTCAACTTCCTGTTCTTGACAGCGTGGAACCGGCCGTCTTTCTGACATCTGGCTCATTCTGAGTTATGTACCTGCCTTACCTTCTTAGTTATGCTGTGATTACAATGACTAAAATAATCAGTGAGGAATGTGTTTATTTCAGTTTACAACTTGTAGTCTGTAATCAAGGGGACTTGGAGCAGGAACTCAGGGTGGGAATGTGGAGGCAAGAGCTGAGGCAGAGGCCATGGAGGAGTGCTGCTTGGCTCATACGGCCTTTCTTATACCAGCCAGGACAATGGGCCCAGGGTGGCACTGCCCCCAGTGGGTTGGGTCTTCCCTCCTCAATCATTATCAGGAAAATACCACCCAGACTCCAATATGGTAGAGGCATTTTCTCAGCTGAGGTTCCCTCTTTTCAAATGCCTCTAGTTTGTGCCAAGTTGGATAAAACCACTGACTATGCCTCTCTACCAACTTTCACATCCTGGCAACTCCAGGAGACTTCACAGAGGTGTCAGTAGCTATGCTATGCACCTGTGGGGCTTAGAGCTCTGTCTTGAGACTTATCTGTAAGAGAATGCTGTTAACATAGGAGTGTTAGCATGCTTAAAGCAGGCCATGTTAACACTTATTTATTATTTATTTATTTAATTTATGTATATGCATAACTGTAGCTGTCTTCAGACATACCAGAAGAGGACATCATTGGATCCCATTACAGAGGTTGTGAACCACCATGTGGTTGCTGGGAACTGAACTCAGGACCTCTGGAAGAGCAGTTGGTGCTCTTAACTGCTGAGCTGTCTCTCCAGCCCCCGAAACCCTACTATTGAAAGGACTCCTCCATTCTGCACCAAGCTCAGGTTATCGGGTCAATGGTAGATTTCAACCTTAATTAGCAGGGCAATAGGTGTGTCGTGTGTGGGTATATGCTGTGAGTACAGGTGCCCAAGGAAGCCAGAGGCACTGGATCCTCTGAGGTTGCAGTTATAGGTGGCTACGAGCTGCCTGACATAGTGGGAACAGAACTTGGGTCCCTCAAAGAATGCCATGTCACCTTTACCTGCTGACCATCTCTCCAGCTCACATGTTAATATTTCTAAAACGACTTTTGCCCACATTCCAGTGATGCTCCTGGCAAAGCCCCCTGCTCTTTCATAAAGGCAGGACACAAGGTAAGGAAAGGATCAAGTGCTGTGTCAGGTGTCTCTTAGACAGCAAACATGTCATAGTCATGTATCTTGATTGAATATGAAGAATACAGGAAACAATTTTTGATGAATTCTCAAACTCTTTTTAATTAAACCAGAGTTGCTTTAATGTTCTCGAGAAACTCAGACTCAAGAAAGCTCAAGATAATGAAGACAAGAAAATGTAAGATACTAAATTTTTTTTTATCATTTTCAAATTCTATAAAGAACATTTTAGTTTCTTTTCTATTGGTGTAAAGAGAAACCATGACTAAGGTAACTTTTAGAAGAAAGACTTTGAGGCTTGCAGTTCCAGATAGTTACAGTCCATGGCCATCATGGCAGGGAGCATGGCAGCAGGCAGGCAGACAGGCAAGCAATGTGCTGGAGCAGTAGCTGAGAGCTTACATCTGATCCATAAACAGGAGGCAGAAAGCTAACTAGGAAAGGCATGGGCTTTTAAAACCTTAAGGCCTACCAAGTGACACACCACCTCCCGCAAGGCCAGACCTCCTAATCCCTCCCAAACGGTTCCATTGCCTGGAGATCCAGCATTCAAATGTAGGAGCCATAGTGACATTCTCATTCAGACCACCACATACTCAACTTAGGACAGGGCTACTGCCCGCCAGCAGAATCCTATTTGTTATGTGTTGATTATCATGTAATTTATCGGCTTTATATATCTAAACCCCACCAGCAACACTGCCACCTGTAGTGCTGACTATTTTCCTCATGACCACATACATGGCAGACAGGAGGTCTGCTACTGCTATTGTGCAGCATATGGAGGGTCTTACCATATATTCCCACCCTGGGAAAAGATCAAAATTCCTATTTTAAAGTATGATTTCTTTATCAGGCAGTGGTGGTGCATGCTTTTACAGCTTTTAATCCCAACACTTGCGAGGCAGAGGCAGGTAGTGGATCTCTGTGAGTTCGAGGCCAGCCTGGTCTTCAGAGTGAGTTCCAGAACAGCCAGGGTTACACAGAGAGACCCTGTCTCAAAAAAAAAAAAAAAATGGTTTTTGCTTTTGTATCATTATAAATTCAAGAAATCATAAATTAGACTGATACTAAAATGGGACCATCTACCAGTATTTCTGGAGAAAGGATGACAGTCACTGCTGACCGTGAGTCTAAGTACACCATCTTCAAGTAACATCAGTAAGCCTTTGAAGCCATGAGGAGCTCTCATTTAACATTCGCATGGAGCTGACTCTAGTCTGGCAGAGAACACAGCCTCATGAGGCTTCGGGCATGCCAGAGTCAGTAGGTTCTGCAGAGCCTCTGAAGAAAAGACAGCAGCACAGCACGTGCTGTGCCATTCGAGAAAGGCTCTGGCAGGAAGTTAGGAGAGCAAAGGCAACTTTAGTCTACATGCAGCACACAACTTATGCAATTATGGAAGTAACACTTTACAATAATTTATGAACAGGACTTGTGCTTAACATGATGTTTGTTCTTGTTAATGACAAGAAAGTGTTTTTTTTTTTTTTTAACGGCTATGATCCTATTAACTACATTTTCTTAATGAGCAGCATTTGCCATCAGAAAGAAGACACAGCCCAGCCCTTGCTGTAGGTCTGAGTGTTCCTAATTGCATGCACTTTTTACTCACATTTATTTTGCATTTTTAGTAGGAAAACCACTGGAGACTTGACCCAGCGAGCCAGAAAAGAAGGCTTTGATGAAAACGTAAGGTTTTCATTCATTTTCTAAACACAAGTGATAGCTTTATTAAAGTTGATTAATAGAGATAATATGGTGACAGTTATCACCTCCAATACATCTCTGAAAACAGGGAGCCTTTCCCATTTACCACAGGAAGCGGTGTAGAGAACAATGGAGAGATCTATTTATAGGATTTAATATAAATAGGTCATTTCTATTAAAAGGACCCATGTCAATTTTCACAAATCTGGGGATTGTTTTATGCATGTATGTGTGGGCATGTCGTGCATAGGCGGGTATGTCCACAGACCAGAGATACTATCTCAGGAAGGCCATCCACCCCCTTTAAAACAAGGTTTCTCCTTGGCTTGAAGCTCACCAATTAGACTAGACTGGCTTGCCAGTGGCTCCCCAGCCCTGAGATTACAAGTGTGGACTACCACAGTCAGCATTTTAAAAAGATTTACGTGTGTATTTGACTGTATGAGTGTATGTATACATATATATGTGTGTGTGTGTGTGTATATATATATACATACATGCACACGCCTCTGCATGGACTCTTGAGTCCTGGAGAGAATGTTGGGCATCCTTTCCACAGTTCAAGACTTTCTAAAAATAAGTCCATAATTCAATAAGTCACTCCTGAAATAAAAGATTTGAGAACTAAGATTGTATATGAGAGAAACTTCACCCAGCACTGTCAACATGAGGCTCATCCAAATAAAATTTGGAAGCACTTAAAAGGAAATAATAATCAAGGCAGCATCATAAATCAACAGGGCAGCAGCTAGAGTACATTCACAGAAAGATGTTCGACTTCTTAGAACCAACAGAACTGTGCTTCAAATATAAAGGTCAGATCCGCATGAACTTAACTGAATGCTATAAGCTTTCTGCAGATTCTACTAAAGGATGAGTGTGAGCCAACCAAAGATGGCGGAAAACACTAGAGAGAGGGGAATAGGGCAGGAAGTCACAAAGTTAGAGGAGGCTCACACCTACAATCCCAGCATTTGGGAGATGGAGGCAGAGAGATCAGGAGTTCAAGGCTAGCTTCACTTGCATAGTAAGTGGGAGATGGTCCAATGGGTAAGAGCACTTGCTTCCATGCATGAGGGCCTGAGTTCAAATCCTAGCACCCATATGAAAAGCAGGGCATATGATGCGGTAACCAATGCATTGGACAGATGGACAGGCAGATCCTGAGAGTTTACCAACTGGAAAATAACACAGAATGTGATAAAGACATCCAAGGTTCTGGTATGGCCTCTGCATGTGTTGTGTGCACAAACACATGTACTCAAACTTTTCAAAAAATGAGTTAAGCCCATATACTAATGTACCTACAGTACAATCAGCCTGGTCATTTAGTAGTCAACAGTCTTACTGCAAAAACTGAGGAGCTGCAGCTAGCAAGTTTCCCTGCCAGCACAGTGGAGTGTCACATAACACAGGGCTGGGGAACCATCTTGGAGGTGCTCATAAACAGTAGGCAGGGATCTCCTTAGCTGTCCTGCATGCCTGGCACTATCTCTGGACTAAATACACTTAGTAACTTCATATGAAGCTGTCCTAGTCCAAAGTGTGTTTGCTTTCTAAATTAACCTTGTGAGGTGTGTTTGATCACACATGTTCATGTGTGGGGATGGTGGGTAAAGTCAGCACTGGGTATCTTTCTCAATTGAGATAAGGTTTCACTGAATCTGGAGCCACCCATGTCTAGACTAGCTGAGGTAACAGGTACTCGATGCCACAACTTGGCTTTTGATCTGGCTGCTGGAGATCGGAACTCAGGCCTCATGTGTTCCTAGAAAGTGCTTTAATGAGCCAACTCTAGCTCCTTTTGAGACAGTTCGTGCTATGTAGCCCAGGGTGGCCTCAAATTCTCATCACCCTGCTTGAGCCTCCTGTAATACCAGCATGTGCATGCTAACATAGCTGGCTTACCGAAACACTTGGATCACACCTGGGGACACTCCCTTCTCCTTTCCTGGGACTGTTTCTAATTTTCACAAATCTGTTTTATCCACCCTAAATTTGAGAAAAGTGAGGCAGGTAAGATGGCTGAGCAGGTAAAGGCACCTTCTATCAAGCCTGATGACCTAAGTTTGAACTCCAGAACCCACATGGCCCTGCAAGTTATCCTAACATGCACCTCTGCACGTGTGACACACATACATGCACGTGCACATGAGAAACACTGAAATATACTTGGACACAAGATAAATCAGTGGTGGTAAGGACGCTTCACAAAAGGACTCCACATCTGGAAGGGGGAGTAACACTTGTTTTCTAGTATGAAACTTGGGTACACAACACTGGTGCCCACAGACCATTAATCAAGGCGGGGGGTATTTACAATGGATGGAGTCACTTCTATGCAAGTCTGGCAGAAAAACTGCTGGGAGGGCGAAGAATCCCCACAGTTGCATTTTGAAGGATACTTGCTGGGGCATGACTCATGGCAGGAGAGCACATGTAAGACTCTAGACTCAATACTCAGTACTGAAAAAGAGGGATGCACGAATATTAGTCCTGATTAAAGCCAGGAAGAGACATGGAGATGCAGAAGGAAGAGGCAGGGAGTGGGGTTAGCAAACCTGATGCACAGCTGCATAGCCCAGGCTTCAGGGCGACTGCTAATGCAGACCACGCACCAGGCTGAGGGGAGCTTGTGGTCTTCAGGAGTCTACTTGGAGTCTTTAACACATCCAGATGGCAGCCTATGCTTGTCTTTTAAATTGACAGGAGATCCAAGAGGCAGAGCAGATGAAAAGATGGAAGGAAAGGCTTGAGAAAAAGTATTATTCTACAGAAATTCAAGACGATTATCAGCCTGTCACTCAGCAAGAATTCCGAGAGTAAGTGTTTGTGACAGGTACCAACTAGGGTACACGCGACACCAGGATATGCAGAGTGAGGACACAAGTTATATACATTATTTTCTTGAGCCAGAGTTGTATGTGCTATACCTAATTTTTTTTTTGTTTTCTGTAGTTTCAAAATTAAAGCACACAACTCCATTTACTTAGGAAGTAAGACCAAGGGGCTGGAGAGATGGCTCAGTGATTAAGAGCACTGGCTGCCCTTCTTGAGGACCCAGGTTCAATTCCCAGCGTCCATATGATAGCTCACATTCTAATTCCAGTCCCAGGAGATCAATGTCGTCTTCTGACCTCTCTAGCACCAGGCATGCATATGGTACAGACATGCAGGCAAAATTTACACATAAATGTTTAAAAGTGAAACGCAGTGTCCCACCTCTGGATGAAGGGGACAGCAGACTGTCCTCAGCTTTACATCAACTGCCTCAAGTGCCCTGTGGGATGTGCTTTAGGAGCTTGTCGCCCCATCTCCCTCTCAAAGCATGATGTCACAACTGTCCACTTCTAAACTCTCTCCTAGACTCTTTCTATATGCAGTGGAGCTTGAGAAGGAACTACACTACGTCAGTTTAAAACTGAACCAAGTGATGAGAAAGCTACCCTAGCAGGCTGCCAAGTGAAGGTAAGACTGCATAGACTTGGGGGCATTTACTGTATCGTCCCTCACCAGCACATGT
Organism: Rhynchomys soricoides; assembly: GCA_019843965.1. NCBI lineage: Eukaryota > Metazoa > Chordata > Mammalia > Rodentia > Muridae > Rhynchomys > Rhynchomys soricoides. The sequence continues at coordinate 2,936,332 of JADRCH010000105.1, read as the reverse complement.
CATTGTTCTCACACAGTGCTGGGGACTAAGTGCAGCAGCTTGCAAATGCTAAACGCTGAGCTACGCCTGCAGCCAAGATGCATTTTAAAAGCACTGAAGCAGCTATCACTTATAATAGGATGGGTTCCATGAACCAAGTGCAGGTTACCAAGTGCTTCCTGTCCTCGGCACATGGGCACACTAGGATTTTTATCACAACTATTAAATTCTGGGGGGTGTAAAGGAGAAAGTACAAGTTACTGCTTCTCACTCATGGGGGCAGGTCTCTAATGGCTGGAGGAGAGGGAGATGGTTCTCTCCTAGGTGCAGAGTCCAAGAACTGTGTGTGTGGTAGTTCCAGCCATGCCATGCCCCAGCGTCTCACTTGCTTTGGCCAGATGTAAGTCAAGTCATAAGATTCTAAGAAGATATTATATAGCAACATAAAACAATAATCTCTTACTTTTCAAAATCCAAAACTCCTAGAAAAAGTCAAATACAGAACAAATTCTGCAGCTAAAGACAGAACTCTAGACCAGCATTTCAAGTTTCCTAAAAGTAGACTAGATGGCGCCACACTGACAGCATAAAAAGTATGGAAATTTCAGGAGGGTACTCTGAGAGCCTTCTTGTTGGAGAGTTGTGTATGGCTGGTATTTTAGAGACTCTTCTAAGTCCCTCAAGAGCAGCCAGGCTCTGTCCTGTGGGAGCTCTACCACACTCAATTACAACGCTCAGTTCACACATTAATAATGTTCAGGGTGTGTATTTAAAGCATGAGTAAGGCAAATATTTTAAAAATTAAAACTTTTGTAGCAAATATATATTTTTAAAAAATGTTGCCCAGACTTGCCTTGAAGTCCTGGCTCAAAGGATCCTTCTGCCATGGCTATAGTAGCTGGGACTAGAGATATGTGTATCACACCATGCCTCGTAAATAAAGGACTTTAGGAATTACTACCCACCTTCCTCAAAGCACGGAGCATCCAGGTTATTTGGTTTTGAGTGCAGTAATTCACTGCAACAAGAAATGACTAACTCTGGCACTGGGAGGCAGAGAGGAGAAAGAGTTCAAGGTCTGTGGATGGACCTACATAGCAAGTTCAAGACCCAGTTAATGAAACTGTGTCTGCAAAATAAAAATGAACGTAGTTTGGGTACTCTCTCCGCGGCTTCTCTAAATAGCTCCAAGAAGCAGGGCATGGACCTATGCGGGCCAAACTGTTGAGCAACCTGGTCGTGTCCCCTGACATCATCACTGGGTAATTTAAATAAGCCTAGAACAATTAAATACCTCCTAGAAAAACAAACATACATTTACAATGACTTAGAACGGTAAAGTTCTTTTATTACAAAAGTCTGTACAATGAAGTGCCAAACAAACACAGCAATGTAATTATAAGGTGGACACATATATATCTATATAGTATTTGTATATAGATATAACTTTTATTTATACCAAAGTAAAACTTTCGCAAGCTGCCTCAGTATCCCCACTGCTAACCATGAGTCAGTACGAGCGCATGGAAGCGTGCGAGTCACTATCCTACTCAGCCAAAACTAACATAAAGACCAAATTATGAAGCAGCTGTAACTCAATGAGACCAGGCAGGCTACAGACTTATAAAAATATTGTACTCAAATAGATTTAGCGTTATAGAGAAGGAATATATTATTTAAAACATTTAAATAGTGCACATGAACATTTTTGCATGTGGTATACAAAATAAAACATTCATAAAAATATACAGTGCACATAAAATTACATGAAGCAATCCTGTCTGGGGGAAAACCACTAAAAAGTACACCACATGATGGGTTCAAATCAAATGATACTTTTTTTTTTTTTTTTTTGGCATTCTTAATTACTTTCTTAAAATACATTATGAATGACCTAGCATTATCAAAAGGAAACCACACAAACAAGGCTTGGATGATTCAGTACTTAAAAAAAAAAAAACAAAACCAAAACTCTTCAACTACACATTCACTACTGCTGGATTTCCCTCTCCCCCCAAAAAAGGCATTGCACACACAAGTGAAATGTGAACTACTTAGACACACTATTATCGAACTACTTCCTGTCTTACTGTGTAATAACAGTGCCAGCGTTCAAGGTTCATGCTTTCCTCAACTTATTAAATGTTGTGAAATTCCATTTGTATGAAACAAACTATTAAGAAAATCATGCATGAGTCATTACATGCAAAACATGGGCAAAGTGAGACATGTTTCAATTCAAAAAGCACCGGGGCGGGGTGGGGTATGAGGAACGACCCACTTAGATTAAGACTGACCCACATCTGTCGTATTAACACAAATTACTATCCCATAAAAATGATTAGCAGATTACCTGAAAAGCCATGCAAAGCCAAAGGAAAAAAAGATGCTAAGAGTCTACAACAAGGAGCAGACCACTACACACCCTGTGAGCGGCTGCCTTCAACAGCGAGCGGCTGGGCGGGCGAGGTGATCATTTGGAGACGAAGCCCCCTGAACAGGCGTGTGGAGCTGCAGTGGTCTAGCCCTTAGAGAACACACTGACTGTTCATTCTTTTGAGGCCCATCTGAGCACCACCCAAGTCCCTCCACACTAGCATAGCTATTTTCTCACATTATCTGGAGGTGGGTTGGGGACAGCACAGGGTTTGATCCAGACAAGTCAGCATTGCCAGCTGGTGACAGTAAGTGAAGTCCTGTAGGCAGCATGTGATGTGATTCAGCTCTGTGAGTGACATGTAATGTTGCAATGACTAAGCAAGGCTGCTTTGTGGTCCACCCGATGCTCTCTTCATTCAGGAGCTGTGACCACTGAATTGCAAATTCTGGCTAAGGACTATCTGTGCAGGTGTCACTTTAGGAACTGTACAGAAAGGTGTTCCAATGTAGGATTTCGAAATTCAGTTTGGTTTTCTAGAAAACAATACAGCTACTACACATGTCACATAGGCTATTCTTTGAGATTTTCAGTTTTATAAGAATTTCATTCAGTGTGAAGATTTTCCTCTCAATTTTCTTCAGTAATGCAAAAGACAAAACAAAAAGTAAAGAAAACTGCTTTATATTCCCAAAGTTCTTTGAGTAAAACAATGAAGGTGCCTGCATGTTTACTAAGTGTGGAGAGATCTGCGGAGCTCGGAACAGCTCTCCCTGCCCCACTGGAACCACAAACAAGGACAAAATGGGATTCTCTGAGAGCCTGACAAAGTGAACACAAGTACGAGCCAAGTACACAGGTGAACTGTCAGGGAACACAATCACTTTATGATGTCAACTTTCAAGGAACATATTTTATATGGATTTTGAAGAGTCTTGTTTGCTGATAAGAACTTCAAGAAGTCTAAGCTTGGCTTTAATTCTCTTGTATTCCTTATATTCCTCAAGCACTGGAACACGATCCTCCTTCTGGGCATTCCTGGGGAAGACAAAACTCTGTAAAATACTCAAAAGTTTGTTCTAATATGGAGCATGACATTACAAATCTAAGCTGAAATAGAGGCAGCTCTGCGGGCAAGAGGCCATTGGACTAATGCCTCAGAGAGCGAATGTTAGTAGCTATAGCCGCCACGTGCTTAAAGTTCCATACTTCCCAGCAGGCAGGAGAGGCTGTGAGAGCTAGCAGTCTACATGAGTCATTTTACACATTTAGAAAGCCATTCCACGGACGGTCAGGCTAACATCAAATTAGCTCAAGTGTAACCTTCCTTCAATATAAAGAAAAGGTATATGGAAAATGCCTTTATATTTTCTTATACTTTATGAGTACATATATCATACACATGTACATGCATAAGAGGCAGGGTTTGCCTGAGGCTGGCTGTTAAGCCTAGTGACACGGTACTTGGATACCACATCTGGCTTGGGCTCTGAGCACCAAACTTAGGCCCCACCCTTGCCCAGCAGGCACTTCACTGACTAGGCCGTTCCCCCAGTATTTTTAAATCACGCATGCTAACCCATGTGAGTGTGAAACTAAACACGCATCAGGGGCAGGAGATAATGTGTTTCCCACTGGTTGGTAGGGTCACCCACTTACTCTGAGACATCCTACCTCTTTTTAAGTGTATGTAGGCACACAGAAGCCATGGGAAGACATTTGGTATCCTCTATCATTTTTTACTGAGGAGCCTGATGACGCTAATTTTTGGTTGGACTGGCTGTACCTCTCCCCAACTACCAACTCAAGGTGTACAGGTAAACTCTGCAGACCAGTGCACACGGCACCCTGGTCTATAGAAGGCCCACATCTACATCTCCAGGAGTGAGAGCACAAACACTGTTATAAAACTGGCCAGGAGAGGTGGTGCATGCCTTTAATCCCAGCACTTGGGAGGCAGGTGAATCTCAGTTGGAGGCCAGCCTGGTTAATTCCAGGACATACCCTGTCTCAAAAGAGAGTTATAATTTTGTCTTTTGAAGTGCTGGGGATTGAACATGCTAGGCAAATGCTCTTGCATTAAGTTAGTCTTAACCCTGAAATGTTACTTTTAAGGCTAACACCCTATAAGCAATATATCTGTAAGTTTTTTCTCAGTGTGGGGACCACAAGGGCACATGTGCTATGACACCTCTCACGAGTTGGCTCTTTTCTTCTCCTATGTAGGTCTTGGGGATCAAGCTGGTACCAGGCTTGTGAGCAAGCATCTACTCCTGTGTTTCCACGTATCCACTACCTTAACATACATTTTATGAGCTGAAGGAGAAAGATGCCAACATCTAGTGTTTAACAAACCTTCCATTTTGTTGATAAAACGCCTCTTCAAACTCTCGTAACGTTTTACGTAGTTTCTTTTTCTCAGCTCTGGCTTTCCAAAGTTGTTCCAGTAATTCAGGCCTAAAGTTAAAATGGTAACAAAACATTACTAAATGGTACAGTTTCTCCATTATATTAACAATGGTTCTAGCCCTGGCTACAGCTTTTTAGAAACATACCATTAAATCAAAATAACTGAGATTAAGGTTCCAGTCTCACTACTTAAACTTCTTCCTGTGGATGAGGTATTGCTCAGTTGATAAAGTGGTTGCTGCACAACCCTGAGGAACCTCAGCTCGATCCTCCCACATAAAAACTCTGGGTGCCATGCTGTGTACCTATAATCCCAATTCTTCAAAACTCTCTGGCCAACCAGTAATCAACAAGCCCTCATGTCAATGAGAGGTGCTGTTTTAAAACGGGGCGGATGAGTAGAGAGAGAACTCATTGGTTAAGAGCACTCACCGGCTGTTCCTCCACAGGACCCTGGTTCAGTTCCTAGCACCCACAGGGTGGCTCACAGCTATCTGTACTTTCAGTTCCAGAGACCTGAAGACCTTTCCTGACCCTCAAGGAGAACCAGGCACACGCACGGTGCAAAGACATAAACATAGGCAAAGCACCCACACACACAAACATCAGTAAAAATGAATGGGTGCTGGAGAAATAGCTCAGTAGTTACAAACACATCCTGCTCTTGCAGAAGAGTTTGGTTTCCAGCACTGTGTGTCAGACAGCAGCTCAAAGTATCTTGTAACTCCACATCAAGGGGATCTACGATGCAGTCTGCTGACTTCCAGAAGCCCTCAACACATGTGTAAATATCCATACACACACACACATAATTAAATCCATCTAAAGATAAGTAGGCCAATAAAGACCAAATTCTCAGTTGGTTCCTATAATTTTGTTATAAAGTGAATACAACTTTTGATTGAAATACTTAATAAGGAAATAGGAGCCACAACTGAGACGATGGGCTTATTAGCAAGTCAGAGTGCTTGATGTACAAGCCCAACACCTGAAGCCCATGTAAAATGACACACAACATGTTAAACGCCTGTAATTCCAGCACTCTATGGCAATGCAAGTGAGGTGGAGACAACACAAAATAGCAAGAGACAACGCCTTAAACAAGGTAGAGGGTGAGAACCAATATGTAAGGTTGCTCTTTGACCTACACACACACAATTTTAAAATGGAAAATAAGAAATGGAGTCAGAGGATATAGTACTTGTCTCCCACACACGAGGCCCTGGGTTCCATCCACAGCACGGGGGGGGGGGGGGGACACGGAACTCCAGTCTGTCCTCGGGAGTCACCTTACCAGATAAGCTAAAAGCCCGAATACAATACATACACAGAAGCTGCCCGAGTGCTTGATAAGCAGAGATCCCGAGCCAGTTTTTCTTGATTTTCTTCAGCATCAGATTCTGAGTTTTCCAAGGACGACTGTGTGTGCATGGCTGTGCTCAAGATGTCACCTAGCTCAGAGGAGAGGCTGACACCATCTTCTTCTTCTTCCTAAAATGACAGCCAAGCAGAGCCACCCAGGCCATGACTTTCCATGCTCCTGTTAACACTGTAATGAGGAAGAAACTTTTCTACCTAAGTACCTTGATTTCTTCAAAAAAGTGCGCCGTTTCTCCTTCTATGATTGGCTGTAACATCTGACCCCTGCGCTTCGTGGAGGGAGACCCCTGTAACAATCAGCAACACCGAGTCTTATATTTCACAGGTTTAGTTAGTGCAACTTCACACTCCTATCAAATAATGTCATTTTCATCTTATGGAGGCGCTCAGTCTCCAGCAGCCCAAAATCACAAGCAAACAAAACTCAGACAAACTAGAAAGAAAAGCAGTAAGATAAACACCAAAGTAAATCTAAAGGTACACAAAAAACACCCATGGGTTTGTTTTGTGTTGGCCAACTACTTTTTTTGGCTTTTATTTTCCTTTCTGGTTTGAAAGGCGGGGTTTAGGAAGGTAGGGGATCTGGGAAGTTTGGGGGGGGTGGAAGGATATAATCACAATATATTGTATGAAAACGTTTTCAATAGAAATAAAAAATATATATAAAAATTTTCAAAATCTTAAAGCAGTTTTTAAATTCGTAATGAGTTCCTTGAAAAAACTCATATTCAGTTTTTATAACACAGCAAAGTCTTGGAGGCGCTCACTCTGCACTGCCCATCACATTCAAGGGAACAGAGCGTGATATAATGAGGGCGAAGATGGTGAGTGTTTTTACTTCAGCCCTCTTTGTCTGAAATAGGGTTTCACTATGTAGCACAGGCTGGCTATGTAGGTTAGCAGATTCTCCTGCCTTAGCTTTCGCATGCTATGATCATAGGCAAATGCCACTACAGCCAGCTCAAGTATCTTTACTCTGAGGTCTGAGAACCCCATACAATTCTTTAGAAACCAAACCAAACCAAACTGAAGACTAGCATGTACTACGTATCCTAGCATACTAGGTAATCATTACACAACATAGCTATATCCCAGCACACCCAGCTTCTAAGAAAATTTTGAGACAGGGTCATGCTAAGTTTCACTAGCTGGCATCAAACAAACTTGCAATCCCCCAGGCAAAGCCCTGTGATTTGCATCTGAGTATTACAGATTTCAGTTTTCTTCATGCTGGCACGATCACTGGCCTCACTCCTCAGATGGCTGAGGCTGGAAAATCCCATGACCTCACAAGTGAAACCACTTTGAACAACACCGCAAGACCCCACTTTAAAATAAAGGTTTTTTTAAATGTACATAAATACAGATAAGCATTATTTAAAATATGTTATTACATTTCTTTTGTGTGTGGGGAGATGGTGTGGATGTGCCACAGCATGTGTGTGAAGCTCAGAGATCATGAGACTTGATGGCAAGCGCCTTTACCTGATAAACTAGCACTCTGGCCCTGTGAATTAACACTTTAATTTTATTAATTTAGTTTTTTTATTTGTTTGTATGTTTGTTGAGACAGAGGTTCTCTGTCTAGCCTTGGCTGTCCTGAAAGTCACTCTGTAGACCAGGCTGTCCTTGAACTCAAGAGATCTGTCTCTGCCAGGATTAAAGGCATAGGACACCACCACCTGTCTTAGTTTTGTTTCTTTGAGACAGGGTCTCTCAGGGTCTCCCCCCCTCCCCCCCTCCCGTTTTCCCCCCTGTCCTGAAACTCCCCATGTAGACTAAATTGGCCTTGAACTCACTGAGATAATTTGCCTCTAGTGCTAGGATTAAAGGTATATGCCAGACAAACACTTAGTAACTGGCATTATCTTAATGGGTTCTTTCTTTAAAACCCATTTTTAGGGTCAGCAAGATGGTTTAACCTCACTGCCAAGCTTGACAACCTTGAGTTCCATCCCCAAGAACCTGCATAGTAGGAAAGAACCCCCCCTCCCCCCCCCCCGTCCTCTGACCTCCAACACTCTCTTACCATGGCACACGTACAGCCCTTTAAATAAATACATGTTTAAACTCATTTATGGTTATAATGCAATCGGAGGTAATAATTACAGATCTATCTAGACAAGAACTGAAACAGAGACTAGGTAAGGTATCACAAGTACTACTCTGCCACCTATGCAGGTAACCCTGCACACAGCACTCCCTATGCCTCAGTGTTGCTTCCTAACTCGTGTGCTGTTTGTCAAGACTTAGTGCCACATGCCTGTAAGTGTTCACAAGCTGCCTAGAAATACGCATAGGCATTGTCTATCCTTTTAAAATCCATAATCTTGACTACAACCTTTTCACACTTGGCTATGTAAGTCTCCAAAAGGACGACTAAAATGTGTAGATGTTTCATCTGTCTTCCTTCTTAGATGAACTGAAGAAATACCTGTGCCAGGCACGGTAATACATGTCCATAACTACAGAACTTAGGAGTTTTGCTTGTTTGGGCTCGTGAGTTCCAAGCCATTTTTAGCTACAAAGTGAGACCCTGTCTTTAAAAACAAAATCAAGCATTTGTTTTACTTACAAGGACAGGAGTAATGCTAGCTCTTGTCAGCATCTGTTTTACAAGCCTGTATCTATCATAGAGAGGCTTAACAATGTGCCTTTCTTCCCTGGTCACCTAAAGCCAAAAAAACAAAAAACAAAACAAAACAAAAAGTGAAGCAAAGTAGCCTTACTATCAGAAATCTAGATATCAGAGTAAGCAGTATGACTCCCTCACCCCAAATTAAATTAAGAATGCAATCTCCCAACTACCAGAAGCAATGCTTGATAAAAACAGCTCTAAGGAATACAGACCACAGAAGCTATCTCACACTCTCTTGAAGAAATCAAATTGTCTTAGCAAAAAACAGAATTACCGGCCTTCCGTGCTGACTTTCATAGTAAAGCAGACTTTTCTGCAGAGACGTTTTCTCTTCTATCAAATGATCTTTTGTCATTTTCTAGAATTAGGGAGAAAGCAGTGGTGTCAGTATTCTCCTCACGCCCACCATGTGATTAGTTAGTTAAAAAGGAAAATGGTCAGAAATCTAGACTAAGCAAATACATTCTTTTTTCTGGATTTGCAGTAACATTTTTCAGTCTGCTATACAATCTAAACCTCCTAGTATGTCAATGAATAGCTTTTTATGGCTTAATTTATATTTTGTATGAATTATGAATGTCAGTTTGGGTACCTTAGCCATCTTGTGTTCAATCTCCCAATCTATAAATCAGTAATACTCCATTTTTCCTCAAAGGGCTTAAAGGACTAAATTCATTGGTATAAAAGAACTTGTAACAGTGCTTCTGCAGCACACGGGGAACTGCCATACCTGTTTTGACATTTTATAATGTTGCAAAGTCTTCTGTTATTACAACCACAAATATGGAGAGATAGCTGGCTCAGCAAGTTTCAAAGTGCCTGACCCACAGCCTGAAGACCTTAGCTCAATCCAAGTTCAATTTGCAGAGCCAAAGGGAAAGAAGAACTAATTCCTCAAACACCCATATCTCCCCCCCATACATACATACACACACACACACACACACACACACACACAGATGGAGAGAGACAGAGAGACAAGTGAATACAGGTTAGAAACTGTGGTACAGAGGCCTACAATCCCAGCATTCCAGAGGCAGAAGCAGGAGGAATCTCGAATTTAAAGTCAATGTGGCCTGCATGATGAGAGCCTTTCTCAAAAAACCAAAGACTGCTAATGTAATTCAGTGGCACATGTGCTTATCTTTGGGCAAGAGCCCCTGGATTCAATTGTCACCACAAATAAATATAAATGATGGGTGGGTGGGTGGGTGAATGGATGGGGGGGGGGGGCCGGACCCCCACCCCAAAACGATGCAGATACACATTTCAGTAGATAAACAGATTTTACAAGTCCGTGTGTCTACTCTACCAAGGAAACCCAAAGCAGTATAGTGTAAAGATCTAAGAGAAAGCTCAAAATGTCAATTTGCACCCTTAGACCCCTATGACTTTATGTTTCTCTTTGTATGGGTGGGCACACTCTTTAGAGTGTAATACACTTCTCTTTTACTATTCTGAGTGGTAGAGAGGGCAGAACTCCCTGAGTATATTTGTATATATAAAATGTTCCTTTTGCTCCACAGGCTCAGCCATTATCTCAATGAACCAATTAATGTTCCACAAGATACCCTTCAACTAGACCAAATACATTCTACATATTTCCAGGAATGGCTAACAGTTCAACAGTTCTCAGTCTCTCACTAGAGGAAATTGTTAGAGATTACAAACAATTCACCTGCGAGTCACCCTCTATAACAAAATCACTTCAGATTATATTCATGCACTGGGCAATAACAGGGTGTAGACCTTATAAAATACTGTCATTTTATTTTCAAGTTTGAACCTTAAATCTAATATTATAAATCTGACTACAGCTAATGCAATCCAATTATTTGTAAGAAGAGGAGATTGCTGTCCTAACAAAAAGCAAGAGGACAAAAAAAAAAGAAAAGAAAAGAAAAAGCGCCCAGAGGGAGGGAGGTAATGAGAATGGGTAACTTAGCCCTGTTGCAGGGAGACAAACAGTCCGATCATGAGGAGGGAGATATATTCTGAAATGTGTCTGGCTCACCGCTTCCTAGACAAAGACTCAGCTGGTACTATTTCCCCGGGAACCCCATCTCTCACATGGCTTGGTTACCAAGTACTCTGGATGCCTCAGAGGGCTTTCTGGAAAAAAGGGTCTTGCTTCAGGTGCAGTGCAATCTTAAGAGAGTAAGGCAGAGACCAACAAAACAGGACACAGGGCAGTTGTCTTTGGCCTCCATGCACATGGAGGTGCATGAATCCACAGGTGCACATACCGTACAAGAGTAACAGTTCCTTAAAAAAGAAAAATGTAATTCATGTACTCCTGATAACAATAGATCATCCGGTTTGGGAGCTGGCTTTTGTTGTTGGTTTTTTGTTTTGTTTTGTTTTTTTCTTTTTGAAGAGAGGGTTTCTCCATGTAGCCCTGGCTGTCCTTGAACTCTCTCTTTAGACCAGGTTGGCCTTGAACTTACAGAGATCCACCTGCCTGTCTTCCAAGTGCTGGAATTAAAAGTGTGTACCCCTACTGCCAAGCTGGGTTTTTTATTTTAAGATTTATTTACTTATGTATACAAGTGCTCTATTTCTAAATATGCCTGCATGACACAAGAGGGCATCAGATCCCATTACAGATGGTTGCAAGCCACCATGTGGGTGCAAGAAATTGAACTCAGGACCTCTGGAAGTAGCCAGTGCTCATAACTTCTGAGCCATCTCTCCACACACACCCTTTTCTTCTTTCTTTTTCTTTTCTTTCTGACAGGGTGTCATGTGGCCCGGGCTGGGCTCAAACTCACTACGGAGCTGAACGCCTAGTCCCTGGCCTCCAATTCCCCAGGACTGGGATTACAAATATGTGTCACTATGCCAGGCTTTCAAGACAGTACTTTTGTCAGTGGCTAATATCACATCTATCTCTCTCATAGGATTGCTGAAAGGGGGGGGGGGGGGGACAAAAACCAAGTGACAGAATCCTTATAGTTTATGCCAGATACCAAGAACTCAATACACACAGCTACTGTTCAAACTTAGCCATTTTATGCTCTACACATCCGTCTCGCTGACAGTCTGAAACATGCATTAATACTCTAGGTTTAAAAGCATATTTTGGAGTTGCAAATCTGAAGGGTAGAAAGGTCAGGAGACCTAGCTCTCATCCTGCTATGCTGCTTAATTTGTTTGCGGTGTTCTAAAGGCCACCTCAGGCAGAGACTGCAGCTCTTAATTACCTTGATATCCTCAGGAAGGTGCCGTTCAGCACGGTTTTCCTTCAATCGTTTTGTAATCAGCTCAAGAGTCGCCTCCTTAGATGGCTTCTTCTCTCTCCGAATGACCCTGGGCTCACCTTCACTCTCATCGTCTTCATGGTCTAGAGAAGAGCCAAAACTTTTTGGAAGAGTGTTACTCCGAGGACGTGTCTGAGGCACAAATTCTCCATCAGAGTTTTTGTGTTTTGCATCTAAATTTCAGAAATAAGAGGATTAATAATTGATAACTTATAGGCTCACACATTTAGCATACAGTGTGCTTGTTCTTTCAAACAATATCCACAAGGAGCCCACTGTAAAGCAAAGTACTCTGATAAGTACTGAAAAGAAGTGAACTCCAAGTTCATAAAAGAGCTGAGCATGGGCAGGACACGCTGGCACAAAGCTTTAATCCCAGCACTAGGGAGGCAAAGGCAGGGGAAACCCTGTCTTAAAAAAAAACCAAAGACTTGATTTTTTGATTTTTGATGAGTGAGAAAGACTGGCATTGAACTCCGGTCTGCACACATTTACAATAGCAACAACAACTAAAATAGAAGTGGTAGAGTCAGAGTTGTAAGGAGAACGTGCTTTGTGGAACAATCCTGGACGGGATTAACAAGGCTGTCTCTGCCGTTCTGGTTAACATGGAACGAAACCAAGCACACAAGACTGAGGGGGAAAGCACTTGTGCCCAACTGAGGCAATAGCCTAGGCAAATTCCTCCAAATCTGAGAACAAAAAAATGATAGTAACATGATAAAAACCTACAAAGGGCAGTATGTGCAAGCCCTTAAGAGCCATAGTCTAGAATCTGGACTAAGAATATTTCTACATAGAAAGGTAAACCCACTGAGAGGATTTTAAAAAAGAGTAACAATATTTTTTAAAGATATTTCTGGTTGCTGTGCAAACGACGGACTGCAGGGCAGTAAGAGTGGAAGAAAATTGGAACAGTACAGTAAATTTAGGCAATTTAATGGTAACAATGGCTGCAAAATGGTTTAAATAAAGGAATGCTTAATAGAACAATAAAGGGAAATAATCTTTTTAAAATAAGACTGCAAGGTCCACAATAGGAACAATGTCTAAACACTTAATACTTAAAATTTCTACACTGAATAAAGTTCAAATGAATAAATCAGAACAATGATATAAACTGTTAACGCTGTCATTACATAGTACCTTTTAAAGTAATTGTGATTATTAAAGTATACCCAAAATAAATAGAATTTCATAACAGCAACACTATACTATCATCCAAAACCACATAACATAGTTTATGGTTAGAAAGAATTCACAGGAGGCTGGGAAAGATGGCCCAGTGGTTAAGAGCACTGGCTGCTCTTCCAGAGGACCCAGGTCCAATTCCTAGTACCCACATGGCAGCTTACAACTGTCAGTTCCAAGTGATCTGATAACACCAATGTATAAAATAAAATTAAATAAATTATATTTTTAAAGATCTATAAACATAAGCAAGCATACATATACATTTTTTAAAAAGAGTTTATAACTTAGCAATTAGTTTTTGTTTGGTTTGGTTTTTTTTTTTTTTAACTGGATTTCTCTGTGTAGCCCTGGCTGTCCTAGAACTCACTCTGTAGACCAGGCTGGCCTCTGGGATTAAAGGAGTCTGCCACCATTGTTGACAGAGTTAAGTTTTCATAGTGTCAAAAATCTATTAAGCCTATGGGCTGGAGATCCAACACAGGGCCTCCCATATGGCAGGCAAGTTTTCTTCCACTAAGCAGTATCCCCAGTTCCTAATTATATTGTCTTAAGATAAAATTTTACTCCCTGCCCATGCACAAAGACCTTAATGAAATACCTACCAAAGCCCAAAGCATTTTAATACTTAGAATATATTTCAGATAAGTTATATGGGATCAATTCAACTATGAATATAATCTAGGATATCTTTCAAAAAGCCAATACTCATACAAATAAAGAGACATTGGAAAGAACATAGCACCATTTCTTTGTTGAAGGACATTTGATCACACTTTAACCCCCGAGACTGTGTTATCTACTGAAAAGCCCTGTTTCTAGCTGTGTGGCTCATCCCTTAACATACATCCCTTAGCATTTAATCCCAGTTGGCAGAAGGAAATCACCCCTTTTTGAAAATGATGTCTAATTAAGTGGCAGACAAAGTGATGAATTAGAGAAAGATTTGCTAGAATACGATATGCCTGACTCTTTCGAGAAGAGCTGGGGAGAGAAGGATAGAGAAGCTACTTAAGAGAGCAGTACAGAGAGAGACATAGGAGGTGGGAGGGGTGTTGGGAGGAGGAGGCAGTTTTACTGGGACAGTTACAGAGAGACAGGTTAGGGAGAACAAGCTAGACACAGTGAAGACAGAAAGAGCCAGGGAATGAGAAGGAGCCAGATTGGAACAGATTGCCAGAGTTACCATGAGGCCACACAGAGCTATTCAGGAGAGACAGAGAGAGAAGCCAGTTTGAGCCAGGTCAGCTGAGTTGAATCAGCCAGCCAGAGCTCAGAAAAGAACTAGAAAGGATGAGCTTATTCAGTCTCAAAGGCTGAAAACATTCTAGGCCTAGATAAGACTGTATGGAGGCTAGAAGCCTCCAGGACTAAGCCTAGGTTAGGAGATGAGGCGGTAAGCCTTAGGGACGACAATTACCTCAGGGGAATAAAAGTTACACTTACATTTCTTAATATGCACTAGTGGCCTTGACAAGAAAACAAAAGAAAACTTATAAAAAATTCTAGGATATCTTTATTATTATTATTATTAATTTTTGGTTTTCAAGACAGGGTTTCTCTATGTAGACCAGGCTGGCCTCAAACTCAGTGATCTGCCTGCCTTTGCCTCCCTAGTGCTGGGATTAAAAGGGTGTGCCACCATAACTCAAAAATTATAGCTATATTTTGCATAGAATTAGAAATGTTTTAAAGATGCAGATTTTCCACAAAATGCACTTATACCTTTAATTTGCTTCCGCAACTTTGTAAGCTCTGTCATCCATTTTAATACCTTCGGATTGGCTGCAATGTCACTGTAGGAGGGCTGCAAAGTTATGGAATAGGATCACTGACATTTGTAATGCCCGACAGTTACGCTAATTTATCATAACCTCGTAGTATTTTCCCATAACATAAAATTTCATTCAATTCTCACTTTGATTAATTTGCTATCGAGCTCTTCTAAAGCAGGTCTCACAACTGGAAGGGGCCAGATCTGAAGTCTTTCATCTCTGGGCATCAGACTTTACACACAGGGTCAATCATTACAAACGTGCACTCTCCTCATTTCCTCCTCCCCTTTTGTCAGTGTGGTTTGTGTCAGAAAAGAACACTAATTTGTTAATGTAAAGAATTTGGCTTACAAATTCTAAAAAATGTTTGGAAATGGAAACAGAAACACATCGGTATAATCCTGTCCTGGCTGGTTTTATGTGGACTTGACACAAGCTGGAGTTATTACAGAGAAAGGGGCTTCAGCTGAGGAAATGCCTCCATGAGATCCAGCAGTAAGGCATTTTCTCAATTAGTGATCAAGGGGGGAGGGCCCCTTGTGGGTGGTGCCATCCCTGGGCTGGTAGTCTTGGGTTCTTCTGAGCAAGCCAGGAGAAGCAAACCAGTAAGAAACATCCCTCCATGGCCTCTGTATCAGCTCCTGCTTCCTGACCTGCTTGAGTTCCAGTCCTGACTTCCTTTGGTGATGAACAGCAGCATGGAGGTGTAAGCTCAATAAACCCTTTCCTCCCCAACTTGCATTTTGGTCATGATGTTTGTGCAGGAATAGAAACCCTGACTAAGACAGATACTAAGAACACTGGCACAGAAATCAACAACTACGGACCCACCGGTTCTCAGGCCTGTAAGATCACCACTATTCCCCCAGCATCTCAGATGTGCTCTCTTTCAGGGAAGAACTGGAGCATGCTCTCCTAAGGCCCTCCCCTCGGCTCTAACATGAATTCAGGTTTGTTCTAGGCAGTGCTACAAACTTACCTTGCTATTTCTTTCCCTTTCAAATTGCTCCTCGAATTGTCTGATTTTTTTCTGAAGTTTCTTGACCAACTGATAAGGTGTTCTGTCTTCTCTTTTTTCATCTTTTGAACTGAAGGATGACCTTCGAATTCTGAATTAAAATAACAGGCCAGCACAGCACGTTAACTTTTCGAGTGTCAACATAGCATTACTCATTGTCCTGCTGTGTTCCTATTACCAGGAAGGACATTTTACAAGTGAAGGGAGAGACAACATGAAGGCACGAGCAAGGAAAACAATAATAATGTTAAGAACCATTTTAAGTAAAATTAAATTTCTATTACTAAAAGACAGTCAATAACTTGGCTACAAACATGGTAACAAAGAGTCTCAGGCTGGAGAGATGAATCTGGCTGCTCTTCCAGGAGGACCCAGGTTCAGTTCTTTGCACACACACATGGCATCTGTAATTCCAATCCCAGAGGATCTGACACTTTCTTCTGGCCTCTGGAGGCACTACACTTACATACACACACCCATACACAGAAAAACACACACACATAATTAAAATGGAAGGGCAATATAAAATGTATTTAAATGACTAAGATTTCTTATTGACTCCCTGATCGTCATTTAAGCAACATAACCCAGCCTATAGGAAGGCAGTGTGCTATGTTATTATAACCCTGTCAGAAGTTTTGTATTGTTTATTATTGCTGTTGATATTATTTTCTGTATATGGGTATTCTGCCTATACTATGTTACATAACTATACATATGCCTATACAGCACTAGGTGCCCAGTGTCCACATAGGTCAGAAAAAGGCATCATGCCTCCAGAACTGGAAATACGGATGGTTGTAAGCCACCATGTGGGTGATGGGAACTGAGCCCGTGGGTCCTCTGCAAGAGCAGCACGTGCTCTTAACCACTGAGCCATCTCCCCAACCCCAAAGAATTATAGTAGAGAATGCTAGCTGGATGTAAGAAGTGACACTGCACACAGTTCTCCCACTGAGGTAAAACCCTATGTTTACAGTCAAAGCTGAGAATAAAAACCCTCCAAAAAGGGACACAACAGTAATAGGAAAAGACTCACAAGGCATGCAGCTCACAGTAAAGACATCAACATCTTGCATTCTGAACTTTAACAACAGTAACAGTTCACTATCTCATTCCAGATATTAACTCCACACTAAAGCTGTAAATAACCTGTAAAAAATTCTACACAGGAGCTAGGATGCATCCACAGATAAAGCACTTGCTTCCCAAACCTAGTGACTTGAGCTCAATCTCTTTAACCCACCAAGAGTTAGAAGAGATATGGATCCCTCACAACACACTCCTCTCACTCTCCCACAGTAAGCACATTTTAAAAATTACTGTTCAGGGGAATCTTAGTGAGTTCAAAGGCAGTCTGGTCTATAAAATGAGTTCTAAGACAACCAGAACTACACAGAGACCAGTGCCCACATTAGGCAGAGGCAGCAGATCCCCCTGAAGCTTGAGTCATAGGTAGTAGTAAGCTGCCCAATGTGGGTGCTGAATGCAAGCTCTGCTCTTCCACTGCTCTCCAAGCCCTACACAAAGGCTCTCTAAAAACAAAAAAGGCACTGCTGTTGTGCTACCAAGAGATTTTTTTCCGATTTAGTATCATTTCTAATGTTTGCTTGCTCCATTTTTTCCTACAGAAAATATTCAAGGCAGTTTCCTAAGAAGAGTTCAGGGGCCAGCAGAGGGATCAGACACTCCTAGAGATGGAGTTACACGTAGCTGTGAACTACATGACAGGAGTGCTGAAAACAAACAGGGTTCTCTTAGTCACCAAGCAGGTTCCCACGGAGGCCACAAAAAGGCATCTGGAGTTATGCAGAGTTGTAAGCCACACAATGTGGGTGCAAGGAACTGAACTCGGGTCCTCTGGAAGCATTCTTAGCCTCTGATCCATCTTTCTAGTCACCCCCACCTCAATGTTAGCTCTAAAGATGATAACCTCTTTTCACTGCTACTAAACAAAGTAAACTATCTGATAACAAAATACATGTAATTCAAAACCTCAGTTCTGGGGTATAGCTCAGTTGGTACAGTGCCTTCCTGTCATACAGGGAGCCTTATGTTTGACCCTCAACACCATATAAACCAAGCACAGCACGAATGCCTGTTATCTTAGCACTCTGGACATTCTTGGGGTACACAAAATCCTGTCTCTAAATAAACAAATTATAACTGCTGAAAAGTAAGCTGCTTTTATTAACCAGAGTACGTGTTTGTAGTCATTTTACCTATGCAGGTTTTCTCTCTGTGTAACCCTGTCTGCCCCGAAACCTGCTCTGTAAACCAGGATCTCACACTCAGAGATCCACCTGCCTCTTCCCCCCTTAGTGCTATATGATTTAAGGTGTGAGCCACCACATCCTGGCGTGTGCAAGTATTTTAAAGCTCTTATATAACTTGAATTTTACTTTGAGAAAGTTAACCTAAAAGCCTCTTGTCGTGCTGCTAAGCCTAACAGGGCTACGGCCTCTGCCAACCCTTGAGAAGAGGCACTGAGGGCTTTCTGTGTTTTTAACATCTGCCCCAGTTCTTTAGCATTCCTTAGTACAGTATGTATCCAGGTCAGCCACTTGGGGGAGCTCCTACCTCAGAAGAGAGGCATACCCAGAAGCACTGGGGTGCCTAGAATGAGTCTTTCTATTTATGAGATATCAATAACAGGCTCCAAGGTCTGATGACACAACTTGTTCCCATCCCAAAGAAGTCTTTCTCAGCCTAAGGAAAATGCTGTGTTGTGGACTATAGAAGTTTCTCTTTCACTGTAAGTCTGGAGACTAGCTGAGAAAGGAGTATTCAAACTCAACCTATGGCTACTCAAAATTTCTAAAGATGCAGCAGCAACCCTGAAGCTTGCCTCCCTTCATTTGGAGGCAATCTTGGGAAGAAGAGGTTAATAGTCACCAGTGTCTGTTCTTCATGTGCAGAGGTTCCCAAATGGTGCGATGATCAAAAGACAAAGGTGTCTGCTGTGCAGTCCTAACGGCCTGAGTGTGGTGTGCAGACCCCAGGTCACAGTGGGAGGGAAGGAGTGACTGACTACTAAGCTGTCCTCTCCCTTTCATGAGCCTGTCATGACATGAGAGCCCGTCCTCAACACAGCATCATAAAGACAGTAATAGTGACACATTTTAAACTTATCTGAATAAAAGTAATCAGAAATTCCATTTTCAACAGCAAAATTAATTTGTTAAATCTGACCGACAAGCTGTGGTGTTGGTTCTTAGCAAACTCTGGTTTCTTGATACTATTCCAACTCCATAAGCTGAGAAAAGCATTCCAGCTTGAATCGAGAAGACAGACATTGCTGTCTTGGAACTGCTGAACCAAATGAATGCCAATTGAATGAAGGCATGGGACTCTACAGGAGAGATAAGCGTCCCTTTTTCACGAAGTTCTCTGTGCATCTGCCAGCTTGGACATTTTATGGATTTTTGTTGTTGTTGTTCTTTTTTGCATTTTCTCTTTGCATCCTCCCCACCAACCCCACATAATCAATGTAGAGGTCAGAGATCCACTTGGCAGTAGGCACTCAGTGGCATGGCAGCTCCTGCTAGAATGTATGTGCGTTCTATGATGCTACAAGATGATGCCAGAACCACTGTATCTCAATTAAAATTAAGTTTCAATTAGAGCAGTACAAACTAGTCAGATTCTCCCTTTCAGAGTTCTGCACTCCAATTATTAGTGAATAATGAGGACTAGACCACAGGAACTGCCCACAGTCTAACAGTGAAGCCCAAGTACTACGTAACCTCAGTACATTTAATTCAACAGCAGGGGAATGGAGAGACAGATCTCAATCACAGGTCTTCCTGGAAGGATCTGTGTCCAGAGTAAGACCTGCCTCTCAAATACGAGAGGTCACATACCTAGTAAAGGAAAGTGCCTTTGATGAGAAATCCAATGCTTCTGGGTCATGTAGGAAACGTTGGCTTTGCCCAAAATCTAAACTACGATGAGATAATACTGGAGGGCAGTCCTCTCCCAGGGGATGGTGAGTCATCCTTGCAGCCTGTGGAGACAGCTGAGCTTCTCCAGACTCAGAGTCTTCCTGCCAAGACTTAAATGCAGGAAACGGCTCTGTGAAACAAACACAAGGATAAGATTATGGGTGTCTTGAGCCTACATCATTGTTTAGTGGGTTCATTTTATATACAGTAAAAACATCAAAGCAAGAAATACTAGCATATTCATAATGCCTGCTGCTTCTACATTCTCCATATTCACTCACTAAGAGATAACTGCTTAAATGCCTAACCCACTAACAAAAGCAAGAAAGGACCCCATTACGTTTCCTAAAGTTAATTCTAAAGATGTTACATAATCCTAACTCAGATGGTGGCTGGCTATGTTAAAACACAAAAGTTTTCCCCAAACTATACACAATACTAAGAAATGGAGCTAATGCCGTAAGAAATATTCCAAATGAGGGGCTAACTTTAGCCTGTCTATAATATGTTATATAATAAAAAATAATGTTAATTGTTAACATTAAAATAATGTTAGTTATTTCCTGTATTAGCTTACTATGAATAAGACACACACACACACTGAATACCCACAACAATATTTAAGCACACTCATTTATTATAGTGATCCTGAGTACTCTCCACTGAAGCCATGTTAATAACTTCTATCTCTTCTCATACCCGCCATCTATAAATATATGCCAAATGCAACATTAATTTTAAGCATCACTGGAGTATTGGGAGAGGAAGAATGTCTAGCTATATCTTAGATTTAGAACTAAAAATTTAAATCTTGATTGAGATAGCTATTGCAAAAGCAAATGGAACAATGTACTAATAGTATTAAAATTTAAAGAGTTGTATTTTTCTTTAGACAATAATCAAGATAGCCACTTCAGCAGTTTAATGCCATGTATTAGCCATTTAAGCATTATCTTTTAATAGTTTTTAGAAAATAATTTACCTTGCCTTTGAGGCCTAGATCATTTTGGTTGACTAAAACTTGGGTAACAAGTATGTAATCCCACAATAAACTCAACAATACAGTGATTTCAAAGGAACCCTTGTACCTGTGTCCCAGCAGATATACTAATAATGAACATTTCAGGAGAAATTTTAACATTTTAAGAAAAAGAAATCTCCCATGATACTGATAATAAACCTCTGAAATGTAAAAAAAAAAAAAGGAAGAAAGAAAGAAAAAAAGAAAGAAAGAAAGAAAAGAAATCACAAAAACCTTTTTCTGAGTTTTTAGCACAAAAGTTTCCTTTGGGGACAGCAGGAGAAGGGCTAATAAAGACAAACCAGGTGAACCACACAGGAAGAGCAAAGCGGAGCTGTGGCGAGCTGTACTTACCCTCCCCATCTCTCTGCAGATGCATTGTTTTGAAATCAATGAGGGGGGAAGTGATAAGGCATGACGCTAATAAAATGGAAAAAATGGCAAAAATACTACAGTGAACACACAGACCAGGCAGAGCAAACCACACATAACACAACGCCAAGAGCACAAAAGCATTTCCCCAGGACCAGCCAGGAATCAGGCTCAAAATCCTGCTTCAAAGAAATGACTACTAACAAACTTTAAGCAAGCATACATTTCTATTTCAGCAAGTAAGACAAACTCAAAACTGATTGTTATTAAAATTCAGACACAAGGCCGGCGAGCCAAACCATCTTAACCACAAATGTTTGAAGCCTTTTAGTATGGTTGACAGAAAGAAAAAACAACTCCCTTAAAAGGCTGAGGACAGTACTGCTAAGTGGTAGAGTGCTTCTTGGCATCCTGGAGGCTCTAGGTTCAATCCCAGGACCAAAAAGAGAAAAGAAACAAAGAAAAGTCTTCCTTTTGTTCATTGTTCATAAAAATACTGCTATTGCATGTCATCCCACAGTTATCAGCAGAAAACCTGGTGGAAAGATGATGTCCACCTTCATTAAGACTCTCACAGCTACTACAGATTCACACTGGCTGTGGCAGGGACTGTGTTCTGCTCACTACCCTTTGAGGAAAAAATAAAGTCTTACTTACTAGGGAATAGTAAAAACAACAACAGCAAAAACCCTACACATTAAAACTATGTCAGATGGCAAAGGAACTCAGGGCACTGCACTGCGAGTCCTCTGGGTATTGTCACTTTGTGTCATCAAATAACTGGCCAAGACACAAGCCCAGGGGTCTCTAGCCACATGAACAGAAACTGGGCTTAGGACTCCTAAGTTGTCTCATTTTCTCTTATTAGAAAGGATGAGGGCTCACAGATTCACGGATCTAAACTGGTTAAGTTTTCCCTTCTCCAACGTCGTACTTTACAGTTGATAACAATGCAGCACACAGTGTTGACGGACATTCTAACCACTGACACTGTACCACATTTGTTACAGTATTTACCCATTTTGTCAGCCATCTTCTTCTTATGGGTTTCCAAGTAAATAAATAATAGATTCTTGGGTGTTTTTCCCAAGTAAATACTTTAGCATGTAAATAATTCACTTAAGTCCCATATTTGTTTACAGTTTAAGGTATTTTTAATGTAAAACCTTGACCAAAAATTTTCAGTGTAAATTTGCTACGTTTTAAGAAATTTTAGCATCTCCCCAAAATACTTTTGCAATCTATATAGTATAATCTTTGCTTAGAGGTACCAGTGAAGAATTAAAAACATAAAAACCTGTTGCTGATGATTATAAGGTAGCTAAATACCCTGTTTAAACTGGTAAAATCATCAAAACTTTAATACACTGAACCTTCAAAGACCAAGAGATGGCATCTGACTTAACAATTAACCTATTGTATTCTAATCTAGACACTTTGTATTTTTAATCAATTTTGATCTTTGAGGGAGGTGCACTGGGAGGGGTGCTGAGATGGTCTGGTCTTGAAACCCATGATCACCTTGCTCTCCCAAATGTTGAGGTCACAGGAATGCATCACTGCACCCTTTGGCAGCATCAAAGCTAATAATCCAGTTATGTTCTACCCCTGAGAGAACGGTCCTACTAGTATACTTGGGAAAAACAAAGAAACAGTAAACGTCACACACATCCCCAACCCCCGAGAGAACAGATCAAGGTGACAGACACTGTCCAGAAGAGGACAGGGTCTCTTCATGCTTTGGGTTATGTCAGTTACAAATAACAGTATTCGGGAATTAACATGCCTGGGTCAAATTACCTTCCCATTTATCACCATCAGAGACATTCTTCAGATCTAAATGTGCGATGTGTACACACGTTGCTTCTCCTTCAACACCAACCCTCTGACCTTCCATTACTTCTGACTCAGTGTTGGCATTCAAATCACGTATCTTGCTACTAGAATCCTGTATGTTAAAACAAAAAATGCATTTCATAACCAAGTCTCTTTTCACAACTGGATCAGAGACAACCTGCACATACATATCCCTGTGTATTTTTCATTACTGGGCCAACAAAACCACCTGTCCCATTCCTACTTACTTGTGCACAGGGGAGAGGCTTCTGCTTGCACATATTATGTGCACCACATGCATGCCTAATGCCTAAGAAGGCCAGAAGACGGCACCAGATCCTCTGAGACTGGTTATAGGTGGTTATGAGACACCGTATGGGTGCTAAGAATCAAACCCAGGCCCTCTGGAAAGGTTTATGCTTTTTATGTATACGACTGCTTTGTTGGCACACCAGAATATGGCATTGAATCCCACGAATACACAGTTGTAAGCCATGTAGTTGCTGAGAATTTAACTCAAGACCACTAAGCAGAGCCGCCAGTGCTCTTAATGGTTAAAGCCAACGACATTCAATTGTAAATTTGCACTTTACAATGTCTTACTAGGAAACCAAATTTGGGTCTCAATGTAGGAAAGAACTTTCATAACCCATATTCTTAGAACATTAATTACTGCTTAACTTTTACATATTTGACTCCTTTCAACTTATCCAATATAAGAACTAAAGGCCATATATAATAACTGGCACATTAAGCAACATTTTTAAGAACTATAGTATAAAGACAGTTCTTACCAGAATCAAGTGTGGCAATTTATCACTGTCACATAATAAATATTCCTTCCTAAAAACAAATACAGTCATTAGCATACAAAGAATACAAAGGTTACTTTTATTACTTCTTACCTAGATTCATTCTTCTCTTCCCCAATATAACTAGCATTTAAAATTTGAGAGAAAAAAATTTATCAACAGGGCATATGCCCATTCTTTGGAGCCCTATATCTGAAAAATCACACAATACTGAAAAGATCCACAGACTCACTTCAGGTTTAGAAAATTAATATTCTCTACCACTCCCTCCCCACATAAACTACCCCCAAAAGAAAAATCTTTATGAAAGGAAAATTAAAAACCAATTACAGCAGCCAATGAGAACTGATGCATATTAGAAAAAGAATCCATAAAATAAATATTAGTTTTAACCAACAGGTTTATTCTATCCATGCAAAGACTTTTAAAGAAGTTTTAGTCTGTCCTTTAAGGCTGAGCCACTATCACAAGTGTATACTGCTATCCAAGGTTACATTAAAAAAGAAGGAGGTGGGGGGGACTTAATTCACCTTCTAGTTCCCCAGAAAAATGAACCTCTATTTAAGAATCATGCTGTAAGTTGTCACAAACAATCTCTACCTCTTCGACCAGTAAATAAAGCAAGTGTTACTGATGCCCACAATGGGACAGTCTCCTCACACAGTTCTGTGTTAATTAAAACTCATGTAATTAAGTGTCTCTTTAAGTGGTCATAAAAGTGGTGAGTACTTGGAAGACAAACCTTGATTTAAACACAATAAGTTATCTCTTTTTATGGAAGTATCTTACCCTCGGTGGCCTGAGAAATAAACTAAAGTCCCTGAAAGGCTCAAGGCCTTCTTTATGGGGGTGGGGGTGGAGGGATCAAGACAGGGTTGGTTTCTCTGCGTGGCCCCTGGCTGTCCTGGAACTCGCTCTGTTAACCAGGCTGCACTCTTTTCCACCTCCACTGCCTCACAAGTGTGGGACTAAAGGTGTGCACCACCACTGCCAGGCTTCTTCAAAACCCTTTATTTAGGCTGGAAGCAAATGGCAGTAGGATAAATTCACTCTCAAAGACTTACTCTGAAAGACATAACTATCTAAATCTGAAAAACGTTGAGTATTAACCATGCAAAATCCACCTCGACAAAGTACTCTGGATCTACAAGTGTGCTAACCTAGACACGAGTTGAAGAGCAAAGACTGGGTTCTCACTAATAGATACTTATTGTTCTACCATATCCCGATGTCATCTTTCTGGGGATGCCTGTTAATCTTATATCTTCAGCCCATAGCTCCAAAACTCCCCGGGCTGGAAGAGGATCAGTTCTGCCTCCTGAAAGGAAGCACAAGGAACTGCTGTAAGCAGAAAAACTGTGGACCTTCAGAGTATGAGGACACTCCAGAGACACGGCTCCAAAGAATTTACTTACCCTCCAACAACAGGTTTCTACTCCAAAGACATCAGCATTAAAACATTACCTGACCAACAGGCTATCAGCAACCCAGAAATGTAGTATCAGAGCCCTCATTACTGAGTATCACCTTTGCTAAGACTATGAAGATAAACATCTTGGCGGCTTCTGAAAGAACGATGCAGAGAGCAACAAGACCCAGGTGACTGGAAAAGAACTCCACTGACTAAAACACCTTTTCCTCAAAGGGACTGTATCTAAAGAGACACATTTGGTGGATCTCACTGTCCTTCAGACACGTTAACATGGATGGGGGTGAATAAGCACCAACTAGAAAGCTTATCCTTGGACACAGTGAGGATGAGTAGGAGGGACCAAAAATATTCCACACTTACCATAGAAGCAAGTATTTTATAAATTTTTGATTGGTTGGCCACAGTTCCCAGACAATCAATTAACTCACTGATGGGTCTGTTTACAGTATCAAATCCTAATTGTTCTACAAATCAAAGTTTTTGTTTTCTCTAAAAAAGCTGTGTTCTCTCTGAATATGTTCATAACTAATGTTTGTCTGTGGCTAGGAAACTCTAAATATTTGTGGCTATTAATATATCTATTTCTACCATTGTTTTTTTTTTTTTTTTTTTTTTTTACCAAATTGTGTCTTATAATGTATAGATTCACCCAAAACTTTCAACCAAAAATCTGTTAAGAGGTTGCTCCAATTTTCAAAACAATTTATCAGCAACAACAAAAAAAGGCTTACCTCTCAGGACAGCCATCTTCACTATCCCCGTGGTCACTACAAGGCTCTAACAGTATACCTACAGACTGACAAAAGAATACCACCACTGTTTAACAGCTCCCAACACTGGTGCATCAGAGAAAGGTGCCAATCTTCTACATAAAGTTTATACCCTCCCACAAAATCTGAAGCACATTAAATATCTGCAGGGATGTTGGTTTTCTCTCTCCTTGTAAGTAATACTCACTAGTATCCTCTTTCCTTAGAATTCTCTTTTGGCCGGGCAGTGGTGGCGCACACCTTTAATCCCAGCACTTGGGAGGCCAAGGCAGGCAGAATTCTGAGTTTAAGGCCAGCCTGGTCTACAGAGTGAGTTCCAGAACAGCCAAGGCTACACAGAAAAACCCTGTCTTGGAAAAAAAATTCCCTCCTTTAAAAATTACAGTTCTGTACTATGGGTATGGTTCAGTGGTAGAGCAACTGCCTAGCGTAGAAAAGGCTCTGGCCTGTGTACATTTAAAATAACTTCTTTCCTGGAGCAGGCTGGGGAAGGCACTTGAGCCTCAGAAGCACAGAGCAATCTACTTTTCAATGAGTTTATTAATACTACCTCTGACAAGAAAGCCACGTGTGGTGGTACATGCCTGTAATCTCAGCATTCAAGAGACAGAGGCAATTAGACTCAAAGTCTGAGCTCATCCTAAGCTACAGACCAGTGATATGAACAAATAAAAATCTCTGAAAGATAACACAAATCCTTTCAAAATTACTACAAAGTATATAAATATTTTCACATTTTTTATAATCTTTAAAATCAACAAAAACTTCAATTCTTATTTTTTATTCGTTATTAGTATGTGTTTGCACGTGCACACATGCCAAAGCGCATGTGTATAGATCAGAGGACAACTTTCAGGAATTGGTTCTCTCCTCCTCTGCGGGTTCTAGGGACTGACAGGCTTCTGTGGCATGCACTTCTCTGTACTAATCCCTCTTGCCGACTTCTCAGACTCTTTAGAAGCTACATTTCCAACTACATATTTCCACGAGGTTGAACTGTTTGTTACTCTCCATCCAATCAAATCCACAGCAGTGTACTGAATACAAAAAGCAAATGAGACTCCTGCACCTGTCCTCTAAGCAGGCACTAATTATATTTACAAACATAAATCAATGCAACCCTCCAAATTAAAATCTTTTATGAGAACAGCTTTATTTATTTGTTTGTTTATTTATTTATTTAAAATGGTATCTAGGGAAAGAGCTTAGCCAACAGAGTGCTTCTCTGCAAGCACGAAGACCAGAGTCCTACATAACAACAAGCCAGCCCCAGCAGTGCAGGCCTGCAATCCCAGCACTGGGGAGGCTTAGACAAGAGGATCCATAGGGCTTCCGGTTCAGTGAGAGTTTCTGTCTCAGAAAACAAGGCAGAGAGTAATAAGGAAACTTGATGTCAACCTTTGACCCCCACACACATGCACACTGCATGTGTGCACACAAGCACACATGCAGCTCACACAAACTCGGATGGAAGGCTCCAGCCAAACGTGATGGAACCCATAGTCCCAACTATTCAGAAGATAACAGACTAAAGCTGGGAACAGATTTAAGGTATACTGGGCAACAAAGAGGAGTAAGGGAAGAAAGGAGAGAGAGGAAAGCAATCCCACTACTACTATAATGAATAGGGGGTAAAGAGGTGGCTCAGTGGTTAGGAGCTCTTGTGCTCTTGCAAAGAAAGGGCCAGGGTTCAATCCCAGCACCCATACAGCCCATCCGGTTCCAGGGGATTTGACATCCTCTTCTGGCCTCCAAGAAAAAAAACGTCACACGTGTGGTGCACAGACATTCAGGCAGGCAGGCGGGCAGAAAGAACACCCATACACAAAGAACAAAAATAATGAAAAAAAATTATGAATGAATTTATGTAATAAATTATTTTAAAATTAATTTTACTTCTATGATAAACAGTGATATACCCATATAAACAAAAACAATCGACGATCTTCGATACGTTTTATTTTTAAAAGATAAACTTAGTGTGAGAAAACCATCAATCTAAAATTCAAAAGTTATTAGGAATGTAGATATACATTTTCAAAGTTTCTATGTATTAGGTCAAAGCTTGAAGAACCAGGACAAGCTGGGATTCTACCAAGAACTGACAGGTCCCTGCTGAGGAAAGCAAACACAAAAACAAGCCTCAGACACCCAGATTCCACAGCAGACAGAAAGGATGACAGCTGATAAACCCCCCACCCCCATCCAGACAGTACCCAGCACCCAGCCCAGAAGAAAAAGCTTCAGGCCTTCCTTTTGTTACCAGATTGACTCCACTGCACACCCTACAGGAGTACCCACACAAATAAAGATCCTGTTCCTTCACCTGAGTCTTGCTGCACACCTCTGAAACCAGTTAGCTCTCTACTCTCCCACCACTAGGAACATGAAAAAAAAAAAAATCCAGTATTTCATGTGCCTTAGTTTTTGAGATAGAATTAAAAAAATAGATTGTGCTGGACATAGTGGCATACTATTCCAATACTGGTGAGGCAGAAGCAGGCAGGTCTCTGTGAGTTCGAGGCTAGCCTGGTCTACATAATGAATTCCAGAACAGCCAGGGCTACACAGAGAAACCCTGACTTGTGGAGGAGAAGTATAATTATCAGAAAATCTAGAAGCCTGCATTATAAAAAAACAAGCTATCCTGTCACCAATTCTTATTTAATCTATACTTTTACTCTGAAATAACTGAAACAAGGCCTAACCCACATTAGCCTCCAACTAGAGATGCCCCTATTTCAAGAGTGCTAGAATGACATGTGCCACCATGCCTAGCTCTGTGCAACTGTTTTATTTTGATTTTGTGGGGGTGGGAGGAGTGAGGGGTGCCCCCTGAAGCTAGGCAAGTACTCTAACAATAGCCACACCCAAGCTGTCTTAATTACTTTTCTACTGCTGTGCTAAAACACCGTGACCAAGGTAACTTGGAGTTCATGCCGTCAGGGTGGGGAACATGGCAGCAGACAAGCAGGCATGGTACTACAGCAGCAGCTGAGAGCTTAACATCTGATCCATGAGTAGGAAGCAGAGAGCTAACTGGGAATGGTGTGGGCTATCTAGCGCAGTGACACATCCTCCAACAAGGCCACACCTCCTAATCCTTCCTAAATGGTTAGTTCTCCCAAGTGGGGACCAAGTATTCAAACATATGGGTCTATGAGGGCCATTCTCACTCAAATTACCACACCAACCCTAAGTTTATTTAGTTGGAGAAAGGTATGGGTATATTCCCCCAAACTGGCATCAGTCTCACTTTGTAGCCTAGGCTAACCTAGTTGTGATCTTCCTGCCTCAGCACTACCCTGAGATTATATATGAGCCACTAGGTAGGCCCAACTTTTTTTTTTTTTTTTAAGATTTATTTATTTATTATATGTTAATACACTGTAGCTGCATTCAGACACTTTTTCTTCTTGCTCTGGCCCCGCTCACTCCAGCCCCGTTCCAGCCCTGCTCGCTGTAGCTGTCTTCAGACACCCCAGAAGAGGACTTTGGATCCCATTACGGATGGTTGTGAGCCACCATGTGGTTGCTGGGAATTGAACTCAGGACCTTTGGAAGAGCAGCCAGTGCTCTTAGCCGCTGAACCATCTCTCCAGTCCGTATGCCCAACTTTTAAATATGCTTTTCAACTACTGAAATAATAAGTAAAAAGGCAATGGGAAGCAATACAAAAGGAAAACAGGGCTGGAAAGAGCCGTCAGTCAAGTGCGTGCCTTGGGAGGATGAGGACCTGCGTTCTGATCTCCAAAAGCTTTACTTCAACAGCAGCAGCAGCGGCAGGCCAGCATGTGGGAAGCAGAGACAAGCATGTCTCTCTGCTCACTGGCCAGCTAACCTAGCCTGTGACATATGCTGTCTCAAAACAAACAACTATCTATTCTACTTACTCTAGATCTAATGTCTCTGGCTTCTATGGGCAATAAACATCTTAACACACAAATATAGACAAACATACCCCTAGGGCAGTTCATGATTACACTCCCAACAGTAAGAAAGAGGATTATTTTGTAACTGAGGCCAATTCCTATATACAAAAGTAAAAATATCCAAAGCATGACAACATACTAAAAAGGGATGGTAAGTTTGGGGACTACTTACTTAGGAAAAAAAAGGAAAAAGACAGGTAGTTGTGCCAACTCTAAGGTGCTTATTATTACACCTACTTTTTAATACGGTTTTCACGGTACCATACTAAAGAAAACTTCCTTCTTTAAAAGTGTGAAAAATGTCACGTATGGTGTTATCCATCTTTTATTCCAGCACTCAGAGGCAGGTTTCTGTCCAGCCTGGTTTAGATAGCAAGTTACAGGCCAGCCAGAGCTACAGAGTAAGACCCTGTCTCAAAAAGGCTAAATAGACAAATGAGTGCGTTGAGAGGCATGTCCTTTAGAATGCCCAGATACTACTTTTGTACCCGTTTCTCTTTCAGTCCTAGGAATCAAATCCACGGACTCTACCACCCGGGCAGTGTTATACCACTGACACCCAAGGCCGGCTTCTAGGTTTGAACTTTTATTTATTTTTTTTAAAGAATTATGCCAAGAGCTTAAGCAGCACTACCAAGAGCTCAGCTCAGGTTTTCTGTCAAAGCAAAAGATCTGTAGCGTGGCATTCTGAACACACCACACCAACATACCCCTCTTGGACATTACTTTTGGTCGATTGTTTTAGAAAATAACAAACACATCACCCTCTTTGTATCAGAACATTAAATACAAAAGATATCCTCAGTTCAGATATCTCTCCTACCAGAAATAAAGAAAGATGGCTATGTCACTAGGATTTCTATCACTCTGCTGTAACAGAACTAAATACCTTTTCTTTCTTTTTTATTTTTTTAAAAGATTTATTTATTTTATTTATATGAGTACACTGTAGCTGTCTTCAGACACACACTAAAAGGTCTATTACAGATGGTTGTGAGCCACCATGTGGTTGCTGGGAATTGAACTCAGGACCTCTGGAAGAGCAGTCAGTGGTCTTAACCACTGAGCCATCTCTCTAGCCCCCCCCTTTCCTTTCTTTCTTTTTTTTTTTTTTTTTGATTCAAACACTTTTCCTAGTCATTTCTGACACAACTAACCATCATCTCTGGATATTGGTGGTAGTTAAGCCACCCTTTAAAGATTTGCTGTTTATTTCAATTCCCACCTGTACTTGAGGTATTGTTTATTAAGCTTGGTTTTCTCTCTTTAACATGTCTTCTGTTGCCAGGCCTGGTGACCCACTCCTGTATTCCCAACATTCAGAAGAGAAAGACAAGCTGATCACTCTTGGTTCCAGGCCAGAGAGAATTATATAGTGAGATTTCTGTCTTTAAAAAAAAAACAAAAGAGGGGAGGTGCTAGAGAAGTGGTTTAGCAGTTAAGAACACTGGCTATTCTCTCAGAGGGCCAAGGCTCAATCCCCAGATCTCATGTGGCAACTCACAATTGTTAACTCTAGTTCCAAGGGATGGCCTCTGGGACTCAACTAAGCATACATGTGGTACATGCAAATCACCCACATAAGAAGGTACCACAAACAATTATTTAAATGTCTGTTGTTATAGGGGTCTACTTCAACTAAGAACTGTAAAGGAAAAAGAGAGGAAAAGGTAATATGTTCTTCAGAAATATGAAGAAATGCAAAAAGCTTTGAAAACAATAAAAGCTCAATCACAATACCACTAACTACTTCAGCTGCCATCATAAACTTCCTGCCCTAGAAATCCTTTTAAAATATGTCAGATGCTGTGCATGGTGGCACACACCTTTAATCCCTGTACTTGGAAAGCAGGAGGAGGCAGCCTTGTCTACATAGAGCTCCACACCAGCCAGAGCTATACAGTAAGACCCTGTCTAAAACAGAAATGGGAAACTTGTACTTGGGTACAAGTGCTTGCCACACAAACTAAATCCTGAACCCACATACAGTGCAGCAGTAAAAACTGCAATTCCAGTGCCTACAGCAATGGGCTGTGGAGGACAGGTGGGTCCTCAGAAGCTCCTGGGCCAAATAGCCTGGTGTGTGCAACAGCAAAACAACCCATCCTGTCTCAAACAAGGCTGAGTACAGCGACTAATACCAAAGGCTACCCTCTGACCTCCACACATGCACCATGGCGTGCATGAGCTCACACTGTCACACGAGCACACACACAAGATTAAAAATAATAAAAATATAGTAGGTACTTTAAACTTACCTTTCTACCTAACATGATTCCTAAACTGTACAGGGAATGTATATTCTTAGGGATTTATAACAGAGACAAGTATGTCAACAAAATTACTCAACTGTAACTTCTGGAACAATTAGAATGATGCTTCTAGAATGTCTTACCTCATTATTTTTCTGATCCTCAAATACAAAATCTTGCTGCATGACTTCATTATCTGCAGTAGTACCAGCCACAGGTCTTGAACACTTTATGTTACCATCACTGGCATTAGTAGTAGCAGCAGCAGCATCAACCCTAATAAGATTTTTAAAAAATCAGATCAGGCCTTTTAAACAATCCAATACCAATCATGACATAGGTTTGGTGTGGCAGCACAAGTTTGTAATCCTGGCACATAGGAGATGAAAACAGAAGTTCAAGAGTTCAAGATATTCTGAGTTCGAGGCCAGCCTGGTCTACAGAGAGAGTTCCAGAAAAGATAATCCCAAGCTACGCAAGAGTCTGGGGTCAGCCTGAACTACATGAGTCCACATTTCAAAGCAAATGATTCAGAAATCTTTACTTATTTGAGGTTGGGGGTGAGGTCATTATTTGTTTGTCTTGAGATGGGATCCTATCATGTAGTCCAGCTGAACTTAAACTGGTAATCTGCCCACCTGCCTCAATTTCTTGGATGCTGAAATTAGAGGCAGCTCCTCTGTGCTGTCACCAGAGCCAGTGTATATCATCATGAACTCCTCCTGACAGAAGACAGTACAGAAGCTGGCTCTCTCTGTATGAGGAGCCTGCAATTGCTGTAAGCAGGCTCTCTCCTGAGTACTGGGAACACTTCCAGTTCAGCTTTCTATATACCATCAATGTCATCAATAACATGATATTTATTAAAGAAAACACATCCTCATAAAAATGTCCTTTTTTTTCCTCTTGCTGAGTTAGATTAAATGTGCAACATTATTTTTATTCTCCTTTAATGTTATTAACAGACCATGTAAGAATTTTCATAAGATAAAGCTGTTGTGTTTAAACAATCTCCTCTACAAACACATATTCCTACATACAATACCATCTGTTCCAGCTAAATAAAAACTTAGTACTAGACACCATCACAAATACCTTAGCAGGTACAACAGCAGTAGCTTTGTATGGTAAATTTTCCATCTTACATAGTTCTAAACACAACAGTCTTTGGTTATAAAGAGATTACTAACAATTGATGGGACAGGAATTACTTCCGCTGGTGAAAATGAGAGCAGTATCTGAACACGACACACAAGCTTTCAGGATCAAATGCTACAGAACTGCTCTATCAGATCTTCTGTCATGTCTCTCCCTTACCTCCTTCCTTCCTCTTCTAACACCACTTGCTCTCTTCCTACCTGGCCTATGGGCACGGTTCTACAAGCCCTTCTTAACAGCTGTAAGGGCCACACCCGGGACCAGTCCCTGTGCACAGCAGGCGAGCCCTCCACCACACAGCCACCCTCAGTCCCGGCCAGGTAAGTTCAAATCATGGCATCAAAGCATACAAACCAGGGCCACTATCACACAGAACTTCAGAGTCTGGCAAGACATACACGGCACATTTGCAGTTGGATAGCATGAGTACCTAAAAACAAGCATTCCTGCCACCAATTTTCATGTCTATCAATAGGTTTCATTTCCTATTTAATAGTTATTTTGGTTACTTTTAAATCCTCTTCATGAGCTGGAGATGTAGCTCAGTGGTTAAAAGCGTAAACTGCTCTTGCACAGGCCCTCAACTCAGTTGCCAGCACCCACACTGGGTGACTCACAACAACCTTTAGCTCCAGAGGACCCAATGTCCTCTGATCTGCACACAACTCAATACATACACATAATTTTTTTTAATCTTCAAAATAAACCTATACACCAATCAATTGTCATGATTCTTCTAAAATATGGGTATATCTTTCACATCTGTCTCCAAAACGCTAACTTATATATGAACATATGAAAGCCACTTCATTGTGGTCTCTGACATATCCTAAATGCAGGGCTGTGGTAATAGGAAAGGAAGCAAGTCTTTCTTCCACCACAGTTCAGATCAACACAGATCAGAACAAGACTAGATTAACAACCCTCAGCTACTGAGAGCTAATCTAACAACACCCTGTGGACGAGGGCAGCAGCTGGCGTAAAGAATAACAACTCAGCCAAGAGAGGCAGCACACACTTTAATCCTACCGCCATGCCGCAGTGGTGCTCACCTTTAATCCTATTACTCAGGAGGCAGAGGCAGGCAAATCTTTGAATTCAGGGCCAGCCTGATTTACAGATCGAGTTCCAGAGACAGCCAGGGCTACACAGAGAAACACTGTCTTAAAAACAAACAAACAAAAAACCTTAAATAGTAACAGATGTGTACACTTATTGTTTCATTCAAATGACGACACACACTAGAGTTATGTCAACATGCTGTTGATATACATGTCTTAATCATGGCATATCTATCTTACTACATTCTCCTGATGAACAGACTGAGTCTAATTTTTAATATGACACAGCCCTTTAACTGTATCCAATACTAGAAAGAAAAACTTGGTTATTATGTTGGGTATAAATGATACTTTACAGAAAACTTAGAAAATTGTTGATGGTCATTAAATATGTATATGCAAAGTCACATTTATACGTTCAAGAATTTCCAAGCAAGACAGAGACTCCAAATGTTTTTTTTTTCTCCAAAGAAAAAAGATATTAAAACCATTTTATGACTTTAGTAAATAACAGTAAAAGTTTCTTGCTGGCTATTAGCCTGTGCTACAGCTGCTCTGGCTGCTCATTCCAAAATGCTATAAACAGAACATAGGGCAGTGAGAAACACTCACCCTAACTGGGTATTTGGACATATTAATATAAAGCCTAATTATAAGCAAATAAACTGTTATAGCATGTAAACAGGTGAACCAAGATGCAAATATGTATATATGAAAGAAAAATATATACAGTGACTTAAATTTTCAAAAGGAATCTATCAATCAATGATCTGATATAAAGTATCCATAATGCCACTAATGTTACTAGGGTGGGAAGAATTACTAAATAATTCCTCACTACATAGAAAATCATTTAAAAACATATTTTCATTAGGGTGTAATGACATACGGCTTTAATCCTAACAATGGAAAAGCAGAGCAGACAGATCTCTGTGGATTCAAGGCTAGCCTGGTAAGCATGCTAAGTAAGACCTATCTCAAAAAATAAATATTTCTCTAAGCTAAGGGTATGAAACAGCATAAATTCCCAATACTCAATTAAATAAAACAACTATAAACATATATATTGTCTTAGTTAGGGTTTCCATTGCTGTGATGACATGCCATGACCAAAGCAAGTTGAAGAGGAAACGGTTACACTTCCACATCACGGGTCATCATTAAAGGAAGTTTGGACAGCATCTAGGAGTTGATGCAGAGGCCATGGGGCTGGGGGGGAACTGCTTGAGAGGCAAGGAGTGAAGGAAAAAAAGAGAACAAAAGGGCTCTTGGTCCTGGTGACTGAGCAAGAGAGCAGGAGTTTCCCGCAGGAGGAAAGCAGAGAAGAAACTGGCAGCGGGTCAGAGAACAGCTGAAAAGGCTGGAGGACAACCTAATGATACAGCCCATGTCCATAGAAAGGGTTAACTTCAAACCAAGCCACCAGAGTGGGAGGTGGGGTGGCCCAGGGTTACAAGACTACCACCATCAGCTTTCCCAGTACCCACACAGCATATGCCTGCTAATAGAAAAGATAAATCTAAGGCATTTTAAAGAGGCCATGATTTCATATGGGATGCATTCACCTTATGTGAAACAGATTCTAAACAACTGAGACACTCAAAATTATTCCCCAAGACTGGAAGGTAACAGCTGTTCTAAAGGCCACTCGGCAGCTGCGATGGTAAACATGATGAAGGGAAGAAGTCAGGAATACTGAACAGCGAAATAGAGCAAGGGGAATGAATAGTCAAAGATCAGTTGCTGGGTGAAGGACGGTACTATGATATATAAGAACAAATTCAACTAGATAACACTACTATAGAACAATATCACTTAGTGGCTTTAAGAGCTTGGGGCTAAGGAGACC
>JADRCH010000105.1:2858551-2897356 GCA_019843965.1 Rhynchomys soricoides | reverse complement strand
TGTATGTGTATATATGTATATATGTATGTATGTATGTGTGTATATATGTATGTATGTATGTGTGTGTGTATGTGTGTATGTATGTATGTATGTATGTATGTATGTATGTGTAGAGAGAAGGGGAGGGAAAGAGAAGGGGGAAATAGGTGTATTTATCCTCAAAGGCACAAAGGTATATTTGGTTTCAAATATTCAAAAGAATTTTTTTGGTATCAATTGAAAGATATTCTCTATTGCCAAAAACCATCTATCTTGTCCTAGGAAAGATATAACTGGTCAAAAAAGGAACCCCCCAGGGATTGGGGCAGAGTTTTGTTTTATCTTCCCAGGAGTATAAAAGCATACAACTAAGCATTCTAGAGACCACTGGACAAATCAAACTTCTTAAGAAAAAGAATGGAAAATGTCCCACAAAAAATAATTTAAGCTGCCCAAATGGGTTTCCAAGTTGATGACGTGGCCCCACAATAATGAATCCCCCTGGACTGGAGTAAGGATCCCACTGGGCAAAACTGCCCCATGCCTCTTCCACTACCAAGTTCTATGCAAACTGCAGACAGACACCTGTTCTAGTTCATTTGAAAGCTACCATTACAAATTGTTTAGGATAATTAAGAAATGCAATAGTCAACCAAATGTATGGTTTTATTAGGTTCAGCTAATCACAGGTGTTTTCTAAGTTAATCAGATAGTAAATAGCTAAAGACAAGCACCATGTGCCTATTCAAATATACTGAGATAGGTGATCTTGAAAAACCTCAGAGATCCACATACTGTGGCATTTCAAGATGTCGTATTAATTTAAGACTTTTTGACAATGAGCAGGTCAGCTGCTGGCAGTAAGCTGTATCCCATGCTACTTCAAAGCAGGTGATGAGCACTGAAGAACCCCCTTATGGAGTCTGCTTCAAATGTGACAAGATAACTGCTGACAGTTTGCTGTCTAAGCGGTGGACAAGCAGGACACAAAGAAAGTCGAATGTTGAACTCTGCCAGGACAAGGTATTTAAGTCTTTCATGTAATTCTTGTTTCACAGAAAATTCTGTCAGATATTATGGGCCACTAGGATGAAGAGATAGATGTTCCAGCATCACAGAGAAATCTTGGGTGACTATCCAGACAGATAGCAGTCTCTGTCATTTCTATAGTTTTGGAAGCTGCTTGCCCTACATTTCCTGATTATTGAGATACTATTTATCCTTCTCAGGTTGCTATGAGCCTAAAGACTAGACAGTTACAGTCTCACAGTTAAGCTTAAGTTATTTAGGTTTTAAGAAAATGTTTTAAAGTCTAAAATGATGTTTTTGGGTTGATAAGTTCAAGTTATGATAGAAAGTGATTTAGGTACAGAACTTTGGACTCATCAAGATAGGATAGAGTGGAGTACTTTCTCCAAGGTTGCCAAATACAAATGAACTAGACATTGTGAGTGTAATTCTTACCAGACAGTGTATAGCTTACTGATGTTAGAGAAAGTCTCTTTTATTTAAACAAAAGGGGGAAATGCTACAGGATATTGGATCACACTGTGAGCCCTGTTTCTATTTGTGGTGTGGCTCGGCCTTACCATACACCTTTAACCTCTGACTAGAACACACATGCCCTTAGTACACACCTTTGATCCCAAACAATGAAGGGAAAGTTAGTTTATGGAAGGAAGCACCCACGTTTGGAAGTGACTGCTAACTGAGTAGCAGACAAGGTGACAAATCGGAGAGAGATTCAACAGATTACAAAATGCCCAGCTCTCACAAGAAGAAAGAGAAAAGGGAAACTACTTA
Source organism: Rhynchomys soricoides (assembly GCA_019843965.1). Taxonomy (NCBI): domain Eukaryota; kingdom Metazoa; phylum Chordata; class Mammalia; order Rodentia; family Muridae; genus Rhynchomys; species Rhynchomys soricoides. The sequence goes on along the minus strand of JADRCH010000105.1, from coordinate 2,895,574 downwards.
ACAGGCGGTAGAGAGAGAGAGGAGGCATTTTTACTGGGATAGCTACACAAAGGCAGGTTGCAGAGAGAGAACAAGCTAGATACAGGTGAAGAAGGAATGAGCCAGAGAATGAGAAGGAGCCAGAAGATCAGAACAGATAAAGTTAATACGAGATCAAGCAGAGCAACTCAGGAGAGGCAGAAAGAGAGAGAAGCCAAACTGAATCAGTCAGCTTGGAAAAGAGTTTGAGCTGAACTGAAAGAGCCAGTCAGAGCCAGTCAGAGCTTACTCAGCATAAGTCTCAGAGGCTGAAAACATTCTAAGCCTAAATTAGATTGAACAGAGACTAGAAGCATCCAGGACTAGGACTAGATTAGCAGTAAGCCTCCAGTCAACATTTACATCACGTGAATAAAAAATACATTTACTTTGGAAAACTGAAGTTTCTACATCATGCCACTGATACATATTCAGCATTTTGATGGGCAACTTAGTGCTACAAATATCAATATAAAAGTAGGGTAGGGGGGCTGGAGAGATGGCTCAGCAGTTAAGAGCCCCGACTGTTTTTCCAGAGGTCATGAGTTCAAATCCCAGCAACCACATGGTGGTTCATAACCATCTGTGATGAGATCCGATGCCTTTTTCTGGTGCATCTGAAGACAGCTACAGTGTACTTACATAAAAAATAAATAAATCCTTGGGCCAGAACGAGGGGTGGGGGGTAGGGTAAGGAAGATGGCTCACTGGGTAAAACATTTGCTGTGTAAAATGAAGAACTGAAATTACAGTGTGCATGCACAAGCTGGCATGGTGTGCTGCTATAACCTCAACACTGGAGGAGGGGAAAACAGGCAAATTCAGGCCAGTTTGGCCTAAGCAGGATCTAGATTAGTGAGTGGTTCATGTCTGAACACAACTGCACAAAGGTATGCACACATGCATGTGACACCTGTAAGTAAACAAAATTCTGTTTGTGTTGTGTGCCAGTGCTGGAAGACAATAATAATTAACACATGTCACTCATTAGTCAGTTGTAAAAACATTGGAGATAATCAACTTAAAAAGAGATGCTTGGGCAGTGGTGGCGCACGCCTTTAATCCCAGCACTTGGGAGGCAGAGGCAGGCGGATTCCTTGAGTTCGAGACAAGCCTGGTCTACAGAGTGAGCTCCAGGATAGCCAGGGCTATACAGAGAAACCCTGTCTCGAAAAACAAAAACAAAAAAAAAGAAAAAAAAAAAGAGAGAGAGAGAGAGATGCTTATTTCAGTCCCCTGTTTTGAAAGCTTTAATCCATGAGTGCATGAGTGGCTTCTTGTTTCCTGTCCAGTGGTTATGTAGCATATCAGAGTGAAATTGAGTAATGATCGTTAGCCTTATGGTCAAAAAGAAAAAGAAGAGAAAGGGACCCCAAAATCCCATCCAGGGGCTCTGAATGACCTAAAGAAAACCACCATTTCTTAAAGGGTTAATCACTTCCCAATACCACTACTCTGGAGAACACAACTTTAACAAAGGTCTCAGATGGACATTTGGATTAAAGATCCAAAATGTAGCAATTACATGGCCTCAACCATTACAGACAAAATAGAAAAGAATTTTTTAAAAGGGGGGGGGTCATAAGCAAATATCTAGAGGAATATATCTAAATAAAAGAAACTGCAAAGGCTCAAGGGGAGAATATGACTTAACACATTTGAGGAATTCCTATAGCCAGAAGAGAATGACCAAAGGCATATTACACAACAGTCAAAGTAAAAAAAGGTGGTGGGGTAGCTGCAAGGGGGGGGGGGATGTGCAGATTAGTTACATGACTATAGTTGATTTGAGAATTCTGTTTATTATTATAAATAAAACAGGATGACACTAAAGAGAGCTAATAAAATGATCTGTGGGATTTTGTTTTTAAGATTTATTTACTTTCAGGGCTTGAAAGTTGCTTTGGTGGTTAAAAGCACTGGTTGCTCTTCCAGAGGAACCAAGTTCATTCCCTGCACCCACATGGTAGCTCACAACCATCTGTAACTCTAGTCCCAGAGAGTCTGGTATCCTCTTCTGACTTCCATGGGCACCAAGCATGAAGATAGTGCACATACATACATACATACATACATGCGTGCGTGTGTGCGGGCGTGCGTGCAAAACACACATACAGAAAACAAGAAAGAGAGAGAACACAATGGAACACATCACACAAAATAAGCTTTTTTTAAAAGGCAGAAATTGATCCGCTTCATAATGCTTACAGTTCTACCCTTGTGCCCATATTCAACCCAACCCTAACCTAGAAGCTAGAAATAGAAGTCAATTCAGGAGGCTGGAGAGATGGCTCGGCGGTTAAGAGGCTGAGCGCACACACTGTTCTTTCTGAGGACCCAAGATCGGTCCCTAGCACTCAGGTCAGGAAGTTTACAAAAGCCTAGAGCTCCTGCTGGCCTCACCTGTCCTCCATGGACACTGCATTCATGTACACACAACCCGCACATACACACATGATTTATAACAAAATATGTAAAAAGTTAATGTGGTAATGTGGTTGAGAATAGTCCCCATAAGCTCCAATGTTTAAATACTTGGTCCCCAACTGGTGAAACTATTTGAGAACAGGAAAGTATGGCCTTGTTGAAAGAGCTATGTCACTACAGCCGGCTTCCAGGGTTCAAAAGACCAGAGCCACTCCCAATGCGCTCATGCTCTCTTGCTCTCTCAAGGATGCGCTCACACAATCACACACACACACACACACACACACACACACCCGCTTCTGGATCAAGATGTGAGCTCTCAGCTGCCCCTGCCACGCTTGCTCCATCGTTATGGACTCTAACTCCCTCAAACCATATGCCCAATTAGATGATTTCTTTTAAAAGCTATCTTAGTCATGGTGTTCTGTCACAGCACAGAAATTCTATTTCAAAGGTTATAAAATCTTACCCAACCCAACTAACTAGCTAATATGAAAACGAATTTTAAGAAAAATATACACAAGGCTTTATTTCTGAAGAAAAGTGGGACTACAGCAAATGAACATTCCTTAATGGATTTTAGTTTTCTTCTTGCTCTTTTCTAAACTCAAATGTCTTTTTTTCCTTCTGAGAAAGGGTCTTACTGTATACAGCCTGTATGACCCGGCCTCCTGCTAAAGAGACCCTCTTACCCCTGCCTCCCAGATGCTGGGGTTACAGGAACATGTTACCATACCCAGCCAAGACTATTTCCCTTTCTCTCTTCTTTTCAGTAGCCCAGCCCCACCGGTGCTGGCCAACTCTACAGCACTAGCTGTCTCCCCAGCTCAGCTTTACAAGCCCATCTCTCAGTGCTCTACAGTGACAGCTGACTCAACTCAATCTTTACCTTGTTGATGCTGTAACACTGTCTGATTCTAGGATGTTTTCAGTCATCCTTAACTGCAGCACCTCTGCCATGCCAGCTGACTTTTCTACACCTTCTTCTGGAAGTTCTTCTATATGTTCCAGCTTTTCATCTTCCTCTTCTTCCTCAGAAAGTTCATTAACCTACATACAAAGGAATTTCAGGGTTAAATTTAATAAAGCGTCTCTAAATACACTATTCTAAAAAGATAGTATAAAGGCAAGTATCTCCGTTTTAAATTTCCTAATCCAATCTCTCCTATAAAGTGCCAACTTTCTTATATCAAAATAAAATTACAGAACAGGGAAAACATTTACCTAACATGCTCAAGGCCCCAGGTTCAAATCCCCAACACTGCAAAACTAAATAGATAACAATAAAAATAAACAAGTATAAAAAAACAAGACAAATGTAACATTTTAATTTTAATTTTGTTTATGTCAAACAGCTTTTTGATGCAGGACAAACATGAATAATGTTACAATCTTTAAAAAAGCTTGCATGTAACAGTAAGACTGTTTCACTCTTGCTGGCCATGGCGGCACAGGCAATTCCTACACTGGGGAGGCAAGGGCAGGGGATCACTGATAATTCAAAGAGGCCAGGACTATACGTCAAGACCTAGCTCAAAAAAATTTTAAAGCTTCATTTTCTAACTACTTTTACAAAATTAATATGAAAGATGTCTAATTCCTTTCTCCATTTTCTAGGTATATTAAACAGCCATTTAATATTAAGTGTAAAAAAGGCACAAAAATATTGACTTGGGTGGAACTTATCTGTAAACCCAGCAACTGGGAGACAGAGGCAGAATTATTAAAAGTTCAAAGTCATCCTACACAGCAAGTTAGAAGCCAGCTCAGGGTATATAGGGGGAGATAAGTGTTGCTTTCAGCTCAGTTGGCACACTTGTCTTTAGTCACAGTACTCAGGAGGCAGAGACAGGCACATTTCTTTAAGTTCCAGGCCACCCTGGTCTGCACAGAATATTTTAGGCAAACCAGAGACACACAGTGAAACCCTCCCAAGGAGAGAAAGAGGAGGGAGATGCTTTAGTATTAGCTAGGTTTCAGAAAATGTCAGCTAACTTCTGATCATATTGTTTAGCTAGTGAGGTAGCACTGCGGTGAAACACTTGCCCAGCATTTACAAGGCACCAAGTTCAGTCTCCATCATTGTTCCCACCCCCCCAAAAAATTAAAACAAAATAAAATCCTGAAACAAAGAACTTACATTTTAACTATTTTTTAAGTAATTTACTTAGTTTATATGCAATGGTGTCTTGCCTGCATGTATATCTGTATAAGGGTAGCAGATACTAGAGTTACAGAAAGTTATGAGCTATCATGTGATTGTTGGAAGTGAACCCAGGCTCTCTGGAAGAGCAGTCAGTGCTCTTAATCACTGAGCCATTTCTCCAGGCCCACATTTTAACTATTAAGCACAAAGTTGTAATTATATTTTTCTAATAGGATGCATAAAATGTCTCCATCATCAAACCAACTATATTAAGTAATCACTAACAAAAACAAAGACCACTAAAATACTAAAGAAAAGTTAATAAACCATTTTCCTTTTCTTTTTTTTAAGATTTATTTATTATGTATACAGCACTCTGGCTGCATGTATGCCTGCAGGCCAGAAGATTATTATAGGTGTTATTATTACATATCTCATTATAGATGGTTGTGAGCCACCATGTAGTTGCTGGGAATTGAATGCAGAACCTCTGGAAGAACAGCCAGTGCTCTTAACCTCTGAGCCCTAATAAACCATTTTTAAGTAAAATATATTTTAAGATTGTCTAAAAGAAGCAGTTGGACGTGGTGGCACAAACCTGTAACAGTTCAAACCTGCTGAGCTCCGCAGTGACTTTTAGGCCAACATGAGCTATTCATTCAGCAAGACCCTGTCTCAAAAATAAATTATACCAAAAAAGAAACTATCTATAAATATCTAATAGCTTTTATAAGCTAATACTAGTCATTAAAATACTAAGCAGCACATCTTGTGCCAGAGCCTAGTCAAACTAACCAGACAACGACAACTGATCAAAACACAGAGAACAAGATGATAGTGGCTGCCAGCCCCAACTGATATATTGACAAGAACTCCTGCACCTAAAAAGCTCAGGGACCATTGACGGAGAGGGCATGAAGATTGTAAAAGCCAGAAGGACAGAAAATTTGCTGTGAGACTGTGTCTCCTAGAAATGTCAAACACTGCACCCATGAAGTCTTATCAACATGGCTGCCTAAACACACCCAAGTGGGAGCTTCTCAGCAATAACTGGTATTATCGGCCAGATGAAAATTCAACAACTGGAGTCAATGGCTGGAGGAAACGGCTCAGTGATCTGCTACTCGCCTAGCATACCCAAGGCTATGGGCATAACCTATGGTACCTCAATGCTACTCGCCTAGCATACCCAAGGCTATGGGCGTAATCCTGGTGTTCAAGATGCAGTCAGGGTTCCCAAAGCAAGCTAGCTAGTAGACTAGCCCAAGTCAGTAGAGTCTGGGTGTAAGTCAGAGACCCTACCACAATAAACAAAGTAAAAGGTAATCAAAGAAGACACCAATGTTAACCTCCGGTCTCCACACACAGGTATACACATGTACATGCACGTTTGCACAAGTGTGCCCATGTACATACAAACATATAATGCACCAAAATACACTACATACACGCTAAGGTAAGTTAGATTCCACAGTTGGCACAGACAGCAAGCCACACAAGCTTTTTAAGCATTAGACCTCCGTCTGGGTCCACAGATGCTATAAAAGGCAGACATGGCCATGTACATCTATAAATTTAGTAGTGGGGACCCAGAGTCAGGAAGGCGCCAGCACACACTGACCAGCTGATCTAGACCAGTCAGTGAGCACCTAATTCAGTGAGACCCCCCATCTCATAAGGTAGAGAGCAATGGTGGAAGACACCCATACTGTCCTCTAGCCTACAAATACATATACCACTCTCTCAAAAATTGGAAAAAAAAAGTAAGGAATTATTTTTAAAAGGTGGAACTATGAAGGCCTATGTGACGTCATACTGAATGCATCATACTCAAGTCAATAACCTTACATAACTGGCAATATTTTCATCAGCACTATTATGATCAACTAAAGATCTCATCTGTAGGGTTTTTCTCCTCAGTTCCAGTTCCTAGTACAACCAATGGAACTTCCTCCAATAATAGCCGACCAATCGCTTAGAGCAAGAGAGGACAGACATAAAGGGTACAGTACAACGTCCTCTCGTCCCCATGAGTCCTCTGAAGTCCTCCTCTTTCCCTGTCTGCTTCACCTTCTTTACTCCTAACTTAAACTTGCCCTATGTAGCTGCCTCGGCTTCACTTAAGAAAACCTTCGCCCATACTTACACCTCTTCTGTCTTTGACTGCTGTAACTCCCTTCTCTAGGACCTCATGAAATGCCTGCTCTCCAGACTCCGGACTGTGGAGAGTGCTGCGACTGCCTCCTCAAACGTACAGAGAGATATAACCACCACTTCTGTCATCTACAAACCAGACCACTGGATTTTCATTGTTCACAAAGCCCATGCATTCAAAGTCCACTTGACTTTATCAAGTCATTTCTCAAGCATTCCCCAGTCACTATTTCAATAGAATGAGTAAGACCTACTACTACCTTCAAGAGAGCTTAACAACTAAAACCTGGGTAAATGGAACAAACCTCCAAAACAGTACTGAATAAACTTGGCTTCCTTCAGATACCAAAATTAAAAAGCAAAGCACTGCCAGATAGCCATATTTAAAGGTATCTTAAAATATGTAAATGAAATGTAAGAAGAATTTAAGTTAAAGCAATTTAAACACAACTGCTCAGAGTTTGAGACTATCTTACTTTTACTCAAATACCTCATCAATTCTACTAACGAATCAAAACTGCTTAAAAGAAAAACAAGAAGTTTTTTTGTTTGGTTGGGTTTTTTTTTTTTTGGTTTTTTTTTTTTTTTGGTTTTTCGAGACAGGGTTTCTTCTCTGTATGGCCTCCTGGAACTCACTCTGTAGACCAGGCTGGCCTCGAACTCAAGAAATCCGCCTGCCTCTGCCTCCCAAGTGCTGGGATTAAAGGCGTGCGCCACCACTGTCCGGCAAGAAGTTTATTTTTTAATGGGTAAGAAAATAGACCCCAGGGACTGGAGAGATGGTTCAATGGCTAAAAGCACTGGCTGCTCTTCCGGTACCCAGGTTCAATTCCAAGCATATGTAACTCCAGTTCCAGAAGATCTAACACCCTTTTCTGTCCGATGAGGGCACCAGGCATGCACATGGTGCATAGACATACACCCATACACATACACATAAAATTAAATAATTTTTTAAAGAAAAGAGATCCCAGTAATTAGCAACTGATAATTAAGCAAACATCCCTACTTCAAAACCCACCTCACTACCTATGTCTTAGAGCTATTTTATTCAATATACTTTTTTTTTTTTTTTTTTTTTTAAGACTGGGTTTCTCTGTACAGCCCTGGCTGCCCTGGAACTTGCTCTGTAGACCAGCCTGGCCTCAAACTCAAAGATCCTCCTGAGCATTGGGATCAAAGGCATGTACAACCATGCCAGCCTTACTAATATAACCAGGGAGGTAGAGGCCGGAGGAGCAGAAGCTCAAGGTCATTCTCGCCTACACAGCAAGTCTAAAGCCTGTCTGAGCTACGGCTGATCCTCCCTCAACAAAAGAAAAGAGAAATCATAATGTAGCTTAAACAACAGATTTTAAGAGCCAGGCATGGAAGCTAACCCCAGCACTGGGAAAGCTAATGCAATTTAAGATTAGCCTAGACTACTTACTGAGATCAAGCCAGACTGGGCTAAACTAAGACCCCTTATCCTTACACAAATAGTAAAAGCCAAAAATAAAACAATCCAAAAATTAATACATAAATCACAGATTTGAATAATTTATTCAAGTCACAGAATTAAAATTATCCACTAGCTAGGTGTGTTGGTGTATCTGAAATCTTAACACTCAAGAAAAAGAAGTTATCTAGACTTCAAGAGCAGTCTGGGCTACACAGAATCAACAATTTCTAGGCTGGGGAATGAAGCACAAAACAATTTCTAGACTTTTTCCTAGCTGAACATTTATCTCGACGATAGAATGACCTACCATGTTCCAAGCCCTGGGTCGGATCCCCAGCACTCTTAGGTTAATAATAATAAACGCCTTTTGCTCAGTACCCAAACTGAGACCAGAAAGTAGGGGAAGGGTATGAGATCCAATTCTATGCGGCGTGGATTAATGACAAACAATCAGAGAACCACCTCTAGTTTACAAAGTAAATCCTATATAAGTTCATGTCAAGCCAGTAAGAGCACATGCTTATATTTTCTAAGAAATAGAATATTAAGTATGCTCACCTGTTCAGTAATTGAGCTCAAATCATTTGATGAAAAATCTTCCTCTTCATTCTCAAAAAACTCATAATAATTTTCCAGAAGTCCCGCCATTATCCTGCTCACAATTTCCTGCTCTTTCATATCTTCCACATCCGTGTAAATGCTAAGAATAAAAGCTTAAATTGAGCTGCGTTCTTAAATTAATTACAGGTAAAATGTGAAAACCACCAGTGAGTCACTTTATAAAACTGAGCAATTTATATCATCATTCTGTGCCTCAGTTTTCCCATCCGTAAAACCTAATTTGTACCCTGAACACAGCAATGCTCTGAGAATTAATCAGATACACTATAAAAATAATGGTTCACCAAGCTGCCTACGATCCTTGGGAAGACAATGTAACGATTCCATTGCACAAATCCAATTTTTAAAATCTTAAAAGTTGTGAACTTACTGGAAGACATCTGGACCGAAAACAGCAGCCAAAGAATTTGCAGACCAAATTTCTTCATGATGTGATGCTACATTGGCTAAAAACCTACACAGAAACTTTAACAAACTGTAATTAACAGGTGGAAGCTGTTGCAAGAGGAACCTCAACTTTCTTCCAAATTCATCTTCATTATTATAATCTATAAAACATAATGACAGGTTTTCTTAATGAAGTAAAAAGCAAAGCTCAGATATTTTGCCAGGTTCACATTACTCCACCCACATCAGTTTTTTACTATTCACAATTCAAACCTCTTCACTTCCTCTGGAGAGGCCAAATGCCTTAGGGGCTTTGCATTTCCCTTATTAAGTGAAAGAAGAGTTCAAAAGGACTCAGCCTCTCAATTACTGTAGGATGTCTTCCCCACCTGTTACTCAAGTGCCTCAAGTCTCTAATTCTTCCTCATGCTGTCTCCTGCATGACTATACCTAGGTCTCCAAACAAATGCCAACTCTAAGAAGTCAAAATACACTGACCTCCACTCAACAAAAACTACTAAGGAACCATCAACAAGAAATTATCAATGACAATTTTCTTCATGGACAAATAAGAAAATAAGAAATGCACAGGGTGACAGAGGATTTTCTTCTCTTGGCACTCAGAAAAGAATCACTAAACATAAGTAATATGGTCCAACCAAATTGAAAAGTCTTGTTTCTCATTTGGTTTTTCTCTAAATTTTTTAGTTTTGTTTTTGAGATAGTCTCATTTGGTAGCTTAGACTGACTGGCCCAGGCTTGCCTAAACTCATAGGCAATCCTCCTGCCTCAGTGTTGAGGTTACAAGGCATAAACCATTATACCTGGCTCCAGTTTCTTTTTGTATCAAGTGCATTTGATCACAGAACCTAGCAGGCCTTATGTCTGTTATATCAATGAGTTTTTAATAACAGAAACTAGAGTTTTAGAAACCCCATTAATGAATGATGGTCTAATTTTGGAGAATTTCTCAGAGGTACTTCAGAATAAAGTAATTTATTACTTTCACTTTTTTTTTCTTGCAAGTTTCTTAAAATTAACTCACGGGGGGGGGGATAGCAAAAGGTTATTTATGATCATGATAATATTGCCCATTTCTGCAAGACAACAGACATGTAAACAATTTTTCAGGGGCTGGGGAGATAGCTTAAATCAGTAAAATTCTTGCTGGACAAGCATAAGCACCTGAGTTCAGTTCCCCAACATTCCATAAGAAACCAAAAACAGAGACACATCCTTGATCCAAAGGCCAGAGAGGCAGAGTCATGAAGAAGCCTGGAGCTTGCTGACCAGTCGGTCCAGCTGACTCAGAACTCTAAGCTCAGGAAGAGAGACCCTATCTCAAAAATAAGGTAGCGAATAACTAAAGACAACAACTGACATCAACCTCTTGCCTACACACACACACACACTCACACACACTCACACACACACTCAAAGTGTATCAGGAAGGGGTAGAGTCACATGATTTACTTAGGATTTTTAAATGCAACGACTTTCCTATACTTTGTGATATCAGCAACTGTACATTCAAATAAATACACCAGTACTCTGATCTCATAACTGATGGAACATGCCTAGGACTATAGACATAAACCACCACTACTATATGGTTTTAATATTTTTGTTATATTTAATATTTTAATAATTTAATGTTTTTAAGGCATCATGCCTCTAATTAGTGGGAAATTAACTGTAATTGGGCATGGCAGTGCATGCCTTTAACCCCAGCACTCCAGGCTACATAGTGAGCTCTAGGACAGCCACGACTACATAGAGAGACACACAAAAACACAAAAACAAACAAAAAAAGCACATAGGCAGACAGGTGACTAAGCATTTGTTAACTTCTGTGAAGAGTTTGGGGGGGTGCGGCTTAATGGTTGGGTGTGTGCTGCTCTTTAAAGATTCTCAGTTCAGTTCCTCAGCACAAGAGAATCTGACACTCTTAGAATTCTGCACTCACTCACACACACACACATAATTTTAAAAAAATAATCTTTTAAGTCACTTATATCACCTAAAAGCAAAATTCAATTAACACTAATTATACCTAACATCTTCAATTTATCATCATATATCACAACCACAGGTTTATTTTATATTTATCATCTATTTCTCTATTTTATCTGAGCTTTAGTTCAGGCCAGAGGACTAGCTCAGCATGTAGAGGCACTTGCCACAAAGTCTGAAACCCTAAGTTCAATTCCTTGACTGTTTGGATCTCCCAAATCCATGTAAAAGTAGGAAGTTGAAGAACAACACTCAAGGCTGTCCCCTGATGCCCATACACACAGTAGGACACACACATGCTCACACATAAACACATATATCATATACACACTCAAGGCTGTCCCCTGATGCCCATACACACACAGTGGGACACATGCATTCTCACACATAAACACATACATCATATACACAAAAATACATACTTAAATTTTTTTAATAAGTACAAAGATCCAAGAAATTGCCACTCCCTTAACTATACCCCCAGAGGACAAACAAGGAAACAAAAAATTAATCTCTGAAATGTAGATATTAGACTAACCACATATCAGATTTCTAAAAGGTAAGAACTCTAAAACTAATAATAAATGACTGATAAAAATCAAATTGTTACCTTGAGAAAGCTGCAGCAAGTGACTATGCAAGCTGCCAGGTATGACGGGCTCAGGGAGCTCCTGCAGGAAAAACCTAAGGAGACTAATGGCTGAGGGGACGTCTGCTTCCTTAACCAAATCCACCTCTTCTCCACTGTCGTATCTCTGCCGAAGCCACTCCACTGTCTCAGCATTCCCATTGACTTGAAACAGCCCTTGTTGCTCCAGACCTCCTATGTTAGTTCAAGGCAAGAATTAAGCTGCACCTTCAACTGTCTAGCCACATATTCACACTCACTCTCAACTGAAATGCTCGTACTTTTGGAAAGCCTTTCTTGGCTCCCCAGATTAACTAAAAAACAAACTGATCATCTAACACATACCATCTCTGAGGGATAGTCTAGTTCATCCCACCCTTTATATTCATTTAAAAATGTCCTACTACCCCCGCTGAAAATGGTCTCAGCTGGGCAACTGCCATTTCTAGGAAAATCAATTTAAGTAAAAATATTTTTTATCGTTTTTTTAGTGTTTATATTGTTCTTCATGCTTTGCACTATCCATATTAAGAAAAAATTAAATCCAAAATCAAAAACGGGTAAATTGTGTTTATTACAACAAAAGCTAGCCCTCAAAATAAGGAAATGTATACCATGTTCCTCAATATAGTCCACAACGTGGCGGACTATGAATGGAACCTCATTGTCTGGATGTCCTCCCTGCTGCAGCTCATCAAGTGGAATTCCAAATATTTTGCTAGCAAGATCGGAGTTGCAGTTACTCAAGGAAGGGGAGGAGCTCTTCCTCATAGCTTTTTTGCAGCCAGAAATCAAAGCTGTCTTTTCTGCCAAATGAAAGACAAAAAAGAAAATAGAAAAAGGGAAAAAAATACTATAATAATTAACAGGTGGCAATATGAATAAATGCATTAAAGAAAGAGTGCTTTTACACCTGGATGTGCACTGTCTATTTAAATATGTCCCAGTTATCAGGCCCGAGATACAGCCTACAAATACACCTCAGTGTAATTACCTAAGTTTTTCTCTACTACAGAATCTGATCTGAATGCTCTGTAAAGTCTGAACACTTTATCTGCGTCAAACAAGTCATCCAAAACTTTTTGGAAAGTGACATTAAGATCCCAAGACAATTAAGAGCTACATGTGGCCCCAAGACTGTCGCTCTGAAAGCACAGTGACAAGGAAGTTTTTAGAAGGAGCCAAACCCAATCCAACTCTGAGCCTGCAACATGAACCCTCAGTTCACAAACTGGGTAACCAGGAAAAGAATCACCTTTCATAAACTGATGGGCTTATCTGAGACATGGTCTCAAGCTTGGGATTGACCTTAACCTCAAATCCTGCTGCCTCAGCTTCCTAAATGCTAGGACTCCTAACTCTGTATGTAACATTCCTCATTAACAAACAATCATTTTTTATAAACAAAGGCCTGATAGGAACATTGTTGTTATTGTTTTTCGAGACAGGGTTCCTCTGAGAAACAAGCCTTAGCTGTCCCGGACTCCCTTTGTAGACCAGGCTAGCCTCAAACCCAGAGATCCACTTGCCTCTGCCTCTCAAGTGCTGGGATCAAAGGTGTGCACCACCACACTTCAACTCTAGCGAGGAAAAAATTCCAGCTCCTCAAGCTGGTCCAGAAGAAATGGTTGTCTATGGTTATCTTAATTATGTAGGATAGAGATCAGTAGAGAAAAGAATTAACTATCTCCAGTATCTGAAGCATTAAATAACAAGTAGTCCAAAAAACTAACTAATCCTAGTAAAAATTCATTCTTTAAACAAAAGGAGAAAGGATTATCTTTAAAAGAAAAAAATTCCAAGTATGGATATTTCAGACCAAAGGTGAATCCCAAGATTCTAAAGTTTAAAAAATTTAAGATTGTATCAACTGTATCAGCTAGATCAAAGGCACCATACAATGACCAGGAAACAATCCAACCAATTTTCAGGAATGATAGAAATTGAGTTACGAACAAGAAAATATCATGAATTCACACAGTCTTAGAAAAAGAACATCTATTCTTTGATATATTTGGTATCAGCTAATTAATACAAAACCTCAAAGTTAATCAAATAGCAGCTAACTACATGAATCATTGACAGCAAAAAAAAAAAAAAAAATGGTTAGCAGCAGCTATAAACAGCAAACTCTAAATGTCTTTGTGGATATACAGAGCATTACCACTAAGAAAGCTTACCTTTGAGTACTTAAACACCTAAGTTTAAAAAACGGCTTCTGCACCAGCTACCCTCACTGAGCAAGCATCTTTCTGTCATTTATGGTTGTTTGAGGTTATGGCAGAAGATCAGCCTGTAGTTCCTCATTGAAGAAACGCAGAACTCGATCAGTACTTCAGCAGTTAATCTATAAAGAGAGAGAAAACAACTGTTTCAATTCTCATATCTTTGTGTGTGGTCCTCTATTCTTACTTTTTAATTAAAAAAAAAACCATCTTATTTTTTAATAGAGTCTCTCACTGAATCTGAAGCTTACCAGTTCAGGCAAACTAACCAGCCAATGAACTCCCAGGAAACACCTGGGATCAGAATCTAGCAAGTATTACTAGATAGGTGCTGAAAAAAATCTTAAAAAAACAAAACAAACAAAACAAAACAAAAAACCAGGGTCTCACTATGTAGACCTGGATGGCCTCAAGCTCACAGAGATCATCCTGCCTCTGCCTCCCAGTCAAATCTAATCATCCAAAGTTTCTCAACTGTCTTCCACTAGCCAAAGCCCTGTATTTCGGGGGTGGGGAAATTAAGAGCACACATCTGCATGTACCCTGTATTTCTAAAGCAGAGTTGACCTTCCTGACGCTGTGACCCTCTAACACAGTCCCTCACTCTCTGGTGACCCCAACCATAAAGTTATTTCATTGCTACTTCATAACTGTAATTTTGCTGTTATGAATCACAATGTAAGCATTTGATATGCAGAATATCTAATATGCGACTCCCAAAGGGGTCACAAACCACAGCTTGGGCTAGAGAGATGGTTCAATTCAGTGGGTAAAGGTACTTGCTGCCAAACCTAATGACCTGAATTTGATTCTTGGGACCCATGTGGTGAAAGGAGAGAACCAACTCCTGAGAGGGCTCCTCTGACGCCGTTTCCTCCCTACCTCTCTTTCACACACAGGAAGGGGGACATGGAGAGAGGGAGAGATTAAAGCTGAGTGTAATAAAGGCACACACGCCTTTGATCCCAGCACTAGAGAGGCAAAAGCAGGTGGGTCTCTAAGTTTGAGGCCAACACGACCTACAGAGGGAGCTCCAGAACAGCCAAGGCGACAGAGAAACCTTGTCTTGGAAAAAAAAACCAACAACAACAAAATTTTTTTGTTTTTAAGATTGTGTGTGTGTGTGTGTGTGTGTGTGTAAGAGAGGGGGCGGGGGAGAGAGAGAAGAATGTGTTTCTGTGAGACTGCAGACGCCAGAAGACACTGGATCCCCTGGAGCTGGAGTTTCAAGCAGCTGTGAGCCACCCAATGTGGATTCTGGGGACCTAATTTAGGTCCTCCACAAGAGCAGCAAGTGCTCTTAACCACTGAGCTATCTCTCCAACCCTTCTTTTTTGTTTCTCTCTTCCTAAAGACAGAGTCATATTATGTAGTCAAGACCCTGCTTCAGCCTCCTGAGTACTGTGAAACCATACTTGGATAACTTATTTTTTAATTTTTTTAACTATAAAACTACAATGTACTTGGTTTGATCAGAAAAGGTATTGGAGGACCTCTATAACTTACTCTAGACTAATGGCTTATCAGATATTGAAACTTTTCTCATTTTATACAGCTGGCAAGAAAGTTCCTTTGGGGGGGGGGGAGATGGGGACTGAGGAGAGTGTTAAGCGCTCACCCCACAAGAAAGAAGAGCTGAGTTTTGTCCCCAGCACCCACATAAAAAGCCAGGCATGGTGGCATGCCCATGGAATCAAAGTGATGGGGAGGCAGATAGATCCCTGGGGCTCCATAGCAGACAAGCTGACCTAGCATAATCTGCAAGCCCCAACACCCTGTAAGAGACTAGCTCGAAAAACAAAGTGGATGGCTCTTGAGAAACAACATTCCAAGTTGTCTTGGCCTTCAAATGAAAACTCACAAAGGAACACTAGCATCCATACCCACAGTAAGTACATACAACCATACACACGAGATAGGCACATATACAAGAGCAGCACTGACCTAACATGCATAAGGCCATGGGCTTGATCCTAAAGTCCACAAAATTAAAAAAGGTAGGGACTACACTTTTTTGTTTTGTGAACTTTGAACAAATCTCAACAACAAAGACTACTTCACTTTTGGTTTCCATTTCTAAACTAACCAACAGTAGAATCCAAGTATTTGAACTGATGCTATCATTTCCAGTACTTTCCAGTTCACTACCCATCAGAATCCTTCAACCATCCAGTGAGGTAAGGAGGGGAAAAAAGAAAAAGGCTCAGAGAGCTGACAAAACTGGTCAACTTCCAGAGCCTGTGACTAAAAGTACAACTGACTCTCAAGTGGATGCCCTTTCTAGCTAGCTAACATAGATCCCGCTGAAACTGCTGTCTCAGTGTCCCTGAAAACGTATGACGAAGCCACAGCGTGATCTCACTGCACTCAAGTGGCATGTATTATACGCTACTCCAAATCCTTCGTTGTTCCCATTTCTAGTTAAAATCAGCTACTCGCAATTTAACTTTCTGTTCTCTCTTGGAGACGTTCCAATGTACTCAAGTTTGGGGAACACAAGTTGTAGGCAAGTTCGTCTATACATTCCAGACTTCCTTTTTCCAGACTATTGACTCCTCCCACGTCCTTGACATGCTACAAAATACTTTATTAACAAGATATACACTTATTCACTGATTGATTGGTTTTGTTTTTCAGACAGTGAGTGTCTCACTGTATATCCCTGGCTAGCCTGGAAACCAACCAATAATAAACAAGACCAAGCTGGATCTCCTAGACATGCCTGGGAGTACTCTGCCTACAAAGTACTGGGATTAAAAGTGTTTTACCAGGTACACCTTTTTAATACTGATGTGACAGAAACAGATTCTTGGTATTGATATACCTAGTCTAAATTTAGGCTGAGGCCCTTTTCCAAAATAAAATTAAACTGGGAGGTAGCAGTGCAAGTCTTTAATCCCAGCACTCAGGAGGCAGAGGCAGGCAGATCATTGAGCTTGAGGCTAGCCTAGTCTACAGAGCGAGTTCTAGAACAGCAAGAGCTAAGAGAGAACCATCTCAAAAAAAACCAAAATAAATAAATATAAAAACATAATCAGCTTCTTTGCTGCTTATCTGTAAAACATGCTATATAAAATTCATTTTCAGTAATTCATTTTCTGAAATGTTAGGTTTATAAAAAAAGATTTAACCCATATAGAAAATAAAAAGACCACACCTACAACTCAACAAGGAAACAACTAAAGTTAAAAATGGGTATAGATTTAAGATAAATGTTTCTCCAAAAATATCAAATGGTAAGTGTGTTAGTTGTTTGTTCTCTGTCAACTTGACAGAGGCCAGGGTCATCTGGGAAGGTAGAACCCAGACTGGTCTGTGGGCAAGTCTGTGAGGCACTTTGATTAATGATTGATGTGAGAGAATCTAATCCACTAAAGTTAAGTGCCATCCCAAAAGGTGGTCCTGGGTTGTATAAGAAAGCAGGCTGAGCAAGCCAGGAGCAAGCCAGTAAATAAGTAGCATTCTCCCATGGCCTCTGCTTCAGTTCTGCCTCAAGTTCCTGTCCTGACTTCCCTTAACACTTCAATCAGAAGGCCAAATGAACCCTTTCCTGCCCAAGCTGTGCCAATGGTGTTTTATCCTAGCAAGAGAAACCTAACTAAGGCAGTAAGCATAGAAAAGCTATCCTGGGGCCAGCGAGATGGCTCAAGTATATAAAGCACCTTTACTCGCTGCCCCACAAGCCTAGCAATCTGAGTCCAATCCCCAGAACCAACAAAAAGGTGAAAGAAGAGCTTTAGAGAGCTCAATAGATAGAGCACTAGCAGCTCTTCCAGAGGGCCCAGGTCTGAGCACCCACATAAGCTGTTTAAATCTGTTAACTCCAGTTCCAGGAGTTTTGGCCTCTAGGGACACCAGGCATGCACATGGTGCAGACTTACATGGAGGCAAAACATCCATAAACATAAAAAAGTTGTCCTATGACCAACCTCTACACACACCATGGCACAAAAACCTATACCTGCAAACAGGTAAAAACTTTTTGAAGTTGCCTACTATCAGTCTTTAGAGAAATACAAATCAAAAGCACAGGAAAGGCTAAAAATGGACTCAGTAGACAAGAGTGCTTGCCTCAGACGCACCAAGCCCTCGTCAGCCTTCAACACCACAGAAACTGACATTGCAAGCTTCTAACCTCAACACTGAAGGAAGAGGATCTGAAGTCAAGGTCAGGAAGAATAGATTCCACGGTCAGTAGCTCTATAAAAAGCCACACACGCCTTTTTTTGTTTGGGTTTTTTGTTGTTGTTGTTGTTGTTGGTTTGTTTTGTTTTGGTTTTTTGTTTGTTTGTTTTGAGGCAGGGGATTGGAATAGGTACAAACACTCTGGGCAGAACCTAGTGGTGCTATGAAGAAAAACCACTTGTTCCAGCCGCATGTGGTGGAGCCCAGCTGTGATGTAACCCCAGAACTCAAGCAGGCTCAGTATAGTTGTTTTGAGTGGGGCCAGCCAGGGATAGAGAGAGAACATCTCAAAAATTACAATTGTATGTAAACTGTGAAATGGTAACTTTTATGTATATATGGACAATTAGAAGACTTGAGGAGTAAAGGCACTTGCCACCAAGCCTGAAGACCTGAGCTCTCCCCCCAGAAGCCATGGTAGAGACAACTCCTGAGAGCTGTCCTCTGACCTGCAATGTTTGCCGTGGAACAAGAATATACAAACAATCAACAATTAAAAACATTTTTTAAAAAAAGGAATTTGAATCCTAGTGTGATGGTGCATGCTTTCAATCCCAACACTTGGGAGGGGGCAGGAGGATCAGGAGCTGGAGGTCGTTCTTCCTCTGCTGGGTAAGTCAGACTTCCATGAGACCATGTCTCAAAATAAAACTCTCGTTTTATTGTTGGGGAAAAACTGGTAAATCACACTTTTAATTCAGTCACTTTCTATCCTAAAACACACTAATAATAATAATAATAGTAAGTTACTTTAGTCAATGAATATTATGTCACTAAGGTAGACCCTTCTACATACTGCAAGGACTTCAACAGTGTTACAGATACCTAACTGGTAAAACTGGAGAAAATATCCTAATTAATATCCTACTTTTAAAGGATAAAGGATAAAGAGGAGGCACTAAAAGACAAGCAAATGACCAGGTCATTCAACAAGAATTATTAAGTGCACAGTGCCTGTGAAAACCCAGGCCAAATTGCACTTCAGGTTACAAAAGGGGGAGTTAAAGGCACAAATTCACACTAACCCAAGAACAGAAAGTTAATATTCAAAGCTATCTTTTAATATCTCCTACAAACTTGCCTGTCACGGCTATTTAATGTTTGATAGCCAAATACACTGCAGTTGTGGTTGCCATTTTCAGTTTGGCTTCCTCCAAGCTGATTATAGGCCTACCAGGGAACCGGATGAAATTATGCAACAGTTTTTCTAAGTCAGTAAGGGTTTAATTGATTACAAACAAAGAAGAGTTTAACAGTTCCCCCTAGGCGAGTGTGCCAACAGATTCCACTTCCTATAATCTTATCTAGCTGGGCGCCCCATCTGAAACATAGGGACCCCTCAGGCCTGGCTCTGGCTGAGTGCCTTCTAAGTGAGGTCCCAGTGAACCAACAGCCCAATTTTGGCTATATTCTCTGAGCGACTTAAGGAAGTCAGCAGCCACTCATCTCACGTGACTGTAAAGGGATGCAGCTGAGCCCGGAATAAACCACCTTTTTTTTTTTTTTTTTTGGACTGCACCAACTCCTCTGCCCAGCTTGAAGGAAGTGGGCGCAGAGGTGGCACAGAACCGGTGGGCAGGCGAAGCTGAGAGGTGAGGCACACACCCGTTTGCGTGCACTGCAGCGACTGGAAACCCAAGGCTGCCACACCCCCCCGACAGTCAAGACCACCGCCTGTTCTTCCTCTTTCCAGCAGAAAAGAGGCCCCCTCCACCGAATGCCCACCGGGGCTGCGCCTCGCATCTCCCAGACCCCAAACGGCATCGCCCAGCGGCCGCCGCGGGTGGGACCCCGGGCTGCGGGGCAGCCGCAGAGTCGGGGGTGGGGGGAAGGGCCACCGCGGCGAACAGCTGCGCATGCGCAGTGCCGGGCACCCGCCCGTTTACCCACCGTTGGAACCGCGAAGCCCCGTTCCCCGGCCTTGGCCACTTCTCCAGAACCCTTGGCGACGTCGACAAGGCGAGAACTGAGGCCCTAAGTGGCACGGCGGCCAGCGGTTCTCCTCCCGAAGCGGCCTCTAGCGCGAGGCTGAAGCGACTGCAGTGGCGCGGGGCCAGCCCGGTAGCGACCCCCGGAGACCCCGGGCAGCGGCGGCGACAGACGCGGAGAAGTGGGCGGGAGCGGTGGAGGCGGTGGCGGCTGAGGCGCAGAGCCTCCCTAACGGCGAGCGGGAGGGGAACAGGGCGGAGGGCGAGCGGCCGGGCCGGAAGTGACGACGGAGGCGGGGCGAGCTCGCGGCTCCCGGGTCAGCCCTCATTCCGCGCTGGACTGCGGCGGCTCCGGACCGCCCACTTGTGGTTTCCAAGGCCTAGTGCTAGACGCGAGCTGAAGAACGTTGGGAGGGGGAGGAATTAGGAGGGATAAAGGGTAACTGAGGGGCGCTTGGTCTCTGTTAAGCTATGCCCCAGGCTCTACAGAAGGTCCAGGAATCTCTAACAGAATTTCATAAACCTTCCGAGAAGTTGCCCGTCAGGTGTTAACCATTTTCTTATTGCCGACGATCTGGATCAGATGAGGGATTCCTGGGGCTCTGCCTCGCCCCTTTCTCCCTATCCCAACCCCACCCCGTTCTACCGAAGTACCTGACCTAGACTTCAGAGAGATTAGCGAGCCGTGGCTCCCGGAGGGATCGGAATATGGCCGTTAATAGACTACTAGCTCACAGAGAACTTCTGGTACTAAACCAGAGCTATAGGGTAGGAAGAGAGGAGTTGTGAGCCTAGGATTATGACCTTGCTTATGTGACTACGTAGACCAACCTTGCAGCTCCCTCACATCCTCAGTAATATGATTACATCACTCTTCTGTTAATGGCTTTGAGAAAAAATGCAGTCTCTAAAAAATATAAACCTCTACAGGGGTGTGGAGGCATCCCTCTGTAATCTCAGCACTCCGGAAGCTGAGGCAGGAGGATCACCTCCAATTGGAGGCCAACCTAGACTGTATAACAAGTAGGAAATCATCCCGAGCTGCTTCCAAAGACAACAAAAATAGTAAAAACAAGCCACAATTCCCTGCCTGCCTTTGTCAGAAGTTAGTGACCTGGAAAATGAAAAAAAACAAAACAAAACAAAACAAAACTCACGGACCTTGACATGATTTATGAAAAGTGATAGCAGCCAGGTCTGGTACCCCATTACCCCATGTCTGCAATCCCAGCATTTGTGGGGTAAAGGCTGAAGGATTAGAAGTTCAAGGCCAACCTGGACTACATAATGAGTCTAAGGTAACCTGGACTACCTTTGTCTCAAAAACCCATAAAGATTTATAAAAATAAAAAGTCATGGAAGGCTGGAGAGATGGCTGAGCAGTTAACATTGGCTGCTCTTCCAGAGGATCCAGGTTCAATTCCCAGCACCCACACAGCAGCTCACATCTGTCTGTAACTCCAGTTCCAGTTGATCCGACACCCTCACACAGACATACATGTATGCAAAACACTAATATAATGCTCATAAAATAAAAATAAATTATTAAAAAGTCACCCTATGCAATGATCTATCTGTAAATGTTACAGAGATCAAAGTGGCTCCCAAACTTCATCAGAGAGACTAAAATTATCTGTGACCTAAGGGTCACATGCCCAGGTGATGCTGTCATAACTGAAGGGTGTGGTCCACAGGAAGTCTAGAACCATAGCATCTGAATAAGAATATACTGTGGGAGCTGGAGACATGGCTCTAGAGCTTTGCCTCCTCCTCCTCCTCCAAACACTGAGTTTGATTCACAGCACTCAAATTAGGCAGCTCCCAACTGCCTGTGACTGTAGGTCCAAGGGATGGATCTGACACACTGTTGTGGGTTCCTAGGCACCTACACGAACATGTACACACACACACATAATTAGAAATAAAATCCTTAAAGTATGTGATATAGATATAGATAGTATAATTCCCATTCTGTCAAGAAGAAAGATAGCTGGCTCTGATGACCAGGATCATATACCCAATATCAGGGCAAACACCCTAATTCAAAGCTCTGAGGTATAGGTCAGTGGATAAACGCTTTAGCAGCCTAATCCTCACTCCCACACACACCCCCAATGTTTTGTTCGTGAGGCAGACTGTCCATTCTGTAGCCCAGGCTGACCTGGAATTCATGAATCTGCCTGTCTCAGCATCCTCATACGGTCATTTAATTAATACTTATTGAACAAGTAACTATGCTATAGCCTCTTCGGACACATTAGCAAATAAAATCCTTCCCTCCAGGGAGTTTATATCCTAGCAAAATGAAATTCTGTATATCCCCGGTAAACACCAAGCCCCACGCCCAATGTCAAACTCAGCAAATAGCCCTTCCATTACTCAAAGGATCTCCCAAAACACAAAGTAAAATAGTCCAGGGTACACGAGTGACAGCTGGTTAGCTTCCCAGTCCCAGTCCATTCTCAGCATAATTGACAAATCAGGTTCCATCCGCTGGGTTGAATTTTGAGGTTGTTCTATCCAAATTAGTTCCTCAAAGCCTAATTAAATCTGAGCAAGTGAAATTTAGGTTTCCACACTTGCCAAACTAGGCCAGCAAAGATAATTTAGCAGGTAAGGTGCTGCTGCCAAGTCTGACAACCTGATTTAGATCCTGGGGCCTACATGATGGACAGACAAAAGGGACTTCTACAAATTGTTCTTTGACTTTCACACATGTGTGCACGTGCATGCGCATGAGCACACACACACACCCCACAAATGTAAAAAATAAATAAATAAATAAAATTAAAATTAAAAAAAAAAAATCTGGCCAGGCAGTGGTGGCTCACACCTTTAATCCCAGCACTTGGGAGGCAGAGGCAGGTGGATTTCTGAGTTTGAGGCCAGCCTGGTCCACAGAGTGAGTTCCAGGACAGGCAGGGCTACACAGACAAACCCTGTCTGAAAACACAAGACTGGAGTAATGGCACAGGGCCTTTAATCCCAGCACTGGGAGGCAAACCTCTGTGAGTTCCAGGCCAGCCAGGACTACAGAAAGAGACCCTGTCTCAAAAAAATTAATTTAACAAAAGGATACAAGCTTAGGTCAGTAGGCAAGGAGAAAGGAGTGCAGGTAGCCATGATCAAAATACGTTGGATGGGGTTCTTTATTTAAAGACCCATTGGTAAGGGAAAGATGTTTTCAGGTTTTACAACATTTTCTTCAAATAATGATTTCTGGGAATACACCCATATTAATTCGTCAGACATTTCCAAATTCTTAGAGGATTTTTAAAACACTGGAAATTTTCACAAACATGAAACTCTGTTTTTGGGGGGGTTTGTTGTTGTTGTTGTTTTGTTTGTTTGTTTGCATTTTTCCAGACAGGGTTTCTCTGTGTAACCCTGGCTGTCCTGGAACTCACTCTGTAGACCAGGCTGGCCTCGAACTCAGAAATTCACCTGCCTCTGCCTCCCAAGTGCTAGGATTAAAGGTGTGTGCCACCACTGCCAGACTGAAACTCTGTTAAAAACTGAAAATCCCACCACTCCTGGGCTAATTAGATGGCCCAGCAGGTAAAAGCATTGCTTCCCAGCCCAGTGACCTAAGTCCAATACACAGAACCTACACAGGAGAAAGAAAACCCCCACAGGGTGTCCTCTGATCTCTGCCCATACTGTGTCACAAAAACATAGTAAGTAAGTAAATAAATAAATGTTTTAAGAAAAAAAGAATTCCACCAAGCTAAACATTTTTGAGTGTTTTGTTTTGTTTTGTTTGAGACAGGGTTTCTCTATGTAGCCCTGCCTGTCCTGGAACTCACTCTGTAGACCAGGCTGGCCTCCAACTCAGAAATCTGATTAAAGGCGTGTGCCACCACTGCCCGGCACTAAACATTTTTGAATAAAGCCTTTACCTTAAAGCCCATGGTTGGAAAATAGGGCAACATGATGCTTCAAAAGCTTAATCACAAGCAAGTAGAAGTCATGAGCAATGCCTGAGGGAGCATGAAGGCTGCCTGGTCCCCACTTACATGGCTCTGGTGACCACAACTGGCTATAGTAGATACTTTGTATGAAGCCCAAGATGCTAGCTCCCTGCTTGCCCCTAGGTAGGTACCTAGTGTTAAAGTACAGGTTTTCACAAAAACTAGTGACTTGACTCACTGAACATCTTTCCCCTGGGATATTCAAGGACATGTCTTAGAAAACAAATTCTGGATCTTAATAATTAGAGTGTTCAGTATGCAGAGCTCATGGGATATAATTTCTAAAATAAAAACAGAATTTGGTCAGAAGCAGTGGCACAGACCTAAAGTCCCAATGGGAAGCAAAGACTTGAGGCTGCTGTGAACTCAGGCTAGCCAGAACTACTCAGGGAATCTTTCACACAAAACCAACCAAACCAGCAAACAAAGACTAGCCATGGGGATGGCTCCTCAGGTGAAAGCACAAGCTGCACAAACCTGAGAACCTGGGCTCAGTCCCCGGAACCCACAAAAAGCAGGATTCATCTGTAATCCCAACACTCCTGTATCAGATGAGAGGTGGAGACAGGAGAGTTGCCTAGAAGCTCGTGGGCCAGCTAACCCAGTGTAGCAGAGCAGCAGAAATGAGAGCCCCTGCTTCAACAAGGTGGGAGGAAAGAACTGACCCTGAGTGTTGCTCTCTGACCTAATCATATGCATACACGGTGACTTTTCTTTCATTTAAAAAACCTACTTTTGCCATCCCTTTGAATTTGTACAGTGGGAATCATAACCTAACTGAAAAGCCAAGAAAGTTCCATGAGTTTTCTGATTCCCTTTAGGGATAGAAAGTCCTGTGATGGCTGAATCACAAGAAAGTGAACCTTTTCCCTCTTCTCCAGCTGGGGACACTACCTGCTCTTCCTCCTCCTCCCCGACTTTGCAAGCTAGAGGAGAGAGAGGAAAGGAGCAGAAAGGGTCTTTCTTCCATATGATCAGTTACTACTCCCTAGGCTTACATCTTTAACGAGGACTTTTTCTGATGGAGGCCAACCACTCTGTCATGATTTGGACTTTTTCTGATGGAGGCCAACCACTCTGTCATGATTTCTCACCCTAATTGCTCCGAGCAGAAACACTGTGTAAAGGCAGTGGTGGCGCACGCCTTTAATCCCAGCACTTGGGAGGCAAAGGCAGGTGGATTTCTGAGTTCAAGGCCAGCCTGGACTACAGAGTGAGTTCCAGGACAGCCAGGACAGAGAAACCCTGTCTCGGAAAGAAAGAAAGAAAGAAAGAAAGAAAGAAAGAAAGAAAGAAAGAAAGAAAGACTGTGTTCACAGGCTTTACTGTTTCCTTCAGCTACTTGTTGAAAGACTGTTCATCTTTGTGAGGACCCCTGTCAGTTAAGATGTAAGGCCAAGGCCCTGGGCCCCTTGTCATTGTCCAAGATCAACTTTCCATAGCCTCCTCCTCCTCAGAGGGGTGTGTGTGTGTGTGTGTGTGTGTGTGTGTGTGTGTGCGCGCGTGCGTGCATGCATTTTGGGCAGTTTTAGTATGACAGCCGGGAAGGGTCTGGAAGAGCTTGCTGTTATTGCAACTGTGTCCTAATAGTGGCAGTACTGTACAGCCATCACAGGACCACGGGAAGCTCACATCAATTTGCCCAAACTTGGGAGGACAGCTCCATCTCTGTTTGGACTCAACATTCCTCTGCTCTGCGGCCAAAATAGTTGTCAGCCCTGGGAGTCAGACACAAGGCCACTATGCCCTCTAACTGCAAGAAAAACATGGCAAGACTGAGTGGTTCCATGGAGGGGCCCCTGTCACCTGCTTGAGGTAAGAGGCAGATAGGTGCCTGACTCTGGTAAGATGGCAGCTTACAGCTGCACTCCCCAAAGAAACCCTCAATAGTTCTTACATAACCTTTGACAACTAACTACATTTAGTGTCATGTTCCCACTGTTGTCTAGAATTTCTAAAAGGATGCACCTCAAAGATCACTCTTGGTACTTCCACTAAAACAGTAGTTCACCAGCAGTCAAGATAGCTCCATGCAAGCCTAGTGACCAGAGTTCAACCCCCAGAACCAGAGTAAAGGTGGAAGGCGAGAACTGACTTCACGATGTTGTCCTTTGGCCAAGACATTCGTGCCACAGCAAACTGCCCACCCCCTCCCAATCACATGCATAATAAAGAAGTGCTCCTAATTAAAGAAAATAGTTCTCAGCCAGGACAAGTTTGGTGCCAAGTATAGGTATGTTGTTGGTAGATAGATCTGGACAGACCCAGTAGTAATAGCCTGGCTGCTGCTGAACCTCGTACACAGCACAGGGTGTTCCACAAGGAAGTTGGGGACTTTTCTTTACACTGATTCACTCGCTTGGGGCTAGGGGTGGCATACAGTTGTGTAGAGGTCAGAGACAACCTGCAGGAGTCAGTTCTTTCCTTCCAAAATATGGGTCCTGGTATTCATCAAGCTTGGCGCCAAGTAGTTTTGCTAGCTAAGCATCTCCCTTGGCTGGGAATATAACTTCTGATGTAATGTAACACTTCTAGAGACTTGTCAGCCATCTCCCAAAATTAGATAGATTTCCTTTGTTCTTACAAATGCTTTTCCTATAGGCATAGAAGTCATGTTTTGTTTTTGTTTAGGAATGTTTTTCTTTAGTTTCTGAGACAGTCTCAGACCAGGCTGGCCTTGAACTCCTGATATTCCTGCTTTCACCACCACCTGAGGGCTAGGATTTCAGATATATGTCATCATGCTGGGCTAGACCTCATACTTTAAATATTTCTAGTGTTGAAACTACAGCTATTTAGCCAGGATGAGAAGTGACAACGCTGGTGTGTTTCTAAGGACCCCTAAAGTTAATCCAGGTAAGGAAAATTATTATTAGAAATGGGATATCTTTCATCTTTTCTTTTTGAGATGACTTTTTAGCACAGTAAAATGAGTACTTCATCCTTCTCTGACTCAGGCATTATGTATCTCAGAGGTAAGGCTGTGCATCAAATCACTGGAGGGGGGAAATACTTGTCCTTACTGAGAGCATGTCCTAGATGCCAGGCATGTCCGCCTCCTAGGGATCATAAGTCTCCCTGAGATGAGGCTTAAGTCAGAGCATAGTCTGTGTCTCTTGCCACCTTACCACCTGTGCCTCCTTCTTAGCGAATGAAAACAGACTTCCCAACTCCCCCTTTACATTTATTTGGTAGACTTGAACTCTTCTCGGTGTAAGGCTTCTAAGCCCATCTCTTCTGCCTGATGAGGAGAAACTGAGTGTCCCCGTCCTTACTCATCTCATCCGTCCCCAAAGTTATCTGAGTGCTGGAGTGGACCAGTTTTGCTCAGTCAAGATTGCCATTATATCTTTAGATGCTAATGAGTAATGAGCCACAGACGTTAACAAGCACAAGAGACATCCCTATCCCCAATTCTATAACTTAAAAAGTTAAACACATGACCATTTAGTACATATATATACTACTTAGACTAAGAAAGCTTCCATTTGAGTTATAGACTCTGTCGATAGCCTTTTGGCTATGGTCAAATACCTGGGAGTTCACAATGATAAAATAGAAAAACTAATGTGAGCCAAGTAGTGGTGGCCCATACCTTCAAATCCCAGTGCTCAGAAGGCAGAGGCAGGCAGATCTCTGTGTGTTTGAAGCTAGTCTACAGAGCTAGTTCCAGGACAGCCAGGGCTATACAGAAAAACTCTGTCACAAAAAAGGATGAGAAAGAGGAGGAAGAGGAAAGAAAGAGGAAGGAAGGAAAACTACATGAATTTATCTATTCAAGGGTGATTATGAACAGTATGCTACAATATTTTTTCACTCCTCTCCTACTCTGAGGCCAAAATGATATTTCTGGAAATATTTTGCTTCTAGGGATCTTTAGGGATGAGTCTCTGTGAGAAGACTCTTCACAGAAGTTACCAAATGCTGTTCATCTGTCTGGCTTTGTGCCCTTTTGTTTTGTTATATGTGACAGGGTTTCTCTATGTAGTCCTGGCTGTCCTGGAGTGTGGGACCATGAAAGGCAGCCTAGTTTCTGGTTGAGCTAAGGTTTAAAACGCCCGAGGCGGACTCAGTAGGGAATAACCCTACAAGGAACAGTAGGTGTTTTGCCATGCTCCCAGGCCCCAGGCTCCTGACATGAGGCCACAGCTCTCCATAGGTCTGTGACTATCAGTCATGTAAGGGCAACGCCCCAAGCCCTTCCACAGGTAGAGGTGTGGTCATGTAGTCTCAAGACATCCCCATGCTAATGAGGCACCTAAAGGCTTAGCCACTCCCCTTCCCAGCCACTCCTTCCTGCAAATGGTATTTCAACCTCACCCCTCCCTGAGGTTTCAGGGTATGGATTCACTCATTGCCACACTCCGCCATAACAATAAACGCCCTAAAACCATGGTCTGTCTCTCTTCATCAGGATCCTCTGTGGGGAACAGTGGAACAGGCCTTCGTCTAAAGAGCCACATCCAGTCTCCCACAGAAGGCCCTCTAGCGCTCCCAGCCATGGCAGCCACCGAACCAAGTGAGCTACCCAGCAACAAGCCAAGGACCTGGTCCCCCAAGGGACCCCGCTGTGCTCCTCCCTGCCTTTTCTCCCTTGGCCCAGGAGGGCTCCCACTCTGTTCTTAGCTCTTCCTTGGCATCCAGCAGTGCCTGGGATGCCCAAGAGCCTGAGAACCAGATGGAGCCAGCTTCATGTGGTCCCTGAGACCCCCCCCCCCAGGCCATGCTTCCCCACCTCTGGGTGGTGTCCCGAGGCTTCACACAGCCCGGCTCCTGCCTGGCAGTGCCGTGGGGTGAGTGCTGTCAAACTTCCCTCTTCCTGCCTCTCTGAGAGGCCCAAGCCTGGAGTGGACTTGGAACACTCACGCCACCACTTAACCCAACACTGGAGCTCACTCTGTAAACCACATTAGCCTCAAACTCATGGGGATCAAACCCAGAACTTGTGCTGTACACCCTGTCCCAGGTCAATGTGCTTTCAAATGAAAATCAAAAACATTAAAAAAAAAAGGAGGAGGAGGAGGAAGAGGAGGGAGGAAGGAGGAAGAGGAGAAGGAGAAGGAGAAGGAGAAGGAGAAGAAGAAGAAGGAGAAGGAGAAGGAGGAGGAGGAGGAGGAGGAGAAGGAGAAGGAGAAGGAGAAGGAGGAGAACAACAACACCACCTGGTTCTGGAGTGATGGCTAGGAGGTTAAGAACACTGACTGCTCTTCCAGAGGTCCTGAGTTCAATTCCCAGCAACCACATGGTGGCTCACAACCATCTGTAATGGGATCTGATGCCCTCTTCTGGTGTGTCTGAAGACAGCTACAGTGTACTTATATACATAAAATAAATAAAATCTTTAAAAAAAAAAAAAAATACCTGGCTTCTTTTTTGTTTTTAAGATCTACTGACCACATCTTCTAGGACATGTTTTCCTGCCAGGTATAATGATATATGCCTGCAATTCCAGTGCTCAGGAACTGAGACAGGATGGTCAGTGCAAGC
Source organism: Rhynchomys soricoides (assembly GCA_019843965.1). Lineage (NCBI taxonomy): Eukaryota > Metazoa > Chordata > Mammalia > Rodentia > Muridae > Rhynchomys > Rhynchomys soricoides. The sequence goes on along the minus strand of JADRCH010000105.1, from coordinate 2,865,943 downwards.
CTGGGCTACATAGTGAGTTCAAACCTATCCTTACTACCTAGAAAGAGCCTGTCTCAGAGCTGGAAAAGGCAGATGGAGTGGGAGGTCAGGGGAAGGCAGGAAAAGGGACAGGCGGAGAAGACAAGAGAGGGAAAAGGAAAAGAGACAGTCTTCCCTAATTAGAAGAACAGCTACATTATCTGCTCATAAGATAAGGCGTGGCTCTAGGATGGATGAGAAAACTGGCAGTTTGGAGAAAGGATGAGACATTGCCAAGCAGGGACAGAGATTGTCAACTTTGATTCTCAAAGAGCCATACAATGCTATCCCAGTCAGTCAAACTTAGCTCATTAATTTCCCTTCCTCAAAGTTCTTGCCTCTCTTGTGAAGAGAGGAAGGACTCAGAATCCACCAAAACTACAGTCTTCTGATAAAGGAGAAGCAACTCACCATTAGAGCGTGACACTGCTGCCTCTTCTGAGGAATGCACAGGAAGCCTGTCTGTGCCACTTTGCCCAGAACCATTGTACCAGTACAAGAATGTTATGTTCTTCATAAACAACAACAAAACATTCCTAGCTGCAAAGAGGCTGTTTCAGAGAGTACAAATCCCACGCCAGCATCCAAGATAATGCCAGATACTGTTCTGCCCTTAGTGACCCAAAGTGACGTTTGTGTCATTTATTTTCCTAATACATATTTCCTGAGCAACTATTATGATGTGCTGGAGAATTAATGATCTCTGCCCTGGAAAGGCTTTATCATACATCCCTCTGAAGTAGAATGGCTTTGGAATAGGGCCAAAGTCAACACAATGTAGATTTCCGTTGCAATATTCACTCCCAGAGTCCCTGGTGCCAGCCACATTGAGTTTGAGGAGCTGGGACAATTGACAGTAACACTCATTTTTGCCAAGTCCACATTTTTTGGCTTAATAATTTGGAATTCTTTGTATGACAATAATGTGAGCATTTGCTGTAGACAAATTTGTTGGGGCTTCTTGATGAAATGCCTACGATCATCTATTTTCTACAATTTAACAATATTTTTAGAAATAAAGAAGTTAAATAAATATCAATGAGTAGATGTCCCTTTCTTTCTCTCCCTCCCCTTGTATTCATGTAGGGAAACAAAGCTTACAGAGCTTCAGATGGTGACCTTCACAGAACAATAAACCTTGTCTGCTTCTCAACCTGAAATGGTCTTACCGTTCTGCAGAGCCCATCAATACCTCAGAAGCCCTGAGGGTCTGGTATGTGTGGCCACCCAGACTCCTTTTCATCCATCTCTCATTGGAGCCTGTCTATGGCAAACTGATAGTCAAATGCTTAGTCAACTAAGTCTTACCACAAGGGTGTAACTGAAGATAACTAGTGTGAAAGCACTCACTAAGAGAATAAGAGCATTAGCCTGGCACATGATAAAATCTCAGCACTCAGGAGACAGAGCAAGTGGATGTCTATGAGTTCAAGGTTAACCTGATCTACATAGTGAGTTATAAGCCAGCCAAATCTAAATGGTGAGACCCTGTCTCAGAGAAAGAGTCTAGTGTAGTCTCCCAAGCCTGTAATATTAGCATTTGAAAGTAGAAAAAAGATCAGAAGTTCAAAGACAGACTTTTTAATAAATAGCAAGTTCAGAGCCAACCTAGGCTACATTAGACCCAGCCACAAGCAAAACAACAAAATAAAACATAAAGGAAGAGAGTGAACCCATAGTTTAACCAAATGTGTCACTTTATAGTAAGGTGGTATTGATAATATTTTTTAATTTGGGATGTGTGTATGTTTGAGACAGGATCTCAGTATGTAGCCCTGGCTGGCCCAGAACTCCACTTGCCTCTATTACCAGAGTTCTGGGATTAAATGGGCAAGTATGCTACCAGCTGGGTAAGGTTTTGCACTCTGTTTGTTTCTTGTTTTCTTTGTTTTTTGTTTTATTTTTTCTCCAGGAGTATCCATCCATTCAGTAAATAGTGTTCACTGAGCCCTATAATATGTCAGGCCTGATGCTTAGTGCTGGAAACATCCCAGTAAACCCTGCATTTGCATTCTAACCTTCAGGACGTGGTTCCTGCCTGTTGTAAATGCACTCTGATTGTGCCTAAGACTTACACTCCCCCACCCCCACCCCCACTCCCCAGTAACCTACATTCACCTGGAATCTTCCACAGCTGGCTTTGCGTCCCTAAATGATCACCTCTCTAACCTTGCTTGCTCATCTGTACTGAAGATCAGAATATATTTACCTATAATTATGAGACATTTTCCCAGAAGCTTCCAAGGGAACCAAGAGAATTGGGGAAAGTGCTCTCTTTGTTCAGACTTGAGAGATGTGTCACCCAGAATCCAACTCCATTTGTTTCATAGAGGAGCTGCTCACAACCAAGAAAATAGAGCTTCCTTTGTTCTGTGCCATCGGCCCAGTTTGCTAAACGGATGCTATACAGCTGAAGCACAACCTACAGTAAAAGATGACCTTACAAAGTGGCAGAATGTTCTGGTATCTTATAGATCTGTGAACTTGTAACAGAACTTCAGACCTCAGCATAACTGACACCAAATTGAAGGCACCATGCCAACCTTAAAACCCAGCACATAGGCTCCAACATATACCAAAATAAGGTTAAAGACCTAACTGGACAGTGGTGGCGCACGCCTTTAATCCCAGCACTCGGGAGGCAGAGGCAGGTGGATTTCTAAGTTCGAGGCCAGCCTGGTCTACAGAGTGAGTTCCAGGACAACCAGGGCTATACAGAGAAACCCTGTCTCGAAAAAACAAAACAACAAAAAAAAAAAGATTAAAGACCTAATCAATCAAAGACATAGTCTTTGATTATAATTCCAGGATCCAGGAAAACCCCCCAAATGTACTAAACTTGGTTTTTGGCTTCTATAGTTCTGTTTCTTGCTAACCATTCTTGCTAACTGAAATATGTCAACCAGGATGTGATTTTTGTGCATAAAAGACTTTTATGAGGGTCAGGGCTTTGCGATTTGGGCAAATTCCCCCGGTGGCAATAGACTTTCTATTTAGCTTTAAGAGTGTCTATGTATTTTCTCTCTCTCTCTCTCTCTCTCTCTCTCTCTCTCTCTCTGTTTTTTTCTAGACAGGGTTTCTTTGTGTAGCCCTAGGCTGTCCTGGAACTCACTCTGTAGACCAGGCTGGCCTTGAACTCAGAAATCTGCCTGTCTCTGCCTCCTGAGTGCTAGGATTAAAGGTGTGCGCCACCACTGCCCGGCTGTCTGTGTATTCTCTAATGGAATTACTTCACAACATTTTTGAGGCACCAGCAAAATCTCTAGAGGCTGAGACACCAAGACTCTGGGAGTCTTGGACTACCTCTGGGGCAACAGGACAGAGAAAGGCCAGTTCCTAGGAGTCCACCCCAAGACATTCCAGGGCCCCAGGAACTTCACCCATCTCTATTCCTGGTGCCCTACAGGCTCCAGAGCCTCCACCCTTGAAAGGAAGTGACAGAATATTTCCTGGATCTGTCTACTGCACAGGTGAATCTGTCTATGGCACCTTCTGGGAAGTACACTTAGGAAAGACTGGACACAGCTTAAATTCCAGTGTTCTGGATCTGTGTGAGATGTCACTAGAACCCCTGGTTTAAGTCTGTGTAGTGGCCAATCCTGGTTGTCTTTACTGCTGCCTGTCTGTGTGTCTTTGGTTTTGTCAATTCTGTTGACTAGAAAGAATAGAGCTGTGATAGGAGGTGGGGTGTCAGTATCTCAAGTGGGAAACTCCAGACTTTCTGTGAAACAGATTAGCCCCCTTTTGCAGTTGGATGGCCCAGAAACAGATCTCTGGACCCCCAAGCATTTCAGGTTGTCTGGAACATAGTGACTGGAAACTCAGGCCACCCTGACCAATTTCCCTAAATTGACCAATGGCTTTCTCTGGTTCTTTCTTTCTTTCTCCCTTCCTTCCTTCCTTCTTTCCAGATTTATGTATTTTAAGTATGTGAGTTCAGTGTCATTCTCCTTAGACACATCAGAGGAGGGCGTCGGATCCTACTACAGATGGTTGCTGGGAATTGAACTCAGGACCTCTGGAACAACAGCCAGTACTCTTAACCACTGAGCCATCTCTTCACCCCTGGCTTCTCTGCTGCAAGATCCACTACCTTGGCTTAAGACCTGTGCCCTCAAATCTTCTTGGTTTGGCCAGGTTAACCAGAAAAACCCAAATCTCTGCCTGTTCTCTCAGCCCCACTGGATGAAGCTGACTTCTCCCTTTTGTATGCCCAGCACCACCCCACTCCACCCCAAGAAGGAAATCCCCTGGCTATGTTGGGTGGTGGGTTGTCTATTCTACCTTGGGTCTCCTCTCCACTCACTCAAGAGAGGTTCTGGCTATGAGGGCTCTGGGAGAAATTTCCCTGGGGCAGGGGTACCCACCCCATTCTCCCTCTAAGGGAGCTGAGGCTCCTCCCCTGTGGGCCCAACCCCTGGACATCCTCAGTCTCCCCTTTTCATAGTTCTATCTCCTTTTCAACCAGTGATCTGTATACCTGGAGAACTTAGAATCCACCAGTCTCTGAAAATCCTCAGGATCTCATTCGCCTCCTCAGGATAGTCTGTTACTAGCTGGCCTAGGATGACTGCCAACAGTTCCTCTATCCTCTTCACAGCAGAGGAGCAGGCAGGTCGGGCAGGGAATATACTGGACAGTGTATCCAGATAGAGGAGGTTTTTTCCCTTGGCCCGACCTGACCAAGACCCCAGCACTGACGAAGTTGGGAAACTTTCAACAGGCCCTTTTAGGAGGATTAAAGGCAGTTGCTGGAAAACCTACCAATCTGTTTGTGAGGTAGAACAAGAGCCCCTAGAGTTGTCCATGGGTTCCTGGCAAGCATCTAGGAGACTTACAGGAGGTTTACCCCCATAGACTCAGATGTGCCCCAAAGCCAGCAAGCAACCAATTATTTCATTTGTTACGTAGTCTTCCAAGATATGGAAACTTCAGAAGAAGGTTTGAGGGCATGAATCGGTCCCAGTCATTGAAGATTGCTCGAAAGCTTTATAATAACCATGACTCTGAAGAAGAAAATCAGAATAAGATCATCCTGATCAGTAGTGATGGTGCTCAGGGGACTGATAAGAGACACCCTGGGGTTTGGGGAGCTGAAATCTTCTGGAAAAGAAGAGCCTAGAGAAGGACCAATGTGCTCATTGCAAGCAAACAGACACTAGAAAAATTAATGCCCAAACTGGAAGAAGGAAGGAAAGGAGCCTCACCCTTCATTTGGTCAGGAACTGATGGGGCCAGGGCTCCTTCCCACTGATTCCTTGGGAACCCAGAGGCAACTCTTCAGAAACATCTCACCCGAATTTAGTGGCCCTGAAAGGCAATCTCCAACAACTATAAAATGGAAGTTCTCCTTTCCTTCTTATTGGCAGGTTTCTATTCACCTCACACCAGCCTTGAACAACTTTGAACTCTGATCCTTCTGTCTCTACCTTCCAAGAACCAGGAGGGGGATTCCCTGTGCCCCACTTCCTCCTCCTCTTCTTTCTCCTAGTTATTTTCTAATCTGGTTCTTTCCTGTTATGGTTTTCCTTAAGTTTGAGTTCTTCTCATGCTTCTGGAATGAATCACCAAACTTCACCCAGCTGGAAGCTAGATATGGCAAGAACTTCGAAGGTCTTAGAGAACCTTCGAACTCCCCAGTTTGGGGAACTCCATTACTGTTTTCCTCTTCCTCCTCCTCCTCCTCCTCCTCCTCTTCCTCCTCCTCCTCCTCTTCCTCCTCCTCTTTCTCTTCCTCCTCCTCTTTGACTTTTTTTTTTTTTTTTTTTTTTGGTTTTTTCGAGACAGGGTTTCTCTGTATAGTCCTGGCTGTCCTGGAACTCACTCTGTAGACCAGGCTGGCCTTGAACTCAGAAATCCACCTGCCTCTGCCTCCCAAATGCTGGGATTAAAGGGGTGCACCACCACTGCCCGGCTGACTTTTTTTTTAAAAGACAAAGTTTCTCTGTATAAACCAGGTTGTCATGGAACTCACTCTGTAAACCTGGCTGGCCTTGATCTTAGAGATCTGTCTGGCTCTGCCTCCCTAGTGACACCACATCCAACTTTATCATTTTAACAAGTTGGAAAGGAATATATGGGCCCAGAAAGATGGCCCAGCAGGTAAAAATGTCTGCCACCAAACCTGACAACCCATCCCAAGACCCATGTAGTAGGAAAAAAGTGGTTCTCTGTTCTCTATACAAACACAGTGGTACATATGTTCCCATACACACACAAAATAGGTAAATGAATGAGTGAATGAATGAATAAGATGTAATGAAGTTTTAAGTAATACATATTCCTGGGTCTAGGCACAGACAATGACCATATTATAGTCACTGAGAATTCAGAACAACAAAAAATGGGCAATGAAGCATGGAGTGGTAGTAGAATACTTGTCTAGCATATGTAAGGCCCTAGGTTCACAATACTTAGCTTGTTCATGGGTGCAGTTGGGTGCATGCATGTACATACACACACACGCACACACACACACACCACAGTAACAACATATGAAAAAAATTCTCATGGCAGAGAATATTGGCACACACCTGTACTCTCAACACTCAGAAGTGGGAGGATCACAGCAAGTTTGAGGCCAGCCTGGTCTACATAATAATTTGCAGACTAGCCTGGGCTACATAAGGATGCCCTGTATTACAATTCATGTCTGGAATACTAGCATTTAGAAGACTGAGGCAGGAGAATTGCAATGGATTTGAGGTCAGTCTGAGCTACATGCTACATAGTGAGCTCCAGGTCAACCTGACTTACAGAATAAGGCCCTGTCTCAACCCAAATATGACAGTTGAAGAGATGGCTCAGCAGTTAAGAGTGCTTACTGACTGCCCATACAGAGAACCCAGGCTCAGTTCCCAGTATTCACAAGGCAGCTTACAGCCACCTGTAACTTCCATGGGCTCCTGTACACATGTAATACACATATACACATACATACACTTAGGCCTAGACACAAATTAAATATTTTTACAAACCAAAAAAGTATCTTCATATCTAAATTTTACTCCCTTCCCTACAAAAGTAAATCTTGTGAAGTGTATCCTTTTATGTGCCTACATCATGCCTACATCAAATTAAAAAAAAAGTCCCCTAATATTCCATCTACCTTTGGGGGGGTTGTTTTGTTCTGTGCAATAGAACAATGTGTGTCTATATGTATGTATGTACGTATGTGTGTATGTATGTATATGTGTGTGTGTGTATGTGTGTGTCTGTGTGTATGTATGTATGTGTGTGCCTGTATGTATGTATGCATGTATGCATGTGTGTATGTATGTATGTACGTATGTGTCTGTCTGCATGTGTATATGTATGCATGCATGTATGTGTATGTATGTATATGTGTGTGTCTGTGTGTATGTATGTGTATGT
>JADRCH010000105.1:2803327-2849543 GCA_019843965.1 Rhynchomys soricoides | reverse complement strand
GAAGGGAATAGAGGCAGAGAAAGAAAGGGACAGTGAAGGACAGAGAGAGAGAGAGAGAGAGAGAGGAGAGAGAGTGAGAAAGAGTGAGAGAGAGAGAGGAGAGAGCAAGAGAGAGAGAGAGAGGGAGAGAGAGAGAGGAGAGAGAGGGAGAAAGAGCAAGAGAGAGAGGAGAGAGCAAGAGAGAGAGAGAGGAGAGTGAGAAAGAGCGAGAGAGAAAGGAGAGAGCAAGAGAGAGAGAGAGAAGGAGAGAGAGTGAGAAAGAGCGAGAGAGAAAGGAGAGAGCGAGAGCGAGAGAGAGAGAGAGAGAGAAAGAGCGAGAGAGAGAGAGAGAGAGGAGAGAGCAAGAGAGAGGAGAGAGAGGAGAGAGAGAGGGAGAGAGAGAGAGAAGGGAAGAGGATGGCTGGGAACACATGGGGAGAGAAGAAAAAGATGGAGAGAGAAAGAGCATATTTTTTAATCTTAAAAAAATAATACAGTGACTAGAGAGTTGGCCCAGTGGCTAAAACAGAAAAACAAAACAAAAAGATGTTTTTAATAAATAAATAAAAAGTCCAAAATATCAAAGGAGATTCTTCAAAACATTAAGAAGCCACACAAAGACCCAATCATGATATTAAAGATATATTGTACAGACCCTTTCCATTAAACAACAGGTTCTCTAGGAAGCTGAGAGGTTTCCTCAAAGGGTTTACCGTACGGAGATTCACTTGTGCACAGTGGAATGAACGTGAATGAGAGTCCCGGGAAGCATGCCAGCTTCCCAAGGAATCCTACTGATAGAAATGGTGCCAGCTTGCAAGAGACTGTGGACCTTTGAAATTATGCTAACAGGAATTAGATAGTAAACCATGCACCAGGTTCATGTCTTTAATCTTGATGCTCCAAAGGCTGTGGAGGGAGCTGCTAATCCAAGGAGAACTTGGAATACAAATCATTGTCTCAAAGAGGAGAGAGAGAGAGACAGAGAGACAGAGAGACAGAGAGACAGAGAGACAGAAAGACAGAGAGACAGAGACAGAGGCAGACAGAGAAAGAAACAGAGGGCGAATATGAGTGAGAGTTGGCTCTAAGCACGGTGATTCATGCTTGTAGTCCCAGCACTTAGGTAGGTGTGAAACGGGAGCATTGTGAGTTCAAGGACAGCTACAGAATAGCACTAGCCTATGCTACATGTGGCCCTCTCTAAAAGAAAGAGAATGATCCAGGAAGATGGACATGCAGTGTCATAAAGATAGACTCATTGCATAAAAGTTCAAAAGTACAGCTCGCTGTAACCCCAGCACTTGGGAGCCGAATTTAAGGTCATCATCAGTTAGTCAGTCACATAGCAAGTTCCAGGCTAGCCATGACTCAAAACAAACAAGTAACAAAAACAAGACAACATAGAACAGAGAATTAATAGCACAATTCCATGTTTTCAGTGATATATGTATGAGCTAAACATGGTGGCAGAAATACAGTCGCAGCACTTGGAGGCTGAGGTAGAAGGATTACAAATCACAGGGCATCCTGGGCTACATAACGAGACCTTATTTCAAAAGGCAACAACAGGACTGGGGAGATGGATCAGTGGGTAAAGCAACTTCTGGACCCAAGTGAGACCCTGCATCAATTTATAAGGTGAAGAGCTTCTACAGGGTGAGGAAAATACACAGTGTTAACCTGGAGCCTCCAGATACACATGCACATAATACAAGCCTGCCTGCCCACATCTATGTGAGCATGCACATACACAAATTCCCTGTATTTCATATACATGAATATATGTTCAGAGAAAACCATCCACACTAAACTGTTCATAACACTTACTTACAGGGAGTGGGATACAGATTCATGTTTACTATATTATATATTTCAATTTCAGTTCATTTTTTTGGTTAGTAAAGCAAAGTCACTTTGGGGGGGTTGGTTTTTCGAGACAGGGTTCCTCTGTATAGCCCTGGCTGTCCTGGAACTCACTCTGTAGACCAGGCTGCAGGCCTCGAACTCAGAAATCCACCTGCCTCTGCCTCCCAGGTGCTGGGATTAAAGGCGTGCACCACCACTGCCTGGAGCAAAGTCATTCTTATAAAAACACATTTTTGTATACACACACATTACCTACTTGATAGATAATATTAAAATTATATACAAGTACACTACAAGCTTTTCAGGGACATTTTGCAAGCTTGACCCTTTACCTGCCTCAGAGAGACTCAGTGAAGACCCATGGCCTGTCAACAAAAGCCTGTTATACCATTAATTGCCACTAGATGGCAGACCTCACTCAGAAGTCCTCCACTGCAGTGGTTCCTTATGGAGCCGGTCATGATTCAGAGAGTCCTGTAAGCTTCCTTCTGAGCTAAGCCAGAGTTCCTCCTGCACAGAGTTATCTCCTAGCTCATCTTGGACCCGTAAATGTGGAGTACTGGTCTGAACCCACAGGGAAATGTTTTTGGAATGGATAGATAGATGCATTTATGCATATGTCTAAACTACTAACACGCAAACTACTAAAATCTCACACTTGGCTTCATAGCCTCCTCCTTGAAAAGCAGGAAAGAGAGGAGCTAGGTAAAATCCTGCTGCCACACTATGTTTTAAGCTCTGTGAATACCTTCCAGAGGCATTTGCACTTCCTCATTGTCACACTTTCTGTCCAGCATTGGATTATGGGTAGTCACACACTTTAGCCTCTATTTTTCTAGACACTGAGCCACTTGGATTAAAATCTGGTACATACCTGGAACAGGTAATTGTTTTAAATTGTGTCTACTGATTTACCTTGCATGTGTGTGTAGAGGTGTGCACAGGTAGGGGTCAGAAGACAACTTGCAGGAGTCAGTTCTCTCCTTCCACCATGTGGGTCCTGATGAATGAATTCAGGTCATCAAGCTTGGTAGCAAGTGCCTTTACCCACTGAGCCATGTAGCCAGCTCAAACCAAAGTTATTTGATGGTAACTTTAGCAGGAAGTTGGGCAGGTAATAAGGCTCATGCTCTTAATCCGAGTGTGCTGGAAGCAGAGGCAGGTGGATCTCTGAGTTTGAGGCCAGCCTGGTCTACAGAGTGAGTTCCAGGACAGACAGGTTGTTTTGTTTTGTTTTGTTTTGTTTTGTTTTCATTCCATCTCCTGGCAGCCTGCTATAAGCCTGGGCTCTAGCGGTGCACTGAATGTGGCTTACTCGGCTCCTGAGAGTGGTCGTTCTCAGAAATGTTGTGAGACAGTTGATATACAGTCTTTATTAAAAGGTGAGTTACAGGGAGAGATGGCTCAGTGATTAAGAGCACTGGCTGCTCTTCCACAGGACACTGGTTCCATGCCTAGAGCCTATATATGTGGCTACTCACAAAGAAAGAGCCTGTAGTTCCAGTCACAGGGGACCCAGAGCTCTCTTCTGGCCTCTTCAGGTACTGCATGCACATACTGCATAAACATACATGCAGGCAAAGCACTCATACACAAAGATAAGTCTAAAACTTTAAGTTAAATTATATAACCTTATCTTTAGATTACTTTAAAACAAGATAATACTCAACATTGATCAATTCCTAAATTTTGGGTACATGTGTCTATTGTTTAAGCTCTTGAGGATGTTCATGTCCTTTGTTTCTTCTCAACAATACCGTGTAACTTGTGGCTACTGTGCATCTCTTTCCATATCCATGGTGGTAGGCTTAAGTCAGTCATGATGGAACAGTTCACACCATGAAAACCAGCAAACACATGCACTCCCTGCATCACATCATCCCAGTGATCTCATCAGGTGTCATCTGCTGCTCTGGCTGTCAGCTCTAGACCTCTATTCACAGAAACCAACACCTGGATCATCACTTACAAACCAGTGAGATGTGGCCTGGAACGGTGGTGCCCACCTGTAACCCTAGTTCTCAGGATGTTAATGCAGGAGAGTTACAGGTTTGAGATCAGCCTTGGGATGCAGAACAGCCTGCCTAACTGCATAGTGAGACCCTCATTCCCAAAACAACAAAACAGCTGCTTATGGTGGTACTATTTTTTTGCCCCCCCATCCCCATTTTTTTTTTCTTTCATCATTTTTGGTTTTTCAAGACAAGGTTTTTCTATATAGCCCTGACTATCCTGGAACTCGATCTGTAGACCAGGCTGGCCTCGCACTCAGAGATCTGCCTACCTCTGTCTTCCAAGTTCTGGGATTAAAGGTATGTGCCACCATGTCTGGTTTGGTAATCTCTTTGGTAAGTTCAAGGCCAACCTGGTCTACATAGTGAGACCCTGTCTCAAAAAGTAAATGAATATATATATATCACCAAAGCAATACAAATCCCTCCAAAAATAAACCAAGGAAGACTACTGAGTTAGGGCTGATGTGGTGGAGGAACATGTACTTAGTCTACATGGCAAGGACCTGGGTTCAATCCCCAGCGCCAAGGAGGCGGGGCATGAGGGAAGCAAAGCACACTGTTGAGATAATAGAGCTGGGATCGTGGATAGTAATATGTAGGATGTTTAGAAATGATTCACCTCTGCTTGCTTCCTCCTTCTAAGGGACCTTTGTTAGCACAGCCCGAGAGTCTTAGGTAGACAGACCTACAGGACTTTAAAGAAGCAGTGACTGTCCTCCAGGTGCCCCCTTTAAAGATCTATTTACTACCCACAGCAGGATTCAAACATGAGTAAGACGATGTATGCTCACAGCCTACAGTCACTCTGGAATTAACAACTTCTGTAAATCGTTTTTAAAAATGGATTTATTTATCTAGTTTAATGTATGCTTGCCTGCACATATGCATACTTGGTTTCCTTGGAGGTCAAAAAAGGACCTTGAAACCCCTGGAGCTAAGGTTACAGAGGGTTGCTAGCCACCATATGTGTGCTGAGACTGAAACCAGGCTCCTCTGCAAGGATGAATATTCTCTTAATCACTTCAATGAGTTTCCCACCCAAATTCTATAAATCTTAACCTGAGAGGGCAGTGAGTAAGAGAGCTGTGAATTGGTCTTGTTCCCTGCATCCTCATTCCAATGATGAAGAAACTGAGTCCACATGGGTCCATTTATTAAGAAACTATAAGATCTTGGGGTTCAAGAGATGGCTCAGTGGTTAAGAGCACTAGCTGCTCTTCCAGAGGAGCCAGCTTTGATTCCCAGGACCCACATGGCAACTCACAAACTGTTTATATAGAAGAAAATCAGACGCCCTCTTCTGGCCTGTAAAGGCGCCAGGCACACATGTGATGCACAAGCATACATACAGGCAAAACACTCACACACATAAAATAATTGAGCAAAACTTTTAAACAATCATATAAAAATAAACCATGTAATCTTTACTGAATCTGAGCAGAAGCAATCACAAAGCATGTGCATACACACACACAAACATACAGGTCAAAACTGCCCCACTTTCTTCCTGCTTTCTAGAAGATAGAAAAAAATTTAATATATAAAGTACCCACTAAATGCCACATCCAGGGGGCACACAGAAAAATAAGACCTAGTCAACTAGACCTGATGGTGCATGCCTTCAATCCTAGCATTCTAGAGGCTGAGGCAGGAGGATCACAAGTTTGAGGCAGGCTTGGACTACACAGAGTGTAAGACAATAGACTAAGACCCTTCTCTACAAAACAACACAATACTAGCCAGGCAGTGGTGGCTCATGCCTTTAATCCTAGCACTCAGGAGGCAGAGGCAAGCAGATTTCTGAGTTCGAGGCCAGCCTGGTCTACAGGCTGAGTTCCAGGACAGCCAGGGTTATACAGAGAAACCCTGTCTTGAAAAACCAAAAAAAACAACAACAAAAAAAAAAAACCCCACAATACTGACCAAAAGAATGAGACCTACCTCTCACTCACAGTAGGTTAATACAGAACTAGGCTAAAAGTCTTTCAAGGGGCTGTGAGGAATAACACTAAGATGCTATTAACCACCACCCCTCACCCTAGGGAGTCACCCCAAAATCAAGCCTATTCCTAGAAGTGAAGGTTAAATAACATTTTTTTTTTTAAATTAAGGAAACTAGGGACAGGGAAAGGGCCACTGAAGCAAACGCAGAAAGCTTTTCCCAGGTGCCTTAAATCTGGGATGTCTCTTCCCCCAGCTATGAAGCCCACCGTGCAAGCTGTGGCCAGGAGACAGACCTCTCAACCATCAAGAAATTCTAGAAAGGTGAGACAGGAGGAAAAAAAAAGCAAACCGAAGAAAAGTCCGTTTTAAAAAAAAATTAAACATACTACAAATTGTTGCATAAGATTGCTCCATATCTCTAGACACTATTTTTCATAATTATCTTCTCACTGAAGGACAGTAATCACTTTGCAGACTGCCACCGTGGCTGACCCCTACTTTGAATCCTGGGGACTCCTGAACTCTAGAGCTCCTTTGGTGTGTGTGGCACGTGAGCCCAGCGTGATCTGGAGAGTGTGAGGGTCACAGAACAGAGGCCGAGACTGCTTTCCCATTGATGCTTCTTCCTGAGCTAATCTTGCCTCCGCAGCCCTAGGGAGGCGCTGATGTCGCCCCGCCCCCTCTCTAATGGTGCCTGAGTCCTGTGAGAATCCCACAAACCCTTTCCTTCCTTCGTTTATCCAGCCGCTTTCTAAGGTAGTGAGCCCACGGGCGAATCTGAAAGACGGGTTTCTGTCTAAGAGGCTGAAACCCTGGTGACAAAGCAGCATTAGAGGAGGCTGGGGTGTCATTCAGCGGAAGAGTGTGCTTAGCATGCAAGAGGCCCTAAGTTTGACACCCAGTACCTCTCGTCCATAGAGTGGTGTCTGTTACAGAAATAAAGGTAGCGGTCTTTTCAAACATAACCCTGGGTGGCAGGAAAATTGGTTAAATATGTAAGCAATTAATAAACTGGAGATCTGACTCTCTGACACAAAAGGGAAGACGGAATAGAAATGAAGAAATAGACCAGATCTTACTTTGACAAAAAGTAGTGGAAGAACCGGTCGCCGAGATAGTCTCTGGTGACTTCCGCTCCGCATCCCCACGGCCCCATTACCCTTCAGTCACCAAGGGAAGAAGTAGACAGAGTAGGAGGGGGGTCCCTAAACAGTCCCTCTAGAACTACAACGTGGGGAGAAAATCAGGGTGAAGGGTGTGGTCTCATTAACACATGAAGACCTGCAGCTCCAGGGGAGAGGTGACCAGAGTTCAGGGGGGTTGGCTAGGCTGCTGGAGGCTACATAATACTAAGCTATGGGCCCTCTCAAGCAGTCAGTGACCCTAAGGGTGGGAGACCTGCTGCAGCCCCTCTCAGTTTGGAAGAGAAGGGCGTGGCCTCCTTGAAGGCTTTGGGCTGAGACCCTCCTCTCTGATCCCCCATTGGGTCAGTAGCTTAAAGGGTTCTGCCAATGAGGGACAAATGAGGTGGGCTGCTGTCCTCCTCCCTGTACCCTCCCCCTTTGTTATTGCGAACTTGCCCACATAAATACGGAGAAAGGCCCTGCCAGCTCCTTACTTCTCTGCACTTGGTCCTGAGCTGGACCTGGTCCCCCGGAATGGGCAGGACCATGGGACACTTGTTTATGCTGTGGGTGACTGCGGGCATGTGCTATACGGCCTTTGGTGCTTCTGCCTGGTAAGCCACTCTCCAGCCTTCATTCCCCACCAAGGATGCCCACTGCCTCAGTCCTGCTCACCTCAGGTTTTCTTTTTGGTAGGTCAGTGAACAACTTCCTGCTAACAGGTCCCAAGGTAAGATGGTCTTGCACCCCTCCTGTTTTTTATCCTCTGGGGACAGGAAAAGGGATTGGTGACCTCTCACTCAGAAATCCAGCACTGTTTATTTGTGGTTGTGTTTGTGGAGCCCGCAGTTGAGCCTAGGTCCTTGTGTATAGGTAGGCAAGTCCTCTGCCACTGAGCAATGTCCCCAGGCCCCAGGATGGTTTCTTATTGGGAAGCTATTGAGTTCTGCCTTCTCCCTGACCCTACATGACCTGTACCCAGGGAAGCTCACAGTCCTTTCCCCTGGCACAGGCCTATCTGACCTACACTACCAGTGTGGCCTTGGGCGCTCAAATTGGCATCGAGGAGTGTAAGTTCCAGTTTGCCTGGGAGCGGTGGAACTGTCCTGAGCATGCTTTCCAGTTTTCAACCCACAACAGGCTGAGAGGTGGTGAGTTTTTGTGGGACCACACTTCATGACGGGCTGGTCATACCTGCGTACATTCAATGTGTGTGCCAAATGAAATACAGAAGTGACTGGCCAGCTCCTGACACGGTTTCCCTGCTGTGTGACCCTGAGTGAGGGTCTTTCCCTCTCTCAACACATGGTGGGGGCTTCAGACCTGCTCGAAAGGAGTTTTGTACCATTTATTTATTTACTAGGGGGCATGTCGCAGTGGGGGGGGCATTGGGAGAAATTCTGGGGACTCAGGTCATCAGGCTTGGATGCAGAGGCCCTGAACCACTGAGCCATCCATCTCACAGACCCTAGGAGTAGTCTGAGGGTTGACAGAAATGAACAGAAAGGCATTTATTGCAAATGTTATTGCAGGTTGTAAATAATGCCTGTAGTTGTGTGCTTATACATGAAATGAAGGGGACATGGAGAAAGGGATTGTAGAGCCCCAGAAGGAGTTACGTTTGTATCATCATCATAAAGGCCTGTGACAAGGAAGCTGAAAGATCAGAATGAGTTTGCCTCAGGTGGTTGTGTGTGTACCTGTGGTGTTTATCTGTGTGTGTTGTGTATGCGTGCATGTGTGTGTGATATGTGTATGTGTGTGTAGTATGTAGGGTGATGTATGTATATGTAAAATATATATATGTGTGTGTATGTACATGTGTGTGTATGTGTGATGTATGTGTATTTATGTGTGTGCAGTATATGTCTCTGCTGTATGTATATGTGTGTGGGTCTGTAGGTGTAAGTGGTGTATGTGTGTGTGTAGTGTGTAGGTCTGTGTGTCTGTGTATGTGTGTGTATGCAGGCACATGTATGTGTGCATGTGTGTGCATGCATTTGCAGTAGATGTAGTAGTTTATATGGGAAACCTTTTTGAAGAAACAATAGAGTTTCGGAGAAGAGTTAAGAAAGTATAGGAGGTAATCCGGCAGGAGGAGCTTCCTTCCCGGGAGCGTGCAGATAAGGAAGTGTTTGTAAAATAAGACCTCAGGGGAGTGGGGAGAAGGCTCAGTGGGTCGGGCACTGCACAAGCATGAGGGCCTGGTTTGGATCTGGGTGTGGTAGCACACACTTATAATGGTGTCTCTTGGAAACAGAGACAGGAGGAGCCCAGGGCCTTACTGACCAGACTGTCTAGCCAGTCACTGGGCTCGATTCAGTGACGGATACTGCCCCAAAGTAAGACAGAGTAGAATAGGGGAAAGACAGCTGATGCTGACCTTGGGCACACACACACACACACACACACACACATACACAGAGGCCTCCCTACTCTGTGCTCAGAGCCTTGTGGCTGATTCTCACTACCTGTGTACTAGTGGACGGAAGTCTAGGCTAGACTTCAGGAGCACGAACTTCTCCTGATCTGAAAAACACAACTGGCCAGAAGCAGCCTTAGCCTCGTAGTTCTTTACATTTCAACTGCCGGATCTGTAGCATGGGATGTCCATCCCTGCCTGGATTAAGTGAGAAGAGTGGAAAGCACAGCCTGCTCTGGGGGGAGGGGCACCTTAACACGGGGGGGGGGGGGCACCTTAACCGGGGGGGGGGGGGGGCTGTTGAGCAGCATTGTCTTACCAAGGCCCCCACATTTCTAGTCAACCCCCTGTTCCTCCCCAAAGCCACAAGAGAGACATCCTTCATCCATGCCATCTGCTCTGCTGCCGTCATGTACACCGTCACCAAGAACTGTAGCATGGGTGACTTGGAAAACTGTGGCTGTGACGAGTCAAAAAATGGAAAAACGGGTAATAACTTGCTCTTCAATGGAGGTGGGAAGAGGGGGGAGCTACAGAGCTGAGCACAGATTGAGTCTTCTAAGAAAAGCCTGGGGACCTCAGCTCTCTGGAATCCCAGACTCTAGCAATCCCTTCCCTCTTGGGAGTTCATGGATCGTTGAGGGTTGAGTTTGCATCCCCGAGACCAGGAATTAGAAAGTTTCTCTAAAACCAAGGAGACTGGGCGTGAGGGCTGAGAGACTTGGAGACCAGCCTTGGTACAAGAAGAGCTTGTCCTCAACCAAAGCCACCCCACTCTTTACAGACCCCTAAAGACTCAGGCCTGTCGCTAATGAGGGTGGAGGGGCTCTGATATTGTAGATGTCCAGAAGGTTTGAGCTACAAACCTCTGAGGCATCCAGGTCATCACACACGCCCATTTCCTGTAGTCATGGAGGACTTAAGAACCTAGAGCTGAGAAGCACTCGGATTTTGGGAACAGGACCCCACCCACCCACTACAAGCACCTCCATTTCCTTGTCTCACCATCAGATACACAGAGCGTTAGCATGTCCTCTTAGGGCTCCTGGGGACCGTTTAGCTCTTGCCCTGGTTTAGCTGAGAGGTGTGTGCAGATAGATCTCCTTTCCCTGTGTGCAGGTGGCCATGGCTGGATCTGGGGAGGCTGCAGCGACAATGTGGGATTCGGGGAAAAGATCTCCAGACTCTTTGTGGATGGTTTGGAGAAAGGAAAGGACTCCAGAGCCCTGATGAATCTTCACAACAACAGGGCCGGCAGGCTGGTGGGTGTGGGGGTCTCCCAGAGCCCCGATGAATCTTCACAACAACAGGGCCGGCAGGCTGGTGGGTGTGGGGGTCTCCCAGCTTTGACAACAGCCCCTCACCGGCACCATATTCACCATCGTTCATCCCTAAAGCCATTCAGGAAGAATTCTGTTCTCTGCATGACAAAGACAGCTAAGTCTAAGACAAGTGGCATGTGTGAGACAATACAGTTGATAAACCTTCCTTCCATGCAGTGTGTGTGTGTGTGTGTGTGTGTGTGTGTGTGTGTGTGTTCTCCAAAATGAGGTCTTTTAGGTAGGCCCGGCTTGTCTGGTAATTCACTATATAGTGTTTGAACTCACGGAGTTTCTCTTACCTTAACCTCCTGAGTGCTGGGATTGCAGACATGAGCCACAAGGCCCTAAAAGATCTTAACCACTTTAACTACATGCTAAGACATTCATAGAGGCCTATTATTGTCCAAAAGTCTGCCTGGGATTTGAGAAGTTGGGACCATAGAATCTACTCTTCACCAAGGTTCAGGTAGGGTAACATTGTGAACTCAAATCTGGAAGCAAGTTAGACTTAGAACAAAAATCATTGAAATTTGCCTATGAGCCTTCTCCTGGATGTTCTGTTCACCCAGGGTAGGAGAGAGGCCCTTTCAAGGCAACTACATCCACTGCCTTGAGAGAAAATGGGTTCAGACACCAGGAGCTCCCTTTTCTCTGAGAGGGTGTGGGGGGAGAGGGGAAGGAGACAAAATAAGGTGATGGGGACAGACAAACCACCACAAATAGTCTAGCTCCAGGCTTCAAAATAAATAAAGTAACTGAGGTAATTTTAAAAAATGATTTATTTTTATTTTATGGACACTGGTGTTTTGCCTGCATGTGTGTCTGTGTGAGGGTGTCACCCTGCAGCTGGAGTTACAGACAGTTGTGAGCCACCATGTGGGTGCGGGAACTGAACCTGCATCCTCTGGAAGAGCCAGTGTCCAGTGCTTTAACTGCCTAGGCGTCTCTCCAGCCCCCTGAGGTTGTAATTTCTTTTACAACTTACAAGGTATTCTTTGATCATTCTGTTTTGGTTTTAGTTTTGGGGTTTGTGAGATGCTGGAGACTAAACTCTGAGCCTCACACATACTAAGCACATGCTCTACCCTTGGGCCCCTGTTTTATCCAATACTTGTTACAATCAGACCAAGAAACACACTGAAGAAGTGATGGGCTTGGACCTGGAGCCTATCTATGTTCCTGGCTTCAGTCATCTTCCCAGCACTTGGCCAGCTCCTGGTCCTTAACCCCTTAACCCTGACCAGTCTTCCTGAAAAGATCTAAGACAGGGTTCCCCTCCCCAGTAATCCAGATAGGTCTCCAAAGCTAGGAAGCACAGCTCTAGAATATTCCATTTGCTTGCTAGCCACCGGCCTTCTCCACCAAATTATTCTTTGTGTTTTCTCTCTCCCCCGCTCCCCAAGGCAGTGAGGGCGGCCATGAAAAGAACCTGCAAGTGTCATGGCATCTCAGGAAGCTGCAGCATCCAGACGTGTTGGCTGCAGCTGGCTGACTTCCGGCAGACGGGAAATTACCTAAAGGCCAAGTATGACCGGGCGCTGAAAATTGAGATGGATAAGCGCCAGCTAAGGGCTGGCAACAGAGCCGAGGGCCGCTGGGCTCCTACAGAGGCCTTCCTTCCCAGCGCAGAGGCTGAGCTGATCTTCTTAGAGGGGTCTCCTGACTACTGCAACCGCAATGCCAGCCTGGGCATCCACGGCACAGAGGGGCGGGAGTGCCTGCAGAATGCCCGCAGTGCATCCCGGCGGGAGCAGCGCAGTTGTGGGCGCCTGTGCACAGAATGTGGGCTGCAGGTGGAAGAGAGGAGAACAGAGGCCATGAGCAGCTGTGACTGCAACTTTCAGTGGTGTTGCACTGTCAAGTGTGGCCAGTGCGGGCATGTGGTGAGCAGGTACTACTGCACACGCCCTGCAGGTAGTGCTGGGCCCTGGGGCAGGGGCAAGGACAAAGACAGTGCCTGGTAACACCACCACAAATTCACTTGCTGCTTAGTTACACGACAGTGGAGGTGGGGACTGAACTTCTAGCCTAGGAGACACAGACTGGAAAACAGCTGAGACATCACAGGGTTGACCTGTAGACCTTCCCTGATAGGTGGGGTAGATGATCTTACAGCATCTTCTTCGAAGGGCTGAAATCTGAACCTTGTTCTCCTGGCTTGCAGACCCAGCCTTTCCTACGCAGTTACTCT
Source organism: Rhynchomys soricoides (assembly GCA_019843965.1). Taxonomy (NCBI): domain Eukaryota; kingdom Metazoa; phylum Chordata; class Mammalia; order Rodentia; family Muridae; genus Rhynchomys; species Rhynchomys soricoides. The sequence continues at coordinate 2,836,677 of JADRCH010000105.1, read as the reverse complement.
TGGATTTAAGCAGCTTGTTAAAGAGGGAGTTTAATTTGGGTGCACATCCAGAGGACCCTCAAAGAATTTGTTCCATTAAGTTTCAGAAACTGCTCTGTCCAGCTGTGCTGCTGGCAGTTAGAGGGAAGAGAAGCAAAGGGAAAGGAATTCTGGGGGCTGGAGAGATGGCTCAGTGGTTAAGAGCACTGGCTGGCCTTCCAGGGGACTGGTTCACTTCGCACCCACTTGAGGGCTGTGAGCTATCTGTACTTCCAGTTCCAGGGGATCCAATGTCCTTGTCTGGTCTCCGTGGTGACCAGGCACAAATGTGCACAGACAGAACAACTTATCCATATAAAATAATAAAGTAAAACTTAACATTTAAAATGGTAAGAGTTTTGTTCCGACCTGTGAAGAAGCATCCTTCCTAACTTCTGACCAACTGCAGGCAAACAGATAGGGGTTTGGGGACCAGCTTTCTCCTACTGCGAGGTTGTTAGTGACCTGGATTTCTCATCTACTTATGCACTCTGAAACCCCCAGCGCCAGTTAAAGTCTAGGAAAACCAGGACCCAGGATGACCATGGACCTTTCTAGTTCATAAACCATCCCCAGATCCAAAACAGCAATAAATGGACAGGTGACCAGAACTTTCCAGACAATATCCTAGGAGAACATTTCCCGGAGAACTAGAGAACAACTCTGCTTTGTTATTTTCCCAAACTGGAAACTCAATTTCATTTGCAATAAATGCTTCTAGGCTATACCTAGATAGGACTTTTCTTTTTTCTTTAACTATTTGTTTTATTTTATAAACATTGTGCCTGTATGTATGCCTATATGCTGTGCACAGGCCGTGGAAGTCAGAAGAGCTGGAGTTACAGATGGCTGTGAGCCACCATGTGGGTGCTGGGAATTGAGCTCAGGTCAGCTATCAACGGAGGATGAGGCCAGGCTGACTCAAAAACCAAAAGAACCCTGGTGTGGCGCACCCCTTTAGTCCCAGCTGCAGAGAAGCAGGTATATCTCTGTGAGTTTGAGGCCATCCTGGTCTACTAACAGAGTCCAGGACAGCCAGGGCTACACAGAGAAGCCTTGTGGTGGAAGGGAGAGCCTAAATAAATAAAACTAAACACCAAGCAGGGTGGTGGTGGCACACGCCTTTAATCCCAGCACTCAGAGGCTAGCCTGGTCTACAGAGTGAGTTCCAGGGCTGCACAGAAAAACAAAACAACAAACAAAACAGTAAAAATAAAATAACAGGAAAAGAATATGCCAGTTTAAGTGTAATTCAGAGTGACTTAAGCAGCTTGGGAAATGAGGAAGCCCTTTGAACTTGAGCTACATTCAAAGCATGTTTACTCTCCTGATTTAGACCTCCTAGGATGTCTGTGCACCAAGACGTGCCCCAGGGAAGTAGTCTAGGAAAGCTGTGGATTCTGCTTCCCTCATTTACACTTTTACTTCTCCCAAAAGCCATCTCTGAAAGAGGGATAATACACCACCAAGAGCTGCCTGCCTTTTCCCCAAGCCATCCGGTTCCTAACTCTGAATTTCACAGCCAAGGGAAACTGCCAAGACTTTGGCCAGGATCCCTGCTGGCAGGTTTAACAAGTGAGTGACTGCCAAGAGCAGACAACACTCCCAGGTTTTTGTTTTAACTTCTGATTCATTTTTCTACTTGCCTACAATAAATATTCTGGCCATTGGAAAGAAGAGCTGTTAGTTCTTAAGTCCCTGAAAGAATGATCTGTTTATCTTTTAATTTGTAACTATGTGCATGTATGTGGGGGTGGTGCTCATGCACGTGGGTGCCAAGGAGGCCAGCAGGCTTCAGAATCCTTTGGAACTGGAATTATAGGTGGTCGTGAGCCACCTGTTGTGACTGCTGGGAATGGCAAGGAGAGTACATACTCCTGAACACTCCAGCTCCAACAGTCAGTTCATTTTCAAATTGTTTTCAGTTTCAGATTGTAGTGGAATGCTCACTAAGCAGTGGGATGCTCACTAAGGAAGTTGGTATCATAAGAGAAACCGTGAGCTGCCTTTAAGGTCTAGCCTGGTCTAGTCTGATCTCTATGGCTTCCAGTTTTTAAACCCCTGAGAAGTCAGCTCAGGAACTTTGGGATATTCCACCAGGATCCCCGAGCACATGGACATCCCTCCCCTCCTGGAAGAAACAGGTTAGAGAGCATATGGCTGGAAGGGAGGGGCTGATTAAACCCCTGCGACCTCATTCCCTAAAGACCAATCAGTTTAAAAGTCACACTGTTCTGCCAATAACATTGTGCCTAATGGCTGCTGCTCTAAAAACTGTACAAAAGGTCCCTGAACGGGCTGCGAATGGTCCTTCTCCTGCCTTGGTGTGCAGGACGACCCTAGCATGCTGGATCAATAAATTCCTCTTGCATTTTGCATCAAGCCCGGACTCCATGTGTTCACTCATGGAGGGGTCCTTCAGTAAGTTAAGGCTCCCCGGAATCTTACACCCCTATATGTGTTGGAGAGCAAATACAATGGGGAACCCATAGAAACAGTGTTCTCAGTGGCCTACTTCAAAGGCTTAAGTAACAGAGACAGCAGAGAAAGGCAGTGTGGACAGGGCTGTGGTGACAGGGAAAGCAGAGAGGTGACCTAGAGGGCAAAGGCTTAGGGGAGGCAGCCCAAGAAAAGATTATTTTCCTGGAAGTAAAAACTAAACCACAGCCGGGCAGTGGTGGCACACGCCTTTAATCCCAGCACTCGGGAGGCAAAGACAGGCAGATTTCTGAGTTCGAGGCCAGCCTGGTCTACAGAGTGAGTTCCAGGACATCCAGAGCTATACAGAGAAACCCTGTCTCGAAAAACCAAAAAAAATAAAAAATAAAAATAAAAACAACTAAAGCACAAAATTGTATAAACCCTCCCATAAATGTGGATTTCAAAGCACCCAGTCTAACACTCCACTTGAGTTGTGATGTTATGGTAGAGAAATGGACAGACTCTGTTTTCTCCCTGAATTTCCATCCAAGGCACCTGATGCCTGACATTCCACCCCTACCTCCTACCTCCTGACCCGAACACCCGCTGCTTTGTTGAAGACACTCCAGGAGAGCCTTGTGGTCCCCGCGGGGCTATAGAGGAGTTTTCCCTAAGAAAACACAAAGAACAAAGAATTCTGGGGAAAGTTGCTGAATGCCCCCCAAAGCTCAAAGTCAGCTGGTGACTGAGTCTCGCAAACCTCATCTATCTCCAAAGTCACCAACCGTCATAGCAACCAACCTGCCCAGTGGACGCTCGGCCGGGAACTAAAGGAATTCAGATTTCTCCACATCCTTCACCTTTCTGCCAGCCCTACTCAAATTCATCAGCTACAACCCTGCGGTCCTTGTCCTTCCCTCTCCTGCATCTTTAACAAGCAGGCAACCGTTAAAGTGACAACATAAAGTTCACATGTTTAGTAGGTTCACAGGCAGGTGGACCCCACGGTTCCGTAGTGGATCTTGAGAATCTGCTGGAAGGGGGATTAATCCAATGAGGGAAGCTCGCCCCTGAGCCAGTATCTCACGAAGCCCTGGCACCAAGTCACTTTCCTTGGAAAATGGACTCACATATTTTTGGTCCAGACTAGAAAATATACTTATGCTAGCCACAAGCCCCTATCAGGCTCTTTTCCCACTGCTGTCTTCTCTTCCTTCTTCCCCTGTGAACTCCAATGTGAGCAGAATTAAGGACTCCGGAAAACAAAACAAACAAACCAACCCCTGTAGCCTGTTTTCCAGAGCCTGCTAGTTTCTCCCACTGACATAGCCTCAGCTGGTAGTTTGGTGATCTTTCAGGGTACGGGATCCACAACGGGGAAGGAGCATTAGACTTGCCAAATGAACATCTAATTAAAGAGTTAAAATTAGCAGGGACTCAGGGTAGAATATACATTAGCATGCACAAGGCCCTGGGTTTAATCTCTATAACCCGCTCGAAAACACTCCAGTGTTTAAAGATTACAATCACTCCCTCTTATAGTGGCTCAGAGAGGGCAAGCGCCCCAACCTGAAAGAAACAACAGAGAGATGGATTTGAATTCAGACCTGTCACCTCATAAATTCAAATTCTTCCCTTTCCAACCATTCCCCCTGCAGGGAGCCCAGAGTCTCCAGCAATGCTGTAACCACCGTGACAGCTTTGAGGACTGAGAACCATTCACATGCAATGAAAGGTGTCTTCCTCCTCTCTCCGCTACAAGTGAGAGCTATATTTCTCAGCTCTTCTCCTGAATAAGGACCTTAGCTTTTGATTTGCAAAAACCTTTCTTGGAATGATAAAGCAGATGGCCTGGCACCTGCTGACTGGAGAGAACGGACTTCTAATTCTCCAAGGGGCGCTCAAAGGAAAAAAACCAAAACAAAAACCGAATCATTATGTATTCATTAGAGGTCAAAGTTTCAAGAGGGGATGTCAAAGGAGGGTGTTTACTTCAGAAGGAAGAGGGAAAACACTACCCTAAGGGAAACTCTGGTCCCACATCACAAACTGCCTATGATTCTCAGTGGTGACAGAAAACCCAAAGTTGAGAAATAACAAAATGAAAGCAAGACCTACTTCAAAGGGTTGAGTTCAGCTCTAAGCTCCTGGTCCCACCCCTCTCCCTAGCACGGAGGAAAGAATCTTACAGCAGGGGAGAGAGGAATAGACCTCACCCCTGAGCAATCTCCAGGGCTGATGCTCTGGTCTTTCAAACCAGGCTTCTCCTCTTAGGGGGAGGCAACAGAAAAGGAATGTGTAATACCCCAAGGGAGGCGTAGACAGAGTTAGGCCATGGATCCTTGAGGCCTCAGACTGAACTTTGTCAGAGAGGTTAGGGAGACGATGGAGAGGGGACTGGGGATGTGGACAAGGAGGAGGTGGGATGCAGAAAAGCCTTGTGGTCTGTGCACCAGGTGTCTACATACATACATACAAAATAATGATGAAAACAACAGTCGACCAAAGAGAAAGGTTATTTCACTGGGGCACAGAGAACTGTTTTTAAATCATAATTATCTAATTCCAAGGTTTAAACTCTCAGTAAACAGTGATGTCATTCCTAGCTGGTGTGGTGCCACACACTTGTAATCTTAGCAGTTGGGAGGTAGAGGCTAGAGGATCAAGAATTTACTGTTATTCTCAGCTGCATTAGAGAGGAGAGAGAGAGAAAGAGAGGGGGGAAGAAGAAGGAAGAGGAGGAGGAGGAGGAAGAGAAGGGAAAAGAAGAGGAGGAGGAAGAGGAGGAGGAGAAGGGGGGGGGGAGCTGGGTGTGGTAGTGCAGACCTTTAGTCCTAGCACTCAAGAGGCAGAAAGGCAGGTGGATCTCTGAGTTCAAGACCAACCTGGTCTACAGAGCCAGTGCCAGGGCGATACAGAGAAACTGTATCTGGAAAGAGGAAGGAAGAGGAAGAAGATGAGGAGGAAGAAGAGGGGGGAAGAGAGGAAGAGATGGAAGAAGAGGAAGAGGGAAAAAAGAGGAAGAGGAAAAGGAAAAGGAGCAAGAAAAGTCAAAGAGAGAATAGCACACTTAAACCATTTTGAGTTTATTGATTGTTATCCTGAGTTATTTGTTTGAGACAAGGCCTTGCTATGCAGCCCAGGCTGGCTTTGAACTAGAGATTCTTCTGTCTCGGCCTCCAAGCCCTGAGATGACAGTTATGTACCTCCTATTCAGCTGCACATCCTGTCTTGAAAGACCATCAGAAGAAGGAACAGAACGGCAGTGCTTCTTCCCTTCCTGGGACAGGTGCTTGTAAGTCATGTGCTCATCAGCCACATGTTGAGCCTTCTGTCTTCTAAGGCCCGAGTTATATGCTCAAGTCACCAACTATTCCTAGTTCTACAAGAAAAGCCCCAATGCTCCAGTTCCTCACTAGTTAGTTCTTATAGGTTGTTCATAGATGCACCAACCAACACTGGCTTTGTGTACCATGTTAGGTGGGTGTGAGCCATATTTCTCTGGCTAGCCTTGGTCACTATCACTTGTCTGTATGGAGCTGAATAGCCTTATTCTGAGTTATCATAGATTTTCATCTTACTTGCATTTCTTCACAACTGAAGCTTTTCTTTAACTCTATTCCAACCAAAGAGTTTAAATGCAGCTACACCAACTGGGATTGACCCAGTAGGTCAGCCCCGGTCACCAAGGTGCTGGAACTTGAGATGGGATGGGGACCAGATGTGAAACTGACAACCAGGGGCCCTCTAGGATTCATAGCTGGGCCTTGGGTATTTTGAATATTTAGCCCCAAGTTGGTAGTGCTGTCTGGGAGATTTAGGTGGTCCAGTCTTATTGAAGAAAGTACGTCACTGTAGGTAGTAGACTTTGAGATTAAAAGCCCTCCACCACTTCCTGTTCACTCTCTCTACTTCCTCCTTGCCATTAAAAAATGTGAACTCTCAGCATCCACTTCCTGTTGCTATGCTTCCCCACAATAATGGACTCAAGACATGGTTTCAGACAGAGGAACCCTAAACCCAAATAAATTATTCTCTAACTTGCCTTGATGATGGCATTTTGTCACGGTAACAGAAAAATAATACAGTGGTCTAATGAAATTGAGTGACTGAGCTTTGTGACAAGATATTTGAACCTGTTTCTAGCTGTGGTGTGGCTCAGCCCTTAGCATACATACAGCTTTAGTCCCTCTGGCTGGAATACGGACACACCCTTAGCACACACCTTTAATGCCAAACAGGGAAGGTAAAGTCAGTTTGTAGAAGGAAGCACTCATGTTTGAAAGTGATGTCTAATTGAAAGGAGGCAGTTTCACATGGGACAGTTTTACAGAGACAGATTGAAGAGAGAGCAACAAGCTAGACACAGGTGAAGACAGAATGAGCCAGAGAAGGAACCAGAAGATTAAAAAAGATTGCTAGAGTTTCTTTGAGGTGAGAGAGAGAGAGAGAGAGAGAGCGAGCGAGCGAGCGAGAGAGAAAGTCAGCTGGGAGAGGAGTTTGAGCCAGAACAGTTGAATTGAACCAGACAGCTAGAGTTTAGAAAGAAAGCTTATTCAGCAGTAAGTCTTGGGGGCTGAAAACATTCTAGGCCTAGATTAGATTGGACGGAGGCCTTGGTTAGCCGACGGAGGCCACCGAGATGACAATTACAAGAGCTTGCTCTTTGGAGTCATCCATGATTCCGCCCTCATCCTCCACTCCACTGTCCAGCTGTGCTCAGTCGCCTTCCCTTGTTCTCCCCTGCCCCCCAGCACCGTTGCTTCCACTCTGACAAAGTCTGTGTCTGAATCTTGCACGAATCCAGCTACTGATGGTTGTTTTTCCAGCTCATCAGGGTCTCACTCCACAGCCCAGGGCCCAGAGAGTCCTGGAGCTCACTCACAACTCGAGTTGGCCTTGAATTTGTGGTAATTCTTCTGCCCATCCTTCTAAGAACTGGAGTTACAGATGCGGGAACCATGTCTGACTTATTATAATAAATAATATACATGTGCATATATTTGTGTATTCTTGCTTCTCCTATTTAATTGCTTGCTCCTACAGCTCCAGCCAGGTCAGTTAGATTCTTGCACTTCTGTTGTAAGACTTTGGGAAGCCTTAACTTACCAGAGACCCCCCCCCCCAAGTGAACACCATGGAGTCAGGGATCAATGCAAAAAGCAAGAGGAATTTATTGTTCCAGCATGCTGGGGTCGCCCTGCACACCAAGGAGAGAGAGAAAGACCACGTGCAGCCCATTCATCGAGCTTTTATACAGTTTTTAGAGCAGCAGCCATTAGGCACAATGTGATTGGCAGAACAGTGTGACTTTTATTTTATTTATTTATTTATTTATTTATTTATTTATTTGGTTTTTCAAAACAGGGTTTCTTTGTATAGCCCTGGCTGTCCTGGAACTCACTCTGTAGACCAGGCTGGCCTCGAACTCAGAAATCTGCCTGCCTCTGCCTCCCGAGTGCTGGGATTAAAGGCGTGTACCACCACTGCCTGGCCAGTGTGACTTTTAAACTGATTGGTTTTTAGGGAATGAGGTAGCAGGGGCTTAATCAACCCCTCCCTTCCAGCCTACGTGCTCACTAACCTGTTTCTTCCAGGAGGAGAGTAGTGCCCACATGCTTGGGTCCCTGGTGGGATTTTCCAAAGTCTCTGAGCTGACCTCTTTACTGTATCCCAGTTGAGACCATTTCCCTCCTTGAAGTACCTTTGTCCTATGCTGTGCCTGTCCAACTCCCAAGACTCCCTGTGCTGTACCTGTCCAACTCCCAAGACTCCTTACAGGGGTCTCTGCTCCTCGGCATTATGCTCACTGCTCAAAAAGCAGTAGTCTATGCAGTGTTTTTGCATGTCTATAACAGGTTGAGCCAGGCATGGTGGTACTTGGCTATGATCCCAAGTGGAGGCAGGAGGATCCAGAGTTCAAGGATACCCCTCAGCTACAGGTTAAGCTCTAGGCCAGAACAGGCCACATGAAACTCTGTCTTAAAAACAAAAATAAAAAATAAAAATCCACAATGGAGCTGACATGCCTCTCTCTTAGAGGTAGGACCATGATACCATTGTCAAAATCTCATTAGATTCAGTGACCTCTGGAAAGACAGGATTCTTTCTATTATGTCTCAGTTTATGGCTTTTATTGAAAATGCAATTATTATGACTCTGTCATTCAGAAAAGTGTCCTGGAGTTTTTATTTGTAGTTTGGGAGATCCAACTCAGGGCCTTGTACATGAAAGGCAGGTGCTCTACCATCAAGCTACATCCCCAGCTTGTCTCTGTTTGTGTTTTGAGACAGTCTTGCTATGTAGTTATGCTAGCCCGAAACCAGGCTACGTGGTTAGAACTGACCACAAACCTTCAGGAAGGACTCCGTGCCTCAGATCCCTAAACAGGGTGGCACACATCTGTTACCCTGGGGAGGCAAAACAGGCAGATCTCTGGAGCTTCCTGACCAGTTTAGCTTAACTGGTGTGCTTCAGGTTCAAAGGGGGGTGATAAATAACTGAGGAAGACCCTTAATGTCAACCTCTAGCTGTCTACACACATGTTCACGTGCATACTTACACTAATGTACATTGTGTGTGTACATGTGCACACACAAACACACATATGGGCTAGTGAGATGGTTCAGCAGATAAAGGCACTTGCCACTCGAGCTTGATGATCTGAAAATCAGTTCCTGGAATTCAGATAAAGATTGAAAGAGAGCCATCCACGGTGCCCTTTGACCTCTACTGAACTGTGGCATGCCTCACCCCCAACCATGCACACACAAAGTAATGATAATGATGGTAATAAATACTTGTACTTAGTCTCAGCAGATGCTTGGAAGCAAGCACAGTTACACCATAACCATGCCCTATGATAAACATTCTAAGGGACTGTCCAGGGCAGTGACCCTAGGGGTTAAAGGCAGCTGTGTCTGGCTGGCTGGGGAAACAGTGAGAGCAGCAGCTCCAGAACAAGAAGGCACTGCCTTCCCTCTGCCTACCTGTGGTCTTTTAGTTTAGTGGGAAGGTAAAATCATGACAGGTTGGTGGGTGCAGAAGTAAGGTTTTTGTTCCTCTAACCGGTGACAATCCAGAAGAGAACAGGTGTTTCCAGTGAGCATGAGCCTTGGCCAGTCGGGGGGGGGGGGGGGGCGGGGGGGGGAAATTGGGATAGAATAGTTTATTATCACAGGTGTCTGTGTGTCAGTGTGCATGTTTCTCTCGAGAGAGAGAGAGAGAGAGAGAGAGAGAGAGAGAGAGAGAGAGAGAACCCTTTGCCCTGGGCATAAGGGTCACAATCAGTACGATGAGCTGTCATTTAGCAGAGGAGGTAATAGAGGCTTCACTTCCTTCCTTTTGTGGCACCCCTCGAATGGGGTTGATGACTGCATTCTGTCGGTCAGTGTGGGGCCTGCTTTGCCAACTTTGTTTTGCAAAACAAAGTTGGTCATTTCCATTAACACAAGAGGCCCCTAGAAAAAAAGCAGCTGGGACAACTCTTCCTGGGAAATGATGGGTTAATCTAGGGCCAGCTGGGCCAGGAGCTTTGTGAGATATTTCGGGTCCCTGGCACTCTACATCTCCCATCCCTCCCAGAGCGCTCTCTCTCTCTCTCTCTCTCTCTCTCTCTCTCTCTCTCTCTCTCTCTCTCTCTCCCTCTCTGTCTCACTAGCACACCCACGCCTCAGGCTGACTCTACAATCTCTAGAGTTTGGAGGACAGAGCTGGGTGAAGGCTAAGAATGTGTTTTCCCATCATGTATATAATTCTCCTTACATCAAAGCTGGGGAGTACGGGATGGTAAGGGGAAACCTAACAACGATCCATAAAAGGTGTATTAGTCAGAGTTCAAGAAACAGCGGATAAAATGAATGATAGAATTATATATATGGGGATTGGTTAGCGTGGCTTACAGGCTAGTGTCCAGCGGGCCCAACAGCGTTGCCTCCCAATAGCAAGTCTGAGAATCCAGAAGTTGTTCAGTCCACAAGGCTGGGTGTCTCAGATGGTCTTCAGTAGAGATCAGAATCCCAAATAAGTAGGCTTTAATTAATGGGAGTAAATGGAGAGCAAGAACAGACAGACAAAAAGCAAAAATTTCCTTCTTTGCTGTTCTTTATATAGGCTGCCACTAAAAAGTGTGGCCCAGATTTAAGGTGGCTCTTCCCACCTCAAAAGATCCAGATTCAAGGTGGGTCTTCCCACTTCAAATAATTTAAATAAGAAAAATCCCTCAGGCTGGAGAGATGGCTCAGTGGTTAAGAGCACTGACTATTCTTTCTGAGGTCCTGAGTTCAATTTCCAGCAACCACATGGTGGTGATCTGTAATGGGATCCAAACCCTCTTGGTGTGTCTAAAGAGATTGACAGTGTAATCACATACATAAAATAAATAAATTTAAACAAAAAATAAAAGAAAAAGAAAACTCCTTCTCAGGTGTACCCAGCCACTTGGGCTTACATCAATTCCATATGTAGTCAAGTTGACAGCCAAGAATAGCTGTCACAGGAGAGGGAAAAAATGCTAAATATCTTCTAAAAAAGTATCTATTCACTTGTATGTATGGGCAAAATGGACTCGATATGGCAGACAGATACAGAGGCATCTGTAGAGAAAGTTCTTAAGAATTCTCCAAGGTAGTACATGGATCTCCTTTAGAGAAATTCTTTCAATCCTAAAAGTTGACAAGGGACCACATAAGGAGAGATAGTACCCTCCAGTGTCATTTGTGTCACTGAGGCTCAGTGGAGTTTGAGGTTCAGATCAGACTACTGGTCTACCTTAAAGAGGTTAAGGATATGAGTTTAGTGTGATGCTGAACAGGGATGTAGAGCAAGTCAGAGTGTTACCTCATTGGAACAGAGACTAGAGCAGCCAGAACAGGATTTTTTTTTCCCCTTCAGACCCAGTGATCTGGAGGACAAGTTCAGTTACACTAGTGGTGTTTCTGATGTCTCCGGGTTACACGGCAGATTGAAGGTTGGAGTTATTGATAATATTCATGCTGTCTCTTGCAAAACCTCATAACAGGCAGTGGAGTTATCAATGTGCAGTTGAAACTCCGGGGAGGGCCCTCTTGTCATCTGGAGCCAGCTCATGGTACAACTTTACCAGCCATGCTAGAATCCAGGAAAAGCTAGGGGAAAGCACAGAGGTGGAGCCCTGGTCCCACAAAAGAAGTCCAGTAGTGAGCGCCTATCCATTGTTTTGGCTCTTAAGGTTGTTTACATAAAACCATGGTTTTACTAAAACTTGTTCATTTGATGTTTTCTTTCCTACAGGTGTTGGGGTGGGGGGGGATTGAAAGGAACAATTTTAAAATTTCAGTTATAAAATTTAAAATTTAGGCCAGGCAGTGATGGTGCATGCCTTTAATCCCAGCACTTGGGAGGCAGAGACAGGCGGATTTCTGAGTTCGAGGCCAGCCTGGTTTACAGAGTGAGTTCCAGGACAGCCAGGGCTACACAGAGAAACCCTGTCTCAAAAAAAAAAAGAAAGAAAAGAAAAGAAAATGCCTCCATAAATCAATCTGTAAGGCATTTTCTTAATTAGTGATTAATGGGGGAGGGGGAAGCTAGCCCATTGTTGGTGATGCCATCCCTGGGCTGGCAGTCTGTGGTTCTAAATGAAACCAGGCTGGCTGGATATGGTAGTACACTCCCAGAACTTGAGAGGCAGAGGCAGGTGGATCTCTGTGAGTTTAAGGCCAGCCTGGTCTATAGAGTGAGTTCTAGGACAGCCAGGGTTACATAATAAGACCCTGTCTCAAAACAACAAAAGAGGAGGGGAGAGGAAGAGGAAGAGGAAGAGGAAGAAAGAAAGAAAGAAAGAAAGAAAGAAAGAAAGAAAGAAAGAGGAGAAAGGCTGAGCAAGCCATGGGGAGCAAGCCAGTAAGCAGCAGCCCTCCACAGCCTCTGCATCAGCTCCTGACCAGGTTCCTGCCCAGTTTGACTCCCTTCAGTGATGGACAGTTATCTGGAAGTGTAAGCTGAGATAATCTTTTTCCTCCAGAGTTGTTTTGGTCATGGTGTTTTGTCACAGAAATAATAACCCTAACTAGGGACACACTTAATTTGAGTCCTCTAAGAACATATCAGGACACTATTTTTATTATTTTAAGACAGGTTCTCATGAATCTCCGGTGGGCCTAGAAGTTGATATGTAACTAACGAGCTAATGATCTTGAACAGCTGGGACTTTTTGCCTTTCCCTCCCAAGCATTACACCATGCCCAGCTTTATGTGGTCCTGTATTGAACCCACCGCATGATGCTTGCTAGGAAAACTCTACCAGCTGAGCTACACCCCTCTACACATGGTTGTTAATTGCTCTAGTCTGTGACACACTTATTTCACAGCCTTGCAGCAACTCTGTAGAGGTCATGGTGGGGCTGGGATGTACACAGCATGCAGGAAGCCCTGGGCTTGACACCCAGCACCACATAACCTAGAGGAACTGCTGCACCCATGCAATCCTACCATGCAGAGGGGGAGAACCAGGAGCTCAAGGTTATCTGCTGCTGCAAGTCCAGTCTGGGCAGTGCTGGGATACATGAGACACTGTCTCAGGAGGGTGGAGGGTGGGGCGGAGAGGCAGCTTGAGGAAGTTGGCTGGTTCTCTCCTTCCACCCTGAGGCTGTGTGGGTGGGTGCCAAGTATCAAACTCAGGTCATTAGGTTTGGCTGCAGGTGCCTTTACCTCCTGAGCCATCTTGTCAGCCCCTCAATGCTTATTCAAATAAAACGACTTAGTGTCTGCAATCCATAATTATGCTGAGAGCAATTGATAACACTAATTAAGTAATCTATGTGATGCTGCCTCAAAATGGAAAAAGTGAACCTTGACAGTGATCGGCAGAGGACTCAGAAATTAGCTTAGGGTGACCTGCTATTGCTCCTTTATACTTTTGAGGAGCTCTCTTCATGTCATCATCCCAGTTTGCTGTCACGAAGCTGTTCCGGATCCTTTTCTCCTGTGGTCCTCTTCTTGCCTGTAAGGCCACGTGAGTAGATGTTCAGGCTCACGGAGCACCGTTGGTTTTAGAAAGCAGATAGGAGATGGGAGCTTTGAGCTTTAAGGAAGCCAGACTCTTAAGAAGCAGTTCTCCACTTCAGCCCTGAAATGCTAATGAGGCACAAGTCAGGGAGAAATGGCAGTTTGTATGATTCCAGTGCTGGGGCTGTTGGCTGTTCCCTCCTCCTCCTCCTCCTCCTCCTCCTCCTCCTCCTCCTCCTCCTCCTGCTCCTCCGTGTGCTCCACCACACAGCAGCCCTGCTCAGGAGGCTCTCCTTGAGGTGGATGGCAGCAGCAGGGGTGGGCTATAAAAAACAATTTGGTCTGGGAACAAAAGGCATCAATCAGCGTCTTCAGCCTTTGATTTGGATGAGAAGAGGAAGGCAGAACTCCAGGCTTCCAATCCAGGAGGATCAGTGGGCCAGTTAATAGGAAAGGAGCCTCCCTGAGCAGAGATCTTCTGCAGGTGTGTCTTTGGTGAAGTTAGAAGTCATTCTAGTCTGTATCTGAAACTGCCAGAAACCAGTGGACTCTACTCTAGAAGCCCACTTTTCTGTAGGCCTGAAAGTCCCCGATCTCAGATTTTTCAGACACTGTATAGTCTCAATCAGAGTAAACTCAGCTGTTGCTAATGGTGAGGGAATCAAAAGGAGAACCACCCAAGAGCAACTGGGGTGACAGAAACAGCAGCTGAGACCTGGGCTATGTCCGAATCACAGTTCAATCTAAACAGTTCATACAAGGAGCTGACTGCAAAAGAGCAAGCAGGGTCAGTATTTTGGGATGCAAACTTCTCAAATATATATTTGATAATTTCAATTCAAGCTGATTCATGGTATGATCCAGGCTGTGGTAGGAGGATCGTCAATTCAAGGCTGCTCTGAACAACTTAGCTAGACCCAGTCTAAAGAGTAAAGAAGAACTAGGATCTAGCTTGTAGAGAGAAAGAGCTTTAGGTACCATATATAAAGTCCTAGGTCCCATGAGCAGAACTGCACAATAATACTAATAATAATAATAATAATAACATGAAGAAGAAGAAGAAGAAGAAGAAGAAGAAGAAGAAGAAGAAGAAGAAGAAGAAGAAGAAGAAGTAGTAGTAGTAGTAGGAGAAGTAGAAGAAGTAGAAGAAGTAGAAGAAGTAGAAGAGGAAGAAGACTTTACTATGTAGACCAAGCTGGCCTCAAGCTCACAGAAATCTACCTTCCTCTGTCGTTGGGTATTGAGTTTAAAGTCCTATACTAGTGACAGTGGTGGCACACACCTTTAATCCCAGCACTTAGGAGACAGAGACAGATAGATCTCTAAGTCTGAGGCAGACTGGTCTACAGAGTGAGTTCCAGGACAGCTAGAGCTACACAGAGAAACCCTGTCATGAAAAACAAAAACTAATTAATTAATTAACTAATTAATTAATGGCTTAGTAGCAAAGAATGTATACAGAATATATACAGGTCTTCTTGCAGAAGAGCCAGGTGTGTCTCCCAAAGCTCCTGCCAGGTGACTTAAGTACCTGTAACTCCAGCTCAAAGGGACCCATGCCTCTGGCTTCTCAGGTTCCCGCACTCACAGGCAAACATATAGCCACACAGAGACACATATGTGTTTTTTAATGTAAAGAACTTGGTGCACAGCTTCTTACAGTAAGGAAACTTGGCACTCGCTCTGAGGAGTAGACTAAGACTCTTCTGTTACTGGGAAATGACAAAGTTTAGGTTTGTTGGGATTATTTTTCACCAGCCAATCAGCAAGCCAGATCTATGGAAAAAGAAAAACTAAAGTCAATATTCATTTCAATATTTGATGTATAATGAACTTATCAACTGGAAAATTAAAAGTCCTTAAAATTTTTTTTCAGACAGGGTCTCCCAGCCAAGGTTATCTGGAACTTACTCTGTAGACCAGACTGGCCTTAAACTCCTAGAGATCTAGCTGCCTCTGCTTCCTGAGTGCTGAGGTTAAAGGTGCACTCAGGGTGGGGGTGGAGGGTTGCAGTTCAGCTCCTAAGTCTGTTCTGCATACTTGATGGATCAGTAGCAGCTTGGTTACAATATATTTTTGTTTTCTGTCTGACCTGGTGTTTGAGTTGTATTGGATCTTAGGGGACCCCATAACAAGCCCAGTGTAGATGTTGAACTAAAGTAGAAGGAGACAGCAAAGAGAGCCAGGAGGAGCGGAAGCTAAGCCATTAGAACTGTAGCAATCACACACACACACACACACACACACACACACACACACACATATATACACATACACACAATACACACACACACAATACACACACACACATATATACACACACACTCATATACACACACACTCATATACACACACATATATATACACACACACTCACACATATACACACACACATATATACACATATACACATACACGCATGCACACACACACACACACCATCAGCCTTTCAGTTTTGTGGCCAACCTGGATAGTGTTAATAAGAAACATGAAGCAGCTGGACAGTGGTGGCGCACTCCTTTAATCCCAGCACTTGGGAGGCAGAGGCAGTTGGATTTCTGAGTTCGAGGCCAGCCTGGTCTACAGAGTGAGTTCCACGACAGTCAGGGCTACACAGAGAAACCCTGACTTGGAAAAAAAACAAAACAAAAAAACAAAAACCAAAGAAGTCAAAGAATAAAAATAAAGGTCCTCCAGAGAGACAGACGGACAAATAGACATACACATACATACAAAAAAATGTGACTAAACTTTTTTTTTTTTTTGGTTTTTCGAGATAGGGTTTCTCTGTGTAGCCCTGGCTGTTCTGGAACTCACTCTGTAGACCAGGCTGGCCTCGAACTCAGAAATCCGCCTGTCTCTGCCTCCCAAGTGCTGGGATTAAAAGCATGCGCCACCACTGCCCGACTAAACATTTTTTAAGAATAAAAATAGATAGGATCTGGGGATTGGCTAGTTGATAGAATGCTTGCCTATTAAATACAAAGCCTTGGGTTTGATTCCCAGCACCTGAAAAACTGGCACACATCTGTAAGCCCAGCATTTGGGAGGTAGAAGCGGAAGGTCTGTGTTTAAAATCATCCTTAGCTACACAGCTCATCCTGGGCCAGCTCAGGATGCGAGGAATCCTCTCTCACAAAACAGAAAACAATGTTAGTAATAAATGGAGGGCCGGAGAGGTGGCTCGGCAAGTAAAGGGCTTGTTGTCAAGCCTGAGGGCCAGAGAGGTGGCTCGGCAAGTAAAGGGCTTGTTGTCAAGCCTGAGGATCAGGGTAAGACAACTGAGGACTCCGTGGCAGGAGAGGGATCTCTCCCACCTCCAACCTCCATGTGTGCGCTGTGGTACACACAATGAATAAGTAATAAATTAATAAATGTAATTGTTATAAAAATTTTGGGGGCTGGAGACAGGGCTCGGCAGTTAAAAGTACTGGCCGCTCTTCCAGAGGTCCCGAGTTCAATTCCCAGCAACCAGAAAAACAAACAAAATCAAAAAAGAAAGAAGGAAAATAATGGAGGGTGAACGGCTCACAGGTGAACGGCTCACAGGTGAACGGCTCACAGGTGAACGGCTCACAGGTGACCGGCTCACAGGTGACCGGCTCACAGGTGAACGGCTCACAGGTGAACGGCTCACAGGATGCTGTACCACCATGAGCCCTTAAAGCCCCACTCCCACAGTGACACACTTCCTCTAACTAGGCCACACCTCCTAATAGTGCCACTTCCCATGGGCCATGCACATTCAAACCACCATAAAGCGAACCTGCTATCAAACAGCACCCCCTAACGGCTGTGTGTTGGGAAGGCACACAGGCCAGGGTGCACCTGTGGGGGCTCAGAGGACAACTTTTGGGAGCTGATTCTCTGCTTACATTCTGAGGAATCTCAGGATGGAAGAGAGGTTTGCACAGTAAGTGCTTTGCCTATCTCTCCAACCCCTCCACAAGCCCCCAACACACACCATTTGGGGTTGTACTGGGTCTCACTATATAGTCTTGACAGGCCTGAAATTCACTATGTGGACCAGACAAACCTTGAATTCACAGAGATCTGCCTGACTCCACCTCCCAAGTAAATTTTTATTTTGAGACAGTGTCTCACTAAATTGTCCTGCTTTGTTACCATGGAGTCAACACATAAGCCAAGCAAGCCTCAGAACTTTTGAGTCTTCAGACTGAAAGAATAAATATTAGCCAGGCCTGGTGGTGTCTTTAACCCTAGCCCTCAGGAGGCAGAGGCAAGTAGATCTTTGTGAGCTTGAGGCCAGCCTGGTTTACACAGTGAGCCCTAGTGAAAGCCAGGACTACACAGTGAGACCCCGTCTCAGAAACAAGCAAATTTACAGTTTTCAATATGAAAACCACAAACAGCATGTACTCTCTAGTAAGAATAAAGAGGTATCTTACGTAAGGGTCTGCTGGCTTTTGCTTACAAAGCTCCGTGAGTCCTTGAAGTAGCGTTGGTGCCACGTACAGATTTAAATAGTCCTTAGCAGCTTGTCCAACTGGAATGGGTTCAATAATCACTGCAAATACAAATTAGTTCTCACTAAAAAAAAATACAAGTGACTAAACATTATACAGCTAGCAAAGGGTGCCTTCAAGAGTTTTAACTGTCACGAGACACCTGAGAGCTTCAGATTTGAGTTTTACATCTTTACATTTATTATTAAAGTATTATAATTGATATTATTACTGGCTATCTGATAGGGTCTCACTGTAGTCCAGGCTGGCATGGGACTCACTAGGCTGGCATCAAACCCACAGTAATCTTCCTGCCTGGTCACCGAACGCTGTGATGGCAGCTGTATGCCCATGCTTTACCTGTTTACTAAGGTACTATTTACACACGGTGCTTGCTGAATTTGTGATTATACAGAGAAATAAATATAATTTAAATTCTTTTTAAAGTGACAATAACAACCACACAAAAAAGAAGAAAAGCAATCCAAACCAACGACAGCAGCCACTCAGGAGGCTGGCCCACATGAACCAAAGCAGGCTTATCTGTGGATAGCATATTGAGACCTTGACTCAAAACAGAGGACTGGAAAACCAGACTGCAGTACATGCCTGAAATCCCAGTGCTCAGAAGGTGGAGGTAGGAAGATCAGTAGTTCAAGGCCAGCCAAGACATATATAGGCCTGTCTCAAAATAAATGAAAAGGGGGTGGGGTGGGGTGCTCAATGGTTAAGGTCAATTTTTCTTCTAGAGGACCCAAATTCAGATCTCAGCACCCACACAAGGTGGTTCACAACTGTCTGTAACTCCAACTCCAGGGATCCAATGCCTTCTGGCCTCTGAGGTCATCTGCTCACATGTGGTACACATTTATATAAACATAAACAAAAATAAGATAATCTTTAAATAAATAGGTAAATAAGGAGGCCTAGCAGCCCACTGTAAGGTCGGCCTCGTATGGAGCACTAGGTCCACTCCCCAGAACGTAAATACAGCATTCTGTTTCTCTGTATATCTGCTTCTTAAAGGCTCCCGGGCTTCATGACTTTGAACTGGAGGAAACCAGAAAGGATGTGGGATTATCATTTTCACATTGACTCAAGACTTTCTTGGCTCATTTTGTTTGGAAAAAGACAAGTTTACTGAGTGCAGAAAAGGAGTAGCAGTTAGGGCGGAGACAGCACTGCCTGCTTGCATTACACTTGTTAGTTTGTTGGCTCTTTTGTTTGTTTTTTGTTTTGTTTTTCAAGACAGGGTTTCTCTGTGTAGCCCTGGCTGTCCTGGAACTCACTCTGTAGACCAGGCTGGCCTCGAACTCAGAAATCCACCTGCCTCTGCCTCCCAAGTGCTGGGATTAAAGGCATGTGCCACCACTGTCCCCCACTACCAACACATCCCATGGATAGCTTCATAGGTAATTAGGAAGAATTACTGCAGAACAGGAGAAAGAGCATCCTAAACACATCTAGTTCAGGAGAAGGAAAGAAACAAAGAAACTCACTCTCCAGAGCTTCCCTAGGGATTCAGTGCACTTCTGTATATGATGCTCACTCTTCCAATTTTGGCTTCAAGACTTGTTTTGTTTTCTGTTTGTTTCTGTTTTACAAAATACTTGTTTTATGTGTGTGAATGTTTTGTCTGCATATATGTACATGCACCAGCTGTTTGCTTGGTGCCCGAGGAGGTCAGAGAGGCTGTTGGATTCCCTGGAATTGGAGTTATGAACCGTGGTGAGCTGCCATGTGGGTGCTGGGAACTGAACTCTGGTCCTTTGCAAGAGTAGTGAGTGCTCTTAGCTGCTGAGCCTTCTCTCCAACTCTTGGTTTGTTTGTTAGATTTGCTTTCCATTGGGCTAACAACTGAACTTTTGATCCTCTTGCCTCAATCGGTAGGGTTAAGCTTAAGATTACAGACCTGTGGCCCTATGCCCCACTTTATCTGGTGCTGGGATTCAAACCCAGGATTTCCCAGGAGTTCAGCAAACTCCCTACAAAAGGAGCTACATCCCAGGCACTTCTAGCTTCAAGTTTTAATGACTCACAACCTGAATATATACCAAAGCATGTTTGGAGGAAAATTCTATCTTCCCTCCCAGCCATGTTTTCAAGGTACAAAACAAACTTTAAGAGGTGAACAAAATGGAGGCGCAGTCGAGAAAGCAGACACAACAGACTTACCTTCTGGAAACATGAACCTAATCTCTCTTTCTGAGGCGGTGAAGTCATTGCTCCCATGAAGCCCATTCCTTAGTTCATCTGTACCGTATATCGCCCTTAAACTAGAGAGAATTAAAGACGTTGTCCTTCCGTTCTGACACGTCTTCCTTTATTTATATCAGGGAGTTTGGAGGCGGGAGGAGGCACATGTGGAGGTCAGAGGACTACTCTGGAAGTGGGGTTTTTTTCCTTCCAGGTCATTCGTCCTGAGTTCAAATACAGATCCTCCTGCTTGGCAGCAACCACTTCACCCACTGAGCCATCTTGCCAGCCTTTTTCTTTTCTTTTTTTATAGACAAGTCATCACTAATTTAATTTTATGCTTTTAATCTACTTAGATGAGGGCCAAATACATTTCTGTATGCCAGTAGCATCCTCTGTGGAAACAGGCATTCTCTGGGTGAAGAAAATATTTTGTGAAAAGTGAAAAGGAAATATAAATTCAAAACTGCAATAACCGGGGCTGGAGAGATGGCTCAGCAGTTAAGAGCACTGGCTGCTCTTCCGAAGGTCCTGAGTTCAATTCCCAGCAACCACATGGTGGTTCACAACCATCCGAAATGAGATCTGATGCCCTCTTCTGGTGTGTGTGAAGACAGTTACAGCAAGCGGAGCTGGAGCAAAGTGTCTGCCGACAGCTATGGTGTACTTACTAAATAAATTAAATCTTTAAAAAAAGCCACAATAACTATTTCATTTCATACACTAGTTTCATTTGAAACTAGTGCTCATGTTGAAAAGTGGATCTTCTTTTTTTTTTTTTTTTTGAGACATGTTCTCGACTACATATCCTTGGCTGGCCTGGAACTCTCAGAAATTTGCCTGCCTCTGTCTCTGAAGTCCTGAGGTTAAAGGTATGTACCACCATGTCCAGAAAACAAATTTTTAAAATTCTTATTGTCCTATTAAAAATCCTATTTCAGGATCAGTGAGTTAGCTCAGCTGCTAAAAGCACTTGCCACCAAGCCTAATGACCTGAGTTCTGTCCTGGAACCCACATGGTGGAAAGGAGAGAAGAAAATCCCACAATTTGTATTCTGACCTTCACATGTGCAAAACACACATGCTCACAAACAATAAATAAATAAAATGTAATTTTACACATCCTACTTCATAGTCATGTGTTGTGGCTCATACCTGTAACCCAGCATGGATTTCAGGGGGTGGGGGTGGGGGAGTTGGTGGGGGGTGGCTGAAGTAGGAGGATCGTCACAAATTCAAAGCTAGCCTGGGCTACACAGTGAATTACAGGCCAGCTTAGGCTACAAAGCAAGACCTAGTCTCAAAAAAATATTAAAACAAACAAAAGCAGGGTGGTGGTAGCGCACACCTTTAATCCCAGCACTCGGAGGCTGGGATAGGGGGATCTCTGTGAGTTTGAGGCCAGCCTGGTCTATAGAGTAAGCTCCAGGACAACACAGGGCAACACAGAGAAACCCTTTCTCAAAAAAACAAACAAACAAAAAATCCAATTTAGAGGCACTTTAATGCAAGGCTAACCAGCCATCAGTTCTCTGACGTCTTCTGTAGCACTGGGTATTAAGACAGACACTGAAATGTTGAGGATGTCAAATTCACTGCCCTGTACCAGAGAGACGTTCACTTAGGAAACATCCACTTGCTGGGAAGCCTGCATATGAAGCCGTTATAAAGACAGCAGGCTCAGCATTCTTTATTTGTTTCTTTTTTTTTCACTTTTTTTTTTTTAAGAAAAAAAGATTTTTTGAGGCCAGCCTGGTCTACCGAGTAAGTTCCAGGACAGCCAGGGCTATACAGAGAAATCCTGTCTCAAAAAAAACCAAAAAAAAAAAAAAAAAAAAACCAAAAAAACAAAAAACAAAAAAACCAAACAACCAAACAAAGATTTTATTTTTAATTTGGTTTATTTGGGGGGGGGGTGGTAAGTATAATGTCCAAGGAAGTCATAAGTGCTGGAGTTATAGGCAGTTGTGAACCATCATCATGAGTGTGAGAAACTGAACTTTGGTCCTCTGCAAGAACACATGCTCTTACCACTGGGCATGGTAGTACACCTCTTTAATCCCAGTACTTAGGAGACAGAAGCAGGCAGCTCTGCTTAATCTACATAGTGAGTTTCAGGACTGCCAGATTACATAATAGAGAGACTTTGTCTCCAAAACAAAAACACCCAAAAGAACAGTACAAGCTTAACTACTTAACCATCTCTCCAGTGTCAGAGGATTTATTCTTCCCTTTCCTGGTTTTATAGTGCTAAGAACCTAAGCTTTTTTACAGCGTTCTACCACTGAGCTATATCCACAGCTTTCTTCATGGGTTTTTTGTTTGTTTGTTTGTTTGTTTGTTTGTTTACAGTTTCACTAAGTTGCCCAGCTAACATTTGAACTTATTCTGTAGCCCATGCTTCAATTTTTAAAACAGATTTCTTTTTAACTGTGTATGTGTGTGGTGGGGCGTGAGGAGGGATTTACACATGGCTCTAGGAGGCCAGAAATGTCTAATCCCCTAGCTGGACTATGGGCACTTGTGAGCTGCATGATGTCGATACTGGGAACCAAGTTTGGGTTCTGGTGTGTGGTTCTACCCAGTGAACCATCTTGATGACCTGTACCCCCCACCCTCCTGCCTCTACCTCCCAAATGCTGTGATCACAGGTGTGTGCCACTCAGCTCAACACCGGCCTTCTTTTCTTACGTACAAACCACTGCGCTGAAGGAGGAAATGAGTTAGCACGGGAGCAGTGTCCTCACTACACATCTAAGATGTGATGTGACATGGTCACCAATTCCCAAACGAATTGGAAATTTATATGCTAGCTGTGCACAGTGGTGCACAAATCTCTCAAACCACTTTCAATGGAAATTACCTGTCCGGGTGTGTCTCCTTGGCTATTAAACTATTACTTGGTCCCAAAAGTTCTTTCCAGTAAGAGATGGCATTATGTCTAGCTAATATCATAGCGACAAGAGGTCCAGAGCTCATATAAGCTGTTAAGTTTGGAAAAAACATTTTCCCATACTGATCCACATAAAAGTTACTACAGTGCTCAGGGCTCAGGTGTAGTTTTCGTCTCTGTAAACAAAACAAAGTCGACAAAAGCATTTAAGAGACACCTTGGCAAAAGCTCATTAAAACATTAATAACTTGCTATACAGAAAGCAAATGGTAATTAAATACATTCAGAGGAAGTATTTATCCACTTAAATAAATGACCCCTGGGCTGCTGCCAAGGCTGAGGTTCTAAGTTCAATCCCCAGAATTAACACGTGGGGAAGAAAGAATGGATTCCCTCAAGTTCTTAGACCACAATACATCCACGGTGCATGTGCATACACATATAAACACACGTAAATAAATACAAGAACTTTTGTTGTTTGGAAGAGGAATACTCTGTGTAACCCTGGCTACTCTGTAGACCAGGCTGGCCTCAAACTCACAAAGATCCAACAGCCTCTGTCTCCCAAGTGCTGGGATTAAAGGTGTGTGTTATCAGCACTTGGCTAAAAAGATTTAAAAAAAAAAAAGATTTATTTTATGTATATGAGTACACTGTAGCTGTCTTCAGACACACCAGAAGAGGGCATCGGATCCCATTACAGATGGTTGTGAGCCACCATGTGGTTGCTGGGAATTGAACTCAGGACCTCTGGAAGAGCAGTCAGTGCTCTTAACCTCTGAGCCATCTCTCCAGCCCCTAAAAAGATTTTTTAAAAAGAGTGTTTTCTGAGCAATCCTGAGGATGAGAGTTTGAATCCTGGCACCTACATGACATATAGGGTATCCACCAGACAGACACCTGTAACTCCAGCTACAGGGAATTTGATGCCATCTCCTGGCACACATGCACACATGTACACACACACACACACACACACACACACACACACACACACAGAGTCTCTCTTCAATCAAGGCATAGTGAGTTCCAGGTTGGCTAGGGCTACAGAGTGAGACCCTGTCTCTGAAACAATATACACTAGTTTACCTCCAGACATGGTACTATAAGGTCTAGAGATTCCCCAGACCACACAAAGGAATATTCTGATAAACTCTACAGCCAGTTGCCAAGAAATTTAGCTCTTACATGACTCCTTGCTTAGGAGGAGTCCACCCGCTTTACTGTGCTATGCCCAGTATACAAGCTGCTTGTTTGTTTGTTTTGAGACAGGGTTTTATTATGTAGCCCAGGCTGACTGCCAGTGTAATCCTACTGCCTTACTGTCCCTAAACAGGAGGTGACTTGCATGCCCAACAGCTATGTGACCTTTCTTCAGGTGTGCTAGCTCCTGCAGAATAATTTTAAAAATTTAGAGTTCATCTTTAAAGTCAATTCAAAATTAATGATTCTATTGATTGGTTTAAAATGAAATCAGGTAAAAAAAAAAAATCATTTGAAATTAGTTTGAGAAACATCGATACCAAATACGTGCACTAGAACTCATAGTACAAAGAAGCAGCTGCCATCTGCTGGACAGAGGGAGAAGTTTTCAGGCTTTCAGAGACTCCACCACAATAAAGCTGAACAGACAAACCTTAAAACATCCTCGATTTCAATGACATGAAATAGCTGGGAGAGTCACATTTCTTGAGTTAAAAACTAGGACAGTGGTTTCTGGGGGCTGGAGGAGGCAGAGACACAGCACACCTTCCTCCCTTTCTAAACGTAAGTTCACAGGCCAAGAGGCTAAGAGCACCGGCTGCTCTTCCAGAGGACCAGGGTTCAAGTCCCAGCACCCACATGTCAGCTCACAACTGTCTGTAACTTCAGTTCCAGGGGATCTAACACCCTCACACAGACATACATGCAGGCAAAACACCAAAGCACATAAAATAAAAGAAATAAATCTTAAAAAAATAAGTTCATGGCTCCAGAACTTTTCTTGAGATGAGAAAATACAGATGACTAGTATTGAGGGCCACAAAACAATGTGGGTGTATTTAATGCCACACATTTAAAAATCTTTTAAATGGTACAACTGATGTAATATTTAATTTTGTGAAAAATTAAAGCAAAACCAAACAAAGACATCACTGTGGTCGCAGCAGGACTTAAGAATTAAAGAGATGGCTCAGTGGGTAGAGGAGTGTTGGTTGTTCAAATGTAAGGCCTGGCTTTAGATCCCCGGAGTTTTCCTATGGCAGACATTGTAGAGTGGCTTGGTAACCCTGCACACCTCGGAGAGGGCAGCAGGAGGCACCTTAGAGACTTATGACCCAGTTAGCCTCGATTTCGAAGTAGCAAACAAAAGAGCCTGTTCCAAAGAACAAAAAAAGTAAGGATTGGAGCCTGAGGTAACTTGTACACACACAATAAACACACACAATAAACACACACACACACACACACACACACATACACACCCCTCCATGCCTCCAGAAACATATAAACCACAACACACAGCACACATACATATCTATTTACCCCACCCGCCACCATAAGCAGCCACATCCCCCACATAACCACACCACATAACCACATCTCACACACACACACACACACACACACACACACACACACACACACGAGAAAGATAAAGAATTTTTTTAAAAAAGGACTTAGCCAGCAGTGGTGGCACACACCTTTAAACCCAGTACTTTGAATTTGAAGCCAGCCTGGTCTACAGAGCAGGTTCCAGAAGAGCCAGAGCTACACAGAGAAACCCTGTCTAGAAAAGCCAAAAATAAATAAATAAATAACTTACTTTAAACATGTTAAGTGTGCAGGGTACAGAAGTCAGAGCTCCCTCACCTTTCTAAAAAACCCTATCAAACTTATATTAAGCTAGGCTTAGTGAGTGGTACAGTGTGTGTAATCCCAGCACTCAGGAGCCTGAAGCAGAATAATCACAAATTTGAAGTCACATGGGCTACACAATGAGGTCCTATTAGAAAACAAAACACAGGGGAACACCTTAATCTCAGTTCTCATGAAAGAGAGGCAGGAGGTCACCTGTGTTGGAGGACATCCTGGATTATATATCAAGAGACTTCCTGTGTTCACTTTGGTTTTTTAGACAAAGAGTCTCGGGCTGAAGAGATGGCTCAGTGGTTAAGAGCACCGACTGCTCTTCCAGAGGTCCTGAGTTCAATTCCCAGCAACCACATGGTGGCTCACAACCATCTGTAAGGGGATCTGACACCCTCTTCTGGTGTGTCTGAAGAGAGCAATGGTGTACTCATATACATAAAATAAATAAATAAACCTTTTTTTTTTTAAGAGTCTCATGTAGCCAAGGCTATCCTCAAACTCACTATACAGCTGAGGATGACCTCATTAAACTTCTGGTCCTCGTGCTTCAGTCTCCTAAACACTGGGATTCAGGGTCTGTGCACTGCTAGCAATGGACAACATGGTTTTATACTTGCTAGGCATATGTTCCACCAACAGAGTGAGCTTCACCATCCACCTGAGAACCTCAACTGTTTGTTTGTTTGTTTGTTTGTTTGTTGAGACAGGGTTTCTCTGTGTAGCCCTGGCTGTCCTGGAACTCACTTTGTAGACCAGGCTAGCCTCAAACTCAGAGATCCCCCTGCCTCTGCCACCCAAGTGCTGGGATCAAAGGCGTGCGCCATAATCACCTGGCTGGGAACATAGATTTTAAAGAATCTTTTTTCCCCAAATGTTTATCTATTTTTTCATCTAGAAGAAGCTACAAACATGATCTGCTATTTTTGGTTGAGAGGGATGGTAGCTACACCCTGGCCCCACCTAGAAGTTTAATGTTTAAATATTTAGACCCATTTATAGGCATCCCAGCTCTTTCCCCCTTCGTCGCCGTCGCCACCTTTTGCTCCCTTCCCTTACAATAAATCTCTCTCACGTGGAACTGTAAAAATAAAAAAATAGTTATCCCAGAAAGTACTCAGTTTTCATAACAACAGTTATTGAAGACTTTGTGTTCACCTGAGTATTTCCTGTACCATCTAACTCTGTCAAAATCTCCCCACCATGTCATCTGTGTGCATGACACATGCACACATCTAGGTTTGTGTGTATATGCACATACATGTAGGAGTGCAGGTGCATTTGTGTGGAGCCAGAGTCCACACTGGGTGCCAGCCGCATTTGCTCACCACTTTGTGTCTTCCACTGACCTCAAGCTCAGCAAGTTGGCAAGATTAGAGAGCTTGTCAGCTCTAGGATCCCCCTGCACTGCTGCCCCAGCACTGAGATTATATACAGGTGCTGACATCACACCCGGCTTTTACACAGTTGCTGGGGATTCAAACTCAGGAACTTGTGCTTGCTCAGCAAAAAATAGATACGCTACTATATCAAAACTTTAAGGCAATCTCACTATGTAACCCTGGCTGGCTAGGAACTTGCTATGGAGACCAGACTGGCTTTGAAACACATGTCTCTGCTTCTCCAGTACTGGGATTAAAAACACCACATTCAGCTATATATACATTTAAGAGAAAAAAAATGTTTTATTCTCTTAAAATTGTAGTTCAAGTAAAATTCAAACAAAATATTACGAACACTAAGTTCTATTTCATCTATTTGTACACTTGTCTTTTAGTTGTCTACTAGAGGATAGTTAAGAACTCTGTGAAGCCCAAGATAGTTGGGAACTCAAGGTCCTCCAGTCTTACCTTGTCTTGGGCTCCCAGGCCTATGTCACTACTTCCAAGGCCTGCATCACTGTATCCCAGGCTGGCCTGGGACTCACTGTGAAGTCCAAGCTGATTTCTCACTGTCCTCTGTAGGGCTTGGCTTCTTTGACCTTGTTTACCAACTACAGAACAAGTATTGGTTTTAAAAAAATAAATGTTTGCTGGGTGTGGTGGTGCACACCTTTAATCCCAGCACTTGGGAGGAAGAGACAGGTGGATCTATAAGTTCGAGGCTAGCCTGGTCTACTGAGTGAGTTCCAAGCCAGCCAGGGCTATACAGAGAAATCCTTTCTTGAAAACAAAAAACAAAACAAAACAAAACAAAAAAGAAAGAAAGAAAAAAAGAAAAGAAAACAAAAAATAAACCTACTGACACTAGGAACCAAAGTATGCACAGGAATATTGCACATAACTAGATTCTGATTTAATGAAAAACACCCAGGAGAAAGAATGTAGTTAAGTCATTACCTCTTCCTAGAGCTGACCTGAGGAAGTTAAGGAAGGAAAAGGCAGTTAGCTTCTTTGGTGTCTTATTCTACATCCTTTGAAGTGTGAAAAACTTGTCTGTTACATGTAACTTATTTGTTTTTGAGACAGGTCTCACAGAGCCTAGGCTGAACTTGAAAGTCAGTACATAGCTGACCTGCTTCCACTGCCTGATATCGAGATTACAGGCTTGTGTGCTTACATGCCCAATTCACATAAAACCTTTATATTTAGAAATGTAAACTTAATGTTATTAAGGATCTAAACGGGTGGCTACATTTATATACGTATAAGGAAAACTAATAAAAGAAACACCAGAAGTTACCTGAATTATGGTGAATCCAGATCTCAGAATAATATCGTGTATCTCCTCTTCTTTGTCAACAATATCTGGCTTGATAAGGGCCAGGGTTTTTTCCACATATATCTGAGGCAGGGGCATTGATACCTCCATTCTGGCGTTTTCCGGTACAATTTACAAGTCTCCTGACCAGCTATGCACAGCAACGACTCGAGTCCCCGTCCCAAAATCAGCCTGTGGCAATATTTGGTGCTAGATTTGATTAATTTATAAAAATGGAAGCTATGTTTTTCTACAAGCAGTTTTGCAAGAATACGACTTGTACAGCACGCAAGGGAAGCCTTAGCCGCTTGACTGTGGCTGGAGGATGGCATCAGTGTCGCTCTCCAGGGGTAGGAGAAGGCCCCTAGCTGGCTGCCCTAGCGAAGGATCCCCACCCCGTAGGGACCACTTTGTCCAGGCTTAGGCATAACAGGAAGGCAGGGTCCCCAAGTCCTCGGGAAATCACGCAGGACCATTCCAAGCTGCACTCACCTCCGTTCAGGTGTTGTCAAAGCCCGTTGCTAAGAGACCCGAAGCTAGTTTCCTAACGGTGGCTGCGGAGGGCCAATTCCAGCCGCGTTTTTTAAGGCTCTAGTTTGTTTTAACCTAGAGCGACAATTAACCGTGCGCATTTTATTCTCTTTGAGTCTTATAGTATTGCACATATTTCTAACATCCCCCCCCCAATTTTAAAAACAACTTTGTTTATTGTGTGGTGTGTGTGTGTGTGTGTGTGTGTGTGTGTGGTGTGATGTGGAGGTGAGAAAACTACTTTGTGGAGTCAAGTTCTTCCAGTGTTTCTGTGTTCAGCTTTGAGCCTCAGCGCCAGCCCTTCTCTAATTCATCTCCTTTCTTCGTGGTACCTACTTGAAGGATGCGCTCCTTATCCACGCTCTGCAAATGAGATAAATCAAACACCTCTCTCGGCCCACTCCAGTTCCTCCTGGGCATTATAGGAAAGACTTATTTACTTTTCTCTTTCCTTCCTTTTTTTTCTTTTCTTTTTTTGGGGGTGGGGCGGGGGTGGGGATAGAGGTGGTGCTTGGGATCAAACCGAGGCAAGCAATTAGCCACTGAGCTACATCCCAGCAAATACCGTCTATGTTCTCCACATGATGCTGTCCCCTCTAGTTCCATCTTCTTCGATCATTTAGAAACCCCCTTTGCAAGGTCTGGTGGTCTGGTGGTGAGTATCTCTGATACCCAGCACTCCATCGGAGGCATGGTGGTCTGGTGGTGAGTACCTCTGATACCCAGCACTCCACTGGAGGCAGAGGCTGGATGCAATGGGGATTTCCCGGAAAGCCTGGGTTTTCATACTCTGTCTCAAAAACCAAACAAAACCTTTAGTTTGTGAAATATTTATTTACAGAGAAACAAAAGGTTCAATCAAATTACTTCTAAGTCTATGCAACAAAAATCTGGGCAATATTTACATCATAAATCCAGATCTCAGTACCCACCCCACCCCTTTAAAAACTATTACATCTGCAAGCACCATTGACTTCTTAGTTAGGAAGCAAGACATTATTATCCTTGTTTGGAAAGGTAATGGAGAAAGAGTAAGTCTTCACACCTTCTCTGGCCAGTCCTAAGGAGAGCTGTAACTCGAGAAAGAATCAGACTTGTAGTTCCAGGCTAACAAAGCCTGCTTCCTTCATCCACTGGATTAGCTGGCACTCATTCCTGACTGCTCAAGTCCTTCCTTTTATCCAGCCAAGTACTCAGAACCTACAGGAGCAACACACAGACAGGAGACCATGAACCTTAGGGCCACAGAGGAAGTGTATGCAATTGTATCTATTTTATTGGCCAACAGATAAAACTACACTTTTTAAAGTTTGATGCTTCCCCAAAGAGAAATCCTTACACGTCTCCTTGAACTCATGCTGTCTTCTCCTCCACATATGGGAAATATACATGTACATTAATGTCAACAGTTGCAACAAACGAGACATGGGTCCAGCACCCGACTTGCTTTTAGCCTTACACCTCGGGCCTCTAAGAGCAGACATGCCCTTTACTTGCTCATCTACCATCATCTTGCTGCTGGCCTTCCCAGACGACCTCATCCCACTGTGTGTTAAATCTGGACCCATTAAGACAAGGAGCTTCCCAGTCCCAAGAGTACACCAGCCCTGCAGGCCCTTCAGTCACCTCTGAATATAAACTCTAAGATACAAGGTTACCCCCATACCATCTTTATTTGCACAGGCTTCAGAAATAAGCCCATTCCAGAAACCATGGTTCCCTGTCTTGTAGCACTCTGTGTTACTCAGTACCTGGATCTGCTCCAAGACTTCCCGTTGCATCTCCACAGCCATGTGGTATATGTGATGATCAGAGTCGTTGTACATCACAGCATTTTGGAACATCAACATCAGATCCCGCTGGAATTCAGCCATGGTGTGAATTCGTCCCTTAGACAGATTCCTTTTCAGGGTTGTTAAGTCCATGGGTCTGCAGAAGCCAGAGGAAATCAAACCTTAATATGAGAGGTCTAATGAACTAGTATTTCAGAGGCGAGGCAGGAAGATTACCATGAGTTTGAGGACGGAGTGAGGTACACAGTGATTCAAGTCAGTATGAGTGAGACCCTGTCCCAGAACAGACAGGACAGACAAGCAAAAACTGTAGTGCCTATAGCAAGCTCTTGAGAACTGGTTCTTAGTGAAATAGCAGCTACACGGTTTTGTTTTGTTTTTGTTTTGGTCAATTTGAATCGAGCTTCGACCATCTGGGAAGAGGGAACATGGAGTAAGAAAATGTCTCCATCAGACTGGCCTATGGGCATGTAGAGGCTGTTTTGCTTTATTTTTTGATTAATGATGTATGTGGGAGGGCTCAGCCCACTATGGATAGTGCCACTCCTGGACAAATGGTCCTGAGTTCTGTAAGAAAGCATGTTGATGGGCTGGAGAGATGGCTTAGTGCTACCTGAATTTATGTTTGTGTACCACATGTGTGCCTGGTGCCTTCGGTAGACCAGAAGAGGGCACTGGATCCTCTGGAAGAGCAGCCAGTGTTCTTAGTGGCTGTGCTGATCCCCCTCCCCCAGTCCCAGAGTGAGCCCAGGGATTAAATCCAGGCCACCAGGCTTGGCAGCAAGTGTCTTGACCTGCTGAGCCGTCCCTCCAGCCCTAACCTCTCTTCTAAGATAGTCCTTGTTGCTAGTCCAAAATGGAAAGAATGCTTTTGCAAACTTGTATGGGGAAAAAGCAAGAAATACCTTTCCGTCTTAAACTCAAGCACACCAATACCAACTCATAAAGATGGATTCCTTTACTTGAATCACCTCCTGAAGACTATACACCTCCTCTTTTGTTTGTTTTTAAAATAATTTATCTTTATGTGTATTAGTGTTTTGCCTACATGCGTGTCTGCGAGAGGGTGACAGATCCTCTTGAGCTGGACTTACAGACAGTTGTGAGCTGCCTTGTGGGTGCTGGGAGTTGAACCCTGGTCCTTTGGAAAAAGCAGTCCATGCTCTTAACCACTGAGCCATCTCTCTAGCCCAATCTGTTTGATTTTTGAGACAGGGTTTCTCTGTGTAGCCCTGGCTGTCCTGGAACTCACTCTGTAGACCAGGCTGGTCTCAAACTCAGAGATCTGCCTGCCTCTGTCTCCTAAGTGCTGGGATTAAAGGCATGTGCCTCTTAAGAGGCAAACTCCTCTTAATACTGTTTTGTTAGGGGTTAAGTTTCAACCTGAGTTTTATTATTTTTAATTGCCAGAACTGTGGATATTTTGAAATGTTCAAGTTCATTAGAGTCTCTTCATAGGCTTATAAGAGCATCCATATGCTGAGATCTTTTTTCCTCAAAGGCTCAATTAGAAAGTGATGAACCCCGGGTCTGTTTTTAGACACTTTGGTAGCTGTTGACATGGCTAGAATCACTGTGTGAAGTCTCTCTCAGACAGCATCTAAAGTCTTGGAGTATGATCAGATGCTTTGTCCTCAGAGAAACGATTACAAAACACTTCATGGCTGCCATATATCACTGGAAATTTAGGGAGTTCTGCCAGAGTTGCAATGTGTTACCAGTGAAATGGAGTTCCTCCAGTGACCCACTTCTTCCAGTGCCACTCACTATTCTAAAAGTTGCTAGCCAGGGCTACACATAGAAACCATTGAAAACAAACAAAAAAGTTTCATAACTTTCCCAAGCAGTGCCACCAGCTGCATACCAAGTACTCAAATGTCTGAGTCTATGGGGGACACTTGGAACAACACTATCCATTCCCTGTCCCCATAAATTCACAGGGTAACTTAAGATTACCCTTCCGATAAACTGTCAATCTGAACCGTTCAGTCCCACTTCAAAACTCCCCATAGTTCCTAACAGTGACAACACTCTCAAGGTTTAGAAATCTATATCTGAAACTTCTAAAACTCAGGACCATCTCTTTTTTAAAATTAATTTGTTTGTTTGTACCAGGGTTTTAGTGTGCAGCTGTACTGTGAGGAAGAAACTAGCTGTCTCAAACACCAGGTCTGTAGGCACTTGGATCTTAGACTTTCCAGGTTCCAACCCCATGGAAAATACATTTCTGTTGTTCATAAATTATACACTTAGTGACATTTTATATAGCAGCACAAATGTGTGTGTGTATATGTGTGTATATGAGTGTGTGTGAGTGTGTATGAGTGTGTGTATGTATGTGCATGTGTAATGTGAGTGTGTATGTGTGTGTGCATGCGTATATGTGTATGTGAGTGTGTATGTGCATGTGTATATGAGAGTGTGTGTGTGCATGTGTATATGTGAGTGTGTATGTGTGTGTGCATGTGTATATGTGTATGTGAGTGTGTATGTGCATGT
>JADRCH010000105.1:2757138-2802617 GCA_019843965.1 Rhynchomys soricoides | reverse complement strand
TATGGAAGGACTAGGTGATTCGTGCACACATGTGTAATTGTAGCACTGTGTAGACTGAGGCAGTTAGACAAATGGCAAACAAACTTTAAAACAAAACATTAACAATACCTGTAACTCTAGAACTCAAGAGGTAGAGGCAGGAGGCTCGGGAGCTCAAGATCATTGTTAGCTAAGTTTGAGCCCACCCTGGGGTATGTCTCAAAAACTTGTAATCTCAGTTAGCAGAGAAGCAGAAATGGGAAGAAACAGAACCCACAAGTTTAAAACCAATGTTGATAATGTTGGGGTGAGGAGCAGAAAGCATATTAAAAAAATTTTTTTAAGCCAGAGCTTCATTGGCTGTAGAATATATATATATATTTTGTTTGTTTGTTTGTTTTTGGTTTTTCGAGACAGGGTTTCTCTATGTAGCCCTGGCTGTCCTGGAACTCACTCTGTAGACCAGGCTGGCCTCAAACTCAGAAGCCCACCTGTCTCTGCCTCCCAAGTGCTGGGATTAAAGGCGTGCGCCACCACTGCCCGGCTGTAGAATATATCTTGAGTTCGTGAGTACTGTAATTAAGGTAAGTAGCCTAAGAGATGGGAAATAGAGTGAAAAGACAGACAGAGAAACGACCAAGGGCCTGGTGGAGTGGCTCTGGCCAGTAATCCTAGCACTTCAGAGGTAGAAGCAGAAGGATTAGGAATTCAAGGTCAACTTCAACTATTTGAGACCAGCCTGGGCTACATGCAACCCACAAGACAAAAACAACAAAGAGAAGAGCTGAGCCAGCCTGGGGTTGTAGCACAGCTGGCAGTACTTACTTAGCACCCACTAAGCCCTGGGTCTAACCCTCAGCACCACAAAAAAATATGGTAGCATAAGCCTATAATCCCAGAATTTAGGAATTGGAGTCAGGAGGGTCAGAAGGTCAAGGCCATCCTCAGCTATCTAGCCAGTTTAAGGCTACCCTGGGCTCTGTGACTGTCTCCAAACAAACAAACACAATAAAGAGTAGAAAAGCCACAACCTTCCCCTTGGCCCCTTTC
The DNA here is from genome assembly GCA_019843965.1 of Rhynchomys soricoides. Lineage (NCBI taxonomy): Eukaryota > Metazoa > Chordata > Mammalia > Rodentia > Muridae > Rhynchomys > Rhynchomys soricoides. Next base: position 2,801,588 of record JADRCH010000105.1, on the reverse strand, counting down.
CCACTGACCTTTTCACCACATCCTTGTATCCTGGGGCCTGCTTTTCTGACACAGGTTTCAGAAATGGGCTGCTAAACCTGTTGAGAAACAAACCCAAAGAGGATAAAGAAGTTCGCTGAGTCAGTCTTAGGGAGACGCGTGGCAAGTAACAAGAATACTTCAGTTTCAGAGTAAGCTAGGCATGGTGGCTCTGTAGCACTAACGGAAGCTGAGACAGGAGGATCACCAAGAATTGGAGGCCTGCCTTGACAGCATATCGAGTTCTAGTTCTAAGTGAGCCAGGCTCCAGAGCAAGAACAAACAAGCAGCAATGATGACATACGACTTCTTGTTGACTTCCCAAACAGATAGAATGTGGGGCAGGGGGAGGGGGGTCCAACCTGTGAAATATTATAACTATTACTATAATCTTTTCTTTCTTTTTAATTTTTCAAGACAAGGTTTCTCTGTGTAGCCCTGGCTGTCCTGGAACTAGCTTTGTAGACCAGGCTGGCCTCGAACTCACAGAGATCCATCTGCCTCTGCCTCCTGAGTGCTGGGATTCAAGTGCACCACCTATGCCATGCCAGGCTCATCATGATCTTTTTAAATTAAGGGCTCACAAATTTGTCCAAGTTTTCCAAGATCCTGATTTTTAGTTTCCCTTTTAAAAATATTTATTTCATGTTTTGTGTATGAATGTTTCGAGTCCATGTATATATGTGTACATGTATGTAGTGCCCACAGAAGCCAGAAGAAGTCGTCTGAACCCCTGGAACTTGAGTGCTGGGCACTGTGGGTTCTGGGAACTGAACCCATGTCATCTGCAAGAGCAGCTAGTGCTCAACCTGCTGAGTTATCTCTCTAGTTATTTGTTTGTTTTGAGGCAAGGTCTCATGTAGCTCAGGCTAGCCTCAAACTTGCTATATTACAAAAGCAAAGGATGACCATGCATTCTTGACTCTCTTGACTCCTCAATGCTGGGACTATAGGTATATACCTGTATACAGGTGTATGAAGCACTGAGGATTAAATCTAGGGCTTCATGACTGCTAGGCAAGCATTTTACCAACTGAGCCATGTCCATTGCTCTGAGGACCTGTTACTGTGGGAAAGATCATCTACTCTACGGGAAAGAGGCATATACTTCCATTTCCCTAAGGTTGGGGTAGGCTTGTGTGGCTCCAGCCAGTGTTTGCTATGCTCAGATGAAACCCAGGACTTCATGCACTCTGGAGAGGCACAACCCACACCCCAAACTGTGGCTTGTATAAGAGATGGACATATCCCCTTCTGTGCTCATATCCAAGTATGTGTTTTGGTTCTGGAGATAATCTCCCTTTGGAAACCTACCTGTGACTGGCAATCATCTTCCAGACTTGCAAAAGAGTCTTCTTAAATAGGAAATGATCCTGAGTAGGATCACCTTGGCTTAGGTCATTCCTACAGAATACATGACAGAAAAGAGACAGTCGCTTCATAAGTGGGTCTGTGTCTCACTAGGTGGGTAATGAGGCTTTCTCAAGCCATAATTAAACATTTGAAGGGATACAGTATCCTAGGTATGAAAATGTACTTGTTACTTTTATAAAGGAGAGTAAACTATATATTTTTTAACATTTTTTCTTTTGTGTGTGCCTATGTGAATTTATATGCATCAAGAATGAACTGGTACCAGCAGAGCACAATAGGGTGTCCTTGATAGTGGAGTTACAGATGGTAGTGCGCTGCCTCTTATGAGTGCTGGGAACTGAACCCAGGTCCTCTACAAAGAGCAGCAAGGGCCTGAACTGCTGAACCATCTTTCTCCAGCCACAATAAACTATGTCACTACTACTCAATGAAGTGGTTGCTTTTGTTGGCTTATTTCATATTTTTCTTTTTTTAAATTTTGAGATAGGGTCTTGTGTAAAACAGCTGGCCTTGAACTAGCTATGTGACTGAAGATGACCCTGAACGACTAAATTTCCCTTCCTCCACAGTCTACGCCGCCAAGCTGGGTGAGTGCCCCTTTTCCTTCCTCTCTTCCCTTTGCCCCAACACTGGTATCTGGAGAAGGCCCAGCTATGTAGTCAGGGCTATTCTAAAAATCTCCGCTTATAGCCGGGCAGTGGTGGCACACACCTTTAATCCCAGACAGCCTGGTCTACAGAGCGAGTTCCATCACAGCAGAGCTACACAGCCAGTCTTGGAAAACCAACAATAACAAACTCCAGTGTTTAGTACAGGATGGCTTTAAACTGCTCATTCAGCCTCTAACCTGACTCTCCAGCTCCAAACTGCTGGGCTTGCCGATGTCTGCCCGGCTCACCTGTGCCTTGTCTACTCCTGCTCACTTGAACCTGTGACTGTACAGGACCGCTCTACAAACTGGTTTTTGAGGTGGGCATGGTGGTGCACACCTATAATCCAGCACTTTGGAAGTAGAATCAGGAAGTCCAGAGGTTCAAGGCTTCAGAATGAGTTATAGGCCAATCTGGGCTATCTGAGATGCTGCCTCAAAAGGAAAAAAGGTTTTGTCCAGTGTTCTTTCCTAAGCATACATGAGCACCTGACACATAGGAGATTCTGTTCACCTAATCCTCGAATACCAAAGGGTCCTCTTATGTTTTATTAGAATCCTAAAATGAAATATTTCTTTTCTTTTTGCTTTTGTCCTTTTTTTGAGACAGAGTTTCTCTGTGTAGCCCTGGCTGTCCTGGAACTCTCTCTGTAGACCAGGCTAGCCTTGAACTCATAATCTCCCTCTTCTGCCTCCAAGTGCTGGGATTAAAGGTGTGTGCCACCAACACACAACTAGTTATTTTCCCTTTTCATTCTCTCTGTATGCTTCATTAGAAGCAGGCAAGTTTAGCAATCTGGAACTCCGTTTCTTTGGACTACACACATATCAACCATTTTTCAGGAATGCATTTGGCAGCCTAGGACCCTTACCTGAGTGCACAATGTATACACATCCTTCTCTGAACAATGCACCTCTTAACCTGTCAGCAGCCTGGGACCCCTATTGTATCAGGCTGCACGCACCTGCTTTACACAATAGAAATACACCATTCCCTTAGCAACCCTCTTAATAACAGCCACCCTCTGCTTTCTATTCTAACATTCTCAAGTGGGCCCATCTGCCCTAGACTAGTTCTGGGTGTGTCTCCTAACTGAACTTTTTCTTTCCCCCTCCCTGTTCTGGAGATTAAACCCAAGCCTCATGCATGCAAGTCAGTAGCCCTCAGCCCTCTTCTGTACAGAAATCTTAGTTGTTTTAGAGTTTTTCCTAATTTCTTTTATAGTGTATGTGTATACGTGTGTGTGTGTGTGTGCGCGCACACATGCATGTGCACACACGAGTACTTGGATGCACATATGGAGGTTAGAGCGCAACTTGAAGGAGTGTGTTCTCTTTTTCCACCATGTGAGTCCTGGGGATTGAATTCAGGTTGGCAGGTTGGCAGCAAGCACCTTTACACACTAAGTCTTCTCTCTGACCCGTTTTTCATTTTTTATATTTGTTTGTTTATTTATTTATGTATGTAGGTACTAGGACTTCTTGTTTTCTGGGCAAGCACTCTATCACTGAGCAATATAACCTTAGCTTCATAATCGTTAAAAAATACCTACTATAGATTTATTTCTCCACGTGAAACTTCCTCCCCAGGGCTAAATTCTCTAACTTTGCTTTTCTTCCGAGATACAACAGTTCAATATTTTATCTCACTGTATAATTTTCCCAGTTGAAATTTTTTTTCTGTTGAGCCAGGTGGAGGTGGCACACGCCTTTAGTCTCAGGACTCAAGAGGCAGAAGCAGGTGGGTTTATGAGTCTGAGGCCAGCCTGGTCTACAGAGTGAGTTCCAGGACAGCCAGGGCTACAGAGAGAAGCCCTGTGTTAGGGCACAGGGTGGAGGGAAAAAGAAAGAAAAGTTTTCTGTTTACTCCACAGTTAGAGTCTATGTTATGTATTCCACATTATATATGGTATAATTCCCTTGAAAACATTCTCTTAACATTTAAGTTTCCATTCTCTAAATCAGGCATGGTGGCACATCTGTAATTTCTAGTACTTGGGAGACAGAAACAGGAAGATCAGAAGTTCATCATCCTTGACTGTAAAGTTAGCCTGGCCTACACAAGACCCTGTCTTGAGAAGAAAAAAAATCACATTATCATTTTGCGTTGTATACCAAATGGCATACACCCATGTGATGCCACAGTTCCTGTTGTCTGTTGCACCATGGGATGCCACAGTGCCTGTCATCTGTTGCACCATGGGATGCCACAGTGCCTGTCATCTGTTGCACCATGGGATGCCACAGTTCCTGTTATCTGTTCCATCCATGGGATGCCACAGTGCCTGTCATCTGTTCCACCCATGGGATGCCACAGTGCCTGTCATCTGTTGCACCATGGGATGCCACAGTGCCTGTCATCTGTTCCACCCATGGGATGCCACAGTGCCTGTCATCTGTTGCACCATGGGATGCCACAGTGCCTGCCGTCTGTTCAGTCCTAGAACCTCCTTAAGGCTAACTTCATCATGTGCTACCTTCATCATATTCACCTGTACCTAGACTCAACTTTTAGATTTACTTTATTTGATGTGTGTGAATGTTTTGATTGCATGTATGTATATGTATTCCATGTCTACCTGATGCCCATGGAGGTCAGCAGGCATTGGAATCTTTGGATCCCCTGGGGCTAGAGTTACAGATGTTTGTGAGCCACCTTGTGGGTGCTGTGAACCAAACTCTGGTCCTCTACTAGAGCAGCAAGTATTTATAACTGTTGATTCATCTCTCCAGCCCCACTTAAATCATTTACTATTTATTTTGAGATATGCTCTATGTATCCCTAGCTAGTCCAGAACTTGTTATGTAGACCAGGCTGGCCTTGAACTCACAGAGATCTACCTGCCTGTATATCTTAAAAGCTGGGATTAAAAGGCATGACCACCACACTTGGCCTCACCCGAATCTAAATTGTGTACCACCAAATCATATAATCTTACTATGATCTTTACTCAGTTTATTCCTAAAAACTATCATTTACCAAAAACCCCACTATCCAAATAAGACATTTAAAGCACAGATTTCTTTTCTTTTCTCCTATTTTATTTATTTTTTTAAGATTTTATTTTTGTTTTGTAAGTCTGTATGTTTCTGTGTACATGAGTGCAGTGCCAGAGAGGGCCAGAAGAGGGCATCAGATTCCCTGGCGCTGAGTTACAGATGGTTTTGAGCCTCCGGATATGGGTGCTGGGAAACGAACTTGGGTCTTCTGCAAGAGCAGCAGTAGCAAGTGTTCTTAACTGCTGAGCCATCTCTCCAGCCATTCCTATTTTATTTAATGTTTTTATTAGCATATATTAATTATACATAATAATGGATTTATTACATTTTCATACATGCGCAGTAATAGATTCCAATCATTTCACCCCCTCACCAGCTCTTGTCCTCCTCCAGCTCCTGCTAAGCTTCTTCCTTTCCCAGAGAGCCTCACTTCCTCACTTCTACTTCTGTGTGTGTGTGTGTGCACGTGTATGTGTGTGCATGTGCACGTGTATGTGTGTGTATGTGTGTATGTGTGTATATGTGCGTGTGTGTATGTGTGTGTATGTGTGTATATATGTGTGTATGTGTGTATGTGTGTATGTGTGCGCGTGTGTACATATTTGTGGGTAGGTGGCTGTGTCCCAGTGAGTGTCACTAGGTGTGTTTACAGGAGGGTGGATGGGAGATTGTTTATAGTAGCGTGTGTACCTTCAGTCTTGCAGCACTCAGACTAAATGAACAATAGCTCCTTTGTACTAGATTGTAGAACTTCCTTCAAACATTTACATAACACGTATTTAATGTATCCTCTATATGTACTATGCATATTTTAAGAATTTCTATCTTACCTTTATTTTACCTATATGGATATATATCAAGTAACATAAATAGTAAAAGCAAGGGAGTAGATAGTACCTGTGTAGTAGAAGTGGAACCCAGAAGGTTCCATTTCTCTGGTCCCTGTCAGTAGGGACTAAGGAGTAGGTGAGAAGAGAGTCTGGAGATTGTCTGTTTTGTTTTCCAGTGCTAGAGCATAGTCCTTGAGTGTGCTAGCCAAGAGTTCTGTCAATGATCTCTACCACTGGGGTCCGCTTCCACCTTCCCGTTTTGACATAGGGTCAACCAGGGCGCTAGTGACTTCTGGGATTATAAGTATGAGTAAGCTATGGGACCGTTTTTTAGGGGAGTTTCACACTTCTGCTTTAACATAAGAAGTCAACTTTCCATCTCCCCTTGTGATAACTGGCCAAGCTCACAGCCTCACTTAGGAGGTGGAAGCAGGCGGATAAGAAGTTTGAGCTCCTTCTTACCTATATACAGGGTTCTGGGTCGGCTCGGCCTAGACCCTGTTCAAAAGCCAAATAAACAAAAAGCGTCAGTGCTGTGCTGTGCTTTCTTCTACTTTCCTGCTCCTCCTTCCCTTTCTTTCTTTCCTTATTTTTTTCTTTTTTCTTTTTTTGTTAAAGATTTATTTATTTATTATATATGAGTACACTGTGACTGTCTTCAGTCACATCAGAAGAGGGCATCAGATCCCATTACAGATGGTTGTGAGCCACCATGTGGTTGCTGGGAATTGAACTCATGACCTCTGGAAGAGCAGTCAGTGCTCTTAACCACTGAGCTCTTAACCATCTCTCCAGCCCTTTCTTTTTTTCTTTTAGATACAGAAGATATATGCTTTTTTTTTTTTCCTGAATTGAAACATTCTGTTTTGAAGTGAAGCTCCTTAAAGACTCAGGAAGTTGCCGGGCATGTTGGCACACACCTCTAATCCCAGCACTTAGGAGGTAGAGCTAGGTGGATCTCTGTGAGTTTGGGCCAACCTGGTCTATATAGGATGTTCCAGGACAACTAGGGTTATGAATGCTTGAGACTTTGTCTCAAAACAAAACAAACAAACAAGACTTGGGGAGTTCTAAAGGAGCCTCATTAAACTCAGTAAGCAAACAACTGGAAAACCTCGGGACTGGCAAACTCCAGAACCGAAAAGACTCACAGGACCCCCCCGCAACGCTGTATAAATAGTAAAGACTTCTGAGGAGACTCCCAGTTTATCGAGAGAGTCCAATTTAATGCCTATTACTTAAACAGAAAGGTCTAAGGTTTCATCTTTCATACGCTGTTGCGTAGTATGGGAAAAGGCCCAGGTACAGAGCTGCCTTTGTGGCGTCCATGCCCTGTAAGGAGCACCCCACTTTGCAGCAGACTCCTGAGTTCTCCAGGTTAGACTCTGGTGGCCCCATTCCTTTGCTCTGTCGTCAGTTCCCTAGTGAAGTAGATGTTTGCTCACGTTTCCCCAGTAAGAATGCCATATGAAAACAGGATCATTATACAGTTCAGAGCATCAGCTTCTCAGAGTGCTGAGATTACAGACTGCCTGTACCAACATACCTGGCAAGGTTTTGCTTTCTAGTAAACAATCTGAACAAGACGTGGTGGAACATACTTGTCATCCCAGCACAGAGCAGTCAGAGGCAGGAGGAGCAGCATTACAAGGCAAAGGACAGCAAGAGTTGCCTAGTAAGACCATTTTGTTTTTCAAAATAAATAGATAAAATATGGTCTTCAGTAACTCAATTACCTATAAAAACTAACACTTTCCCAAGATATGTGCAAGATAAAGGGAAAGCACAAACCTTAATCTTAAAGAGCCAGGGATGATGGTTTCTAACACTTGGCAGATAGAACTAAGAGGATCAATATTTCAAGTTCATCCTCAACTACATAGCTAATTTGAAGCTAGCCTGTCTACATTAGACTCTGTCTTAGGAAAAACAGGTAATCATTTAAAAAACATTTATCTATAAAATTAATTGAGACAGGGTTTTAATCTACAGCTCTGGCTGTCCTGGAACTCACTCTACAGACCAGATTGACCTCAAACTCACAGAGATCCTCCTGCCTCTGCCTCCTGAGTGTTGGGATTAGAGACTTCGTGCCACCACTGCCCGGCCTGTTTCAGTAGTTTTAAAAAAGGTATATTTTATATAATAGTAGATCACTTAGTATCATTTCTGAAGTAAATGAATTATTTAGAAGGTTAATTTGTGGAAAAGACTCTATTTTTCCCTCTTTTTCACAGTGCTGGGGACTGAACCTAGGACTTTGCATCTACTAAGCAAGTGTTCTACCACTGAGCTACATACCCATCCATGAGACTAATGTCAACAAAACAGCTTTAAAAACACTTATTTACTTTTATATGTATAGGTGTTTTGCTTGCATGTATATATTAGTATTGCATATATGCCTGGTACTGAAGGAGGTCAGAAGTGGATGTCAGTTCCCTAGGACCTGGGGTTAAGGGCAATTGTGAGCCACAAGGTAGGTGCTGGGAATTGAACCCAGGTCCTCTGCAAAAGTAGCAAGTTCCCTTAACCACTGAGCCACATCTCCAGTTCCAAAACAGGCTTGTTTTATAATAGAATAGCAACCTCTATTTATAGTACATTAAAAATTTAACTTGAGCTCAACAGGTCAGACTAGCCTTGGTAACATAATGAGAACCCTGTTCAAAAAAATTCTAAGGCTTTTCCACCTGTAACTTTCTTCAAAAAAAAAAAAAACTCATAAAACAATTTATTTCATAGTAATAAATTCAAGTAAGTACAAAGAGAAATAAAAGTATGAACCCTAACACCCTTGGAGGAAGCCCTATGTTAGAGGCCCTAGCAGTGCTGGGGTCACACGCAGGACCTTGCGTGTACTACACAAGCGCTCCACCATTCAGCTGCGCCCTAGCCCTATACTTACAGTTGTGAGGAGTTACAACAGTTGTAAAGGATGTTCACGAGGGGAGCTTCCGGAACTCGGACGCCATTGCGAGCCTCACCTAAAGGGGGCGTGTCTTCTCCGTCTGAAGCGGACCCTTCACCCTGATCGGCCTCTTTCGAGTCTTGCTGAGCCTCTCCCTGGGAAGTCCAAGAAACACGGGAAACTTTAGAGAGTTACTATCTGGATCATACTTTACTGACACAGAGTAAATGAAGGCAGACCTTGATGTAAGAAGAGGCCAATTCTATGAAGATACCAGAAAAATTAGAGAAAGATGACTTCAGTAGACAAATTGATAAAGTTTTTAATGATAATCTGAGCAATTTAAAAAATGGCTTCAAAATGAAAAAGCGAATTTACTCAATTCTAAGTTTGACATTGACCTCTATAGGAAAAACCAACAAACAAAACCAAACCCCCGAAAACCAAAACAAATAAAAAACAACACTTCACTATGACCTGTGGTCTTAAAATCAGCTATTATAGCCAGCCGGATAATATCAATGATGAGATTCTAAATTTACTAATTACGTACACTGGGACTAAGACAACTGTTAAGCTAAAAATGGCAAGGCATTGGGAACCCTGGGAAGCACTATGACAAGAGGCCTGTGGCTGGTTACGGTGCATCTGACTGGGGCTGTAGATCAGTAAGTGGATGACTGGCATGCTTGAAGTTCTAGGTTCTATCCTCAACAGGAGAAAAAACAACAACAACAACAAAAAAAACAAACAAACCCTAAAATAGCCTTCAGCAGGCTCTAATCAACCCCTATGTATGGACACCTCCATGAGGGGTACAAACAGGGCCCCATTGCCCTTTCCCCTAGGAAACTTTTCAACTGTAGGTAGTTTGACATTTCCACACATTCCCACTTTTAAGAACAGCATTGCTCTTAACCACCGAGCCGTCTATTCAGCCCCGAGTCATCTATTTAACCACTGAGTCATCGATTCAGCCCCTGAGCTTTGTTTCAGTAAACAATAGTGAGAGTAAGTAGTAGAAACATTCAAGATCAAAACTGGTGAAAACTGGGTGGGACATGGTGCTGTACCTGAGAATTCCAGGCCTTGGAGAGCTGAAGCTAAGGGTCTCAAGAGTTCCCAGAGCTAAGTGGCCAGATTGATCTCTAAAGGAAAGACAAGAGAAGGGAAGGGGAAAGGGGAGGGGAGGAGGGAGGGAAGAGGAGGGGAGGGGAGGGGAAGAAAGAGGGAAAGGGAAAAAGTATGATCTTTCTAGCTCTGGAAACAATAGCTTCTCCATTACCTCAGAGAGGAGGTGGAGGAGGTTCTGGTGTGTGTCTTGTTCTGCCTCTCCCTGAGGTTTTTCACTCTCTACATCTTCCACAAGAAGCTCGCTGGATTCTCTCTCTGGGCTGCTTTCGTCTAGTTCATCAGCCTCTGCATCTGCATCCTCAGTGTCCTTCCAGCTGCCCACATCAAGATCCAGACTGGAGTCCCAAGAGCTGACAAGGGACCTGCAGTCATTGCTCAACTCAGAGTCATCAGGATAGTCTTGTCCAGAATCCAACCAAACCCACTCACACCCCACCTGTAAACACACAGAAAAAAATGTGTTAATTTAAAAAACCAAGTTCACTCATATCAACACTCCCATTACACCCCTATCTTCCAAGTCCATAGAAAAGGTCCAGAAATGTCTATTTATTAGGGGGCATAAAAGCCACTTAAAGGGAGACAATAGATAACAATTTTTTATGTCTTGGGAAAAAAATAGCTTCATGTTTATATTACCCCATTTTAAAACTTGGATTTTTTCATATTTCAAAAGAAGAGAAAGAACTAGAACAGTTTTGGCTTAACAGACTTGCTTTATCACAAATCACCCATGAACTCAAAAACAATAAACTTGAAGATAAAAAGATTTTCCTCAGTATATACCAATTTTAATCTATTATTAACTTATTAATCATTAGTTTCAAAACACTCATGGTTACCTTTGGCACCCTTCTGGTCTTATCTGACTGTCAGAATAAAAACAGAAACACTTAAGTTTTATTCATTTGTTCATTCATTTATTTGAAAATTTTAAAGATTTTTTTAATGTGGTGTGTGTGTGTGAATGAATGAATGAATGAATACCATATGTGTACAGGAGTCCATGGGAGACAAAAGAGGAAGGGATTGGATCCCTTGCATTACAAGTGGTGGTAAGCCACTTGATGTAGGTGCTGGGAATCAAACTCAGGTCCTCTGGAAGAACAGCAAGCATTCTTTCAACATGTTGATCCATCTCTCCAGCCTAAAACACAGATTTTTAACCACCTTCTCTTGTTCATTTCCTTTTTTCTTTTCAAGGCAGAGTCTCATGTAGACTGACCTCACAATGGGTGGCTGAGAACGACCTGTTTTTATTTGGTGCTACAAATGGAACCCAGGACTTCCTGCAGTGTTAAATGACCTGGCTACATCCCCAGCACCCAGCTACAACTTTCAACAAGTCTTCTTTCCTTGAGTTCTTGCTTGGTCTTCTGCTTTGTCATTAATTCCTTTAAAGTTTCAACTTTTTTCTCTGTTCAAGTTACTCCCTTGGTTTAAAAAGAAGATTAAGTAACTGTTTATGTACATATGCCTGTGTAAAATGCTGGATCCTCAGTTGTTGGGAGTTTATGGTTGTAAGTGGCCCGATGTCAGTGCTAGGAACTGAACTCAAGTTCTCTGGAAGAGCAATACACTCTCCATCCCAGCCTCCCCACTTTTTAAAGTCTTACTATGTCTTCGAAATCAAAATTCTACTTAAGCTTTACAAGTGCTGGCTGAAATTACCAAGTTGTACCACCATGCCTAGCTTTCTAGCTTCCACCACTAGGTAGAGTGTCTTTTGTCTCATTTGTATTTTACTACTAATTATGTCTCCTCATTTTTGCCCCTAACCTTGTAAGTTCATGTATCAGCTTTTCTACCAACTGAAAATTTATCTTTTAATGTATTATATCCACAAACAATTCCAACTTTTTTTTTTTTTTTTTTTTTTTGAGATAGGTCTCAACCATGCAACCCTGGCCAGCGTGAAACTACTTGGACCAGGCTGACTCTAGATTCATCTGCCTTTGCCTCTGCGGTGCTAGGATTACAGCATGAGTCACCATGCCTAGCGGTTTTCCAAATTCCAGTGCCTTGGTATTTGTAACACATGTCAGTTTGTGAACTGCTTTGAGTCTTAATTCCTGGACTGAATTCTCTATCACCGCAAAGACTAACTTCTCCCTTAGCTTAACAAATTTTACATTTTCAAACAGGGTCTTGTGGATCATGTGGTCTAAATCTTTCAATGTAGCCAATTATTCCTTTGAACTGATCCTCCATCTACCAGCTGAGTGCCAGGACGGCAGGCTCATGTCACAACGGTAAACAAATAGCTAGGGATAAAACCCAAGGCTTCCTCCATAAACTCCAAGCCAGTCCCCAAGCCCTCAAATTTTATCAGCAGTTTCTCTTTAGGAAGTTAAAATCTGTGGCTTCTACCATATCCTTTTGTTTGTTTTAATGACTGAGTCTCACTAGGTAGCCCTGGCTAGCCCGGAACTCACTAGGTAGACCAGGCTGGCCTCAAACTCACAAGCGATTACCTGCCTCTGTCTCTGGAATCCTGGAATTAAAGGTGTACAATACCACACCTGGGTTTAAGGATCTTCTTAAACCTTTTCCCTCAAGATAGACTATCTATCTAAAGAATGCCCTATTATTCACTTTATTTTTAAAAAGGCTCATACTAGTTCATTTCACCATTGAATTAAATTTTTATTTAGTAACAGAAGTCAGAACTGAGGGCATTATTAACACATTTTTAAAAATTTAATTACATTTGTGTGTACACACATACACACATATATATATGAGCACATGCCACTATGCGTGGAGGTCAGAGCACACCTTGCAGGTGTCAGTTCTTTTCTCCCACCATGTAGGTTTCAGAGATCAGACTCGGGTGGTCACAAATGTAGCAGGTATCTGAACCCACTGATACACCATGTGGGCCCCACTAATATATTGTTTGGAGACACTGTCTGCCTCTGTAGCCCAGGCTAGCTTCAAAATGTCAGCGATCCTCTTGCCTCAGTTTCCCAAGTGCTGGGATTATTGGTATGTGCTTCCATGTTGTTTTCAAGTGATTTCCTTCTTCCAGCACTGGCAACTGACAAGGAAACTAGCCAAGAGCTGTACCATTATACTGCCAAAACACATTCCCAGCCCCAAACTCACAGCTCTCAGGGATTAACCCCTACATGAATTTAATAGTAAATTTTGTTTAGTTTTGTTTTGTAAGCACTCTTGGCCTAGTGTGGTACACACACCTGTAATCCAAGCAGTTGGAAAGTTCAAATTGCAAGATTTTGAGCTCTAGGCTAGCCTTGTCAGAAAAGGGAGACTCCACCTTGAAATAACCAAAATAATATTGTACAAGAGTTCGCCTATAGTGACACTGATAGCACAAGCAAAGATAGTACTGTCATAAAACATGGCTGACATAATCTGCTGCATTTGCCCATGCTCTAATCCCTAAGAAATATAACCAGATCCTGAAAACCTTAATATTTCCCAAACGTTCAAGAAATGCCCAGTAAAATAGTAAAATAGACCTTGTTACACAATTCCTTTAAAACACTAATTACGGCTTTGGTCTTGGTTACTTACCTCCTCTCAGTCACAGCAGGCAGCTTATAGGACTACTCAGCTCCCATATGCGCTCAGTTAGCAGGTAAAGAAAACACATCTCAAACACAAAGGACACACCAAAGGCCAGAGTTTTCCTTCTGATTGTTATATACACACACTTCACAGGTTTATTATTATTTTTTAAAAAAATCTGTACACTTCACAAGACAGTACAAATTAGCTACAATCTGCTAGTTACACATTAGGGCATTAACACAGCCCATGACTTCTGCCCTAAAACAGGCAACTGTGCTACTCCAACTCTCTGAAAAGAGATTTTCCCAACTTGTGTCATTTGGCCCAGGCACCTCCACTTCTGGACTCATTGCTTCTCAGCCTTTTGACTAAGATCAAGTGTGGAACTGAGCCCACAAGCCCAAGCTATAATATCTTGCTTATTTCTATTTCAGGTTCAGCTCAAAGAGGGTGTTCACTTCTTCATCTTCATATCTGCTTCAATGGCACAGCGGCGTCCCCTGGTTCCCCCATCCTAGACAACATCAAAGAAAGGAAGGAAACATGAGTGAGTTGTTTACATAGTAAGAGATGAGGTACAACAGGAACGCTGGGAATTTGATTTCTTGGGGCAAAGAATCATACCAAAGGGATGAGGTGGAAGGGATTTTCTGTTTTCCCACAGAGTAGCTAAAAGAACACCTGGTATTTTGTGAGTGGAACTGTAAATTTCATGGTCCTCAAAATTCACTTGGGGTCCCACAGAATGACTATCAGTCACCCCACCCAGGCTCAATTGTGTGGAAAGAAAGAGGCAGAGGAAATGAAAGGTGGGAGAGGCAGAAGGGCAGTGGGAGCGAGGCCTTGGCTAACATACCTGTCCAGTTGTTGGTCCCTATAAGAAAGGCCTTTCCTGCAGACTGACCCTGGCACTAGCTCCCTAGCACCTCCTGACAGTTGTTCTCCAGGACATCAGGACAATCAGGCTTCATTCCATCTGCTGCTCTCTCCCTGCAGCCCAGCTCCTTCCTCTTGTGCCAAACTTTGCTGTCTTCGACAGATAAAAGATCCTATCAACCGGCCTTGCAATAGCCAGCCACTCGAATGAGGATCCAGAGTCACTGTTGCAGAGATCACAGTGTTCTGCTTGTGGCACAGGTCTACAGGCAAGATGAACTAGCGAACACTTTTGCTGGACCAGACCAGTTTTACATTTCTAATATGCAAGGATTAAAAAAATTTTAGAACATAAGTTGCTAATAGCCAACAGTAAGAATAGAAATAACACCTTGCATTTGTGTAAGATTTTAATTTTTTTTTTTCAAGTTGGTTTCATAACTTATTTTACCCTCACAACATCCCTGTGAGGTAGGCTGGGCAGGTATCTCAATCTTATTCCTTAAAAAGACTTGTTTTCATTTTATATGTACAAATGTTTTGCCTACATGTGTATATGTGCACCACAAGTGTACAGTGCCTGTGAGTGCCAGAAAAGGGCTTTGGATTCCTTGAAACTGGAATTACAGGCAGTTGTAAGGCACCAGGTGGTTGCTAGAAACCCAACCCAGATCCTCTCTGAGCAGCAAGTGTTCTCAACTTCTGAGTCACCTCTCTAGTATTCCTTCCTGCTTTCTTTTGAGACAAGGTCTTACTCTATATATACTAGGTATGCATTGATTCTGCAGGCAATTCTCCTGCCTCTCAACTCATATTTACTTCTATCACATAGATGAGAAATATAAGGCCCTCGAAGGTTATCCAATGATCTTAGAACCATAGTTTTTGAGGAAGTTCTTTCCCTCACTTCATTGCTCTACTATAAACAAGGTCAGTCATTTAATTCATGGAATAAAAGGACCAAAGCCTTTGGGCTAGAGCTACTATGTGTATCTATAATCCACAAGTTATTATTGTATCTGGTGGTCACTATTACTGAGATCTTAAAAAAAATTTTTTTTTTAATTATTATTATTGTATGTGACATATGTGTAGGAGCATACATGCCACAGTGCACATGTGGAGTTCAGGACAACTCTGTGGAGTACTCTTCTTCCACCTTTAGTAGGGTTCTGGGGAATCGAACTCAGGTCAGTAGACTACCATGGCAAGTGCCTGTATCCACTGCATCACCTCACCTGCCCTTGCTGCTCTGAGCTGTCTTCCATTTGTAAGTTAAGAATTGGTAAAAAGTGGAAGCAAGAAATGAGGAGCAGGTGCATCCTAGGTCTTTACCCCAAGAATATTTCATATTTCAATCCAGTGATCTTAAAAGTTGCCCCTCCCAACCTTCCCCCCACCCCACACACTCACACAAGCAAAGAGATCAGAATGCAGAAGACAAAGAATTTCCTATTCAATGGATAAAAAGAATTTCAAGACATTGCCACAGTCTGCATGTTGGATTTCCCTCTGCCACCCAGGCCCAGCAGGAGCTGAGAATCTTTCTGGCAACATCACCGCTTGCAGCCATTCAATACTTACAAAGAGAGAGAGAAGGAAGGCAGGAGAGCCCATGGGGACACTGTCCTGTTAGAGGACAAACAAATACTGATCAGGTTCCACAGACAATCTCAGCCACAAGCACCCCAACCTCAGGACAGAGACAGTAAAGCACCATACACACAAAACAAAGACAAAATTTTAAAACTCAAGAACAAGAGAAAAGAGATCCCACAGCCATATCCGTATCTAGCAGCTGTGAACTAATCCATCCCCCACCCTGACAACACTCTCCCAGAGGATTAATAATTCACTCATTCAGCTCAAATGATCTCCCACATAACTGGGCCTCTCAGTCATAGCAGATGTCTTCAACAGTTAGATAGAAGCAAGCTACCACCATTCCATCTATGTGCACACCACTGGCTTACAGAAGGTTAGCAGTATTAGAGTAACTTAAGGTTCTCTGGATGTTTTGAACTTGATTTTGGTCTGCTCACCTTCTCTGAAGCATCTTGTTTTCGAGTAGAGTCTCTCCCCCGGAGACTTTTAGCACTGATTCCAGACTCAGATGTTTGCATAATCAACTGTGTAGCCAAGAATTGCTGTAGGGAGAAGAAAAATGGGAGGCCATAAAGATCCAACCCAGTAGGAAAGAATTAACATGCTTCACATTTTGTGAATAGAACTTATCCGGTCCTCTTCTATTCAATTCTTTTTGGCTTACTAAAAAGCTAAATACTAGCTATTCCTAAAGAGTTTAGAAGTGAAAAGTAGGTTTAAAATAAGCCAAAGAGCCTTCAACAATTAAAAGTCACTTGGCAAACTTACAAATGCCAGAAAATTTTATGTAACTAATAACATTAGCCATTTAAACATTGATTTGAAAATTTCAAAGGGCCGGGCAGTGGTTGTGCATGCCTTTAATCCTGAGTTCAAGGCCAGCCTGGTCTACACAGTGAGTTCCAGGACAGTCAGGGGCTACACAGAGAAACCCTGTCTCGAAAAAACAAAAAACAAAAACAAAAAAAAAAAAAAAAAAGAAAAGAAAAAGAAAACTTCAAAGGGGGTTAGAAATAAAGTTTAGATGGAACAGAGCTAGTCTAGGATACATGAAGCCCTGGGCTTGATTCCTAACATGAATTAACTGGGTGTGCTGAGAATGTAATATAGCTCAGAGGTACCATATTTGTGCAGCCCCATGAAGCACTAGTTTATTAGATTCTTACCAACAAGAGTAGTAGCAACAACAAAAACCTATAAAAACTGAATTCATTTGCCCAAGAAAAATAAATTTTTTTAAAAGACTTATTTATTTATATTTATATCTTCAGGCACACCAGCAGAGGGCATCAGATCCCATTACAGCCACCATGTGGTTGCTAGGAATTGAACTCTTTGGACCTCTGGAAGATCAATCAGTGCTCTTAATCATGGAGCCACTTCTCTAGCCCAAAAGATAGAATTTGTATCATAATTCTTCCATCAAACCAATCAAATTTATACAACATCAGTAAGAAAAATAATATTTACCAATGTTCCCGATGCCCTATTACAAGTAAAAGTCATCAATTCTTCCCTTCACTTAACCCCACTGAAACAAAAATGAGCATCAATGTACCTGGATTTGTTCTAAGACATCTCTCTGCATCTCTACTGCCATGTGATAGACATCATGGTCTGAGCTATTGTACATAACAGCATTCTGAAACATCAGCATGATGTCACGCTGAAACTCGGCTGTGCTGCGGATCAGTCCATTTTCAATGTTTTTCTTTATAGTTGACAAATCCATAGGCCTAAATAAATAAATGAATAAATAAATAAATAAGTTAAAAGGGTAACTGGCCACAGAGAAAGGAGCATTCACTTGGATTTCCAGGTACAGCATTGCCATATAGTCCTGTTTATTATAAATACACCTTCAGTGTCATTATCAAGATTTAAATGCCAACACATTATCCCAAAGCATGGACTCAACTTCCCAAAAAGCCAATCTGTATAATAGCCATCAAGAAAAGTAAAGACAGGTGTTCATTCCTTTATACTATTAATGGTAATACAGTCACTCCAACGTAAGTTTTAACACTTTAATCAGAACCTTTAACAATCTCAACTCTTGGGAGGCAGAAGCAGAAATTACTCACTTTCTGTGAGTTTGAGGCTAGCTTGGTCTATAGAAAGTTCCAGGCCAACCAGGGCTATAGAGTGAAACTCTGTCTCAAAACAAAACACCACCACCACCAACAAAACAAAACAAACAAACAAACCTACCCTTGCTTTAAATGTACTATCTAAGGCAAAAACTCACTTAAGTCTACACAAATTTTAAGTCGGGTGTGATAGTTGGACGATGGCTTACCTCTGTACAATGCTATGGTAGCCAGGAGCTATGTCATCTGTAACAGGTTGCAGGAACACATTGGCATACCTGTCCAAAAATAATAGGTTTATTATTGATTTATTCTCCAGAAGCAAAAGGAGAGAATTTTCTTCATGTAGCAGAAGGCACTAAGAATCAACACTACCGTGAGCTGTCGCACAGCTCACAGGAATTTCCTAGGCCAACAGCGAGGAGGTGGTAACATCTGCTCACCTATGATTTGCTGCAGCCCTCCATACAAGCATGATAGCTTTCTTCCATATTTTCTGAGCCTGAATTGCTTCTTGATCTTCACTGCACACAGAACTGAAATAGATACACGAGTGCTACTAAGATTAAGGAAAAAAGTCCCATTTCTCTTAAACTAATTTTTTTCAAGTCAAGAAAGAGAAGTAAAATTAAGGCTACAAATGTGGCTCTACAGAATGCTCGCCTGCCATTCAAAATGTCCTGGGTTCAGTGCACACACAGCCCTCTGCACAGGGTGGAGTGGGGTGAAGGGGTATGTCTGTAATCCCAGCACCCAGAGGATCTGGAATTTAAGATCACCCTCAACTACATAGTCTGAGTTGACCGCCAGCCTGGAGTACATGAGTCCACCTAAAAATGAAAACAAAACAAAACAAACAAAAGAAGGAAACAGATACTCACAACTGCGAGGAGGCCGGGCTGCTTGGGATGGAGTCGGCCAGAGTGTGTGACTGCAGTGTGGCGTTATGTATACTGAAGCCATCATCACTTTCGCTCACAGGGGGCTCATTATCCATCTCAGACAAATAGCCTTCTCCTTGATCCTCTTCCTTAGGCTCCTCTAGGCTAGCTGCTTCACTGACTCCATCTTCCTCCTCCTCCTCACCTGGGGCATCCTTAGATATAATGTGCATTGGTTAGCAAATGCAAGCAAAGCCACCTAGTAAGCATTATTACATGACATCTGTTTTGGGGTTAGATGAGCTCTAGAAATGGCCTCACACTGATTTTTGGCTGAGCCCTCTATCACTCATACTACCCTCTACTTAACTGACTAAGTAAGGTAATAATATAGAACCTGGACAAAGAATAAAGCCCAGGATCTTTTTGAAAGGAAGGAAAAAAAAACAAAAAACAAAAAAAAAACTACTTACTTAAGACTAAGCTAAGAGGCGTTCCTTCTTTCCCCTTGCTCTTGAAAGGAACTCTGACCCTGGATACAAAGTTACCAAAAATAGTTTTATTTCATGTCTTTTCTGATGGAGCAAGCTCACCTCACATTACTTTGAATCTCTGTTACTACTACTTTAGTAATTCTAAATAACACCAGATAATTCTCTTTTCATAGTGTAAATTGTGACCTGACTCCTCTATGTTCTTCCTGGCACCTCTAGTCAACTCCAAGTTATTCTGGATGTATCAAAACTTCTTTGTGCATTACAAACAGAAAGGACTACATGATCTTTACAACTCTCACAGGGAAGCACATATTGCTACATACTCCCATTAGGTCCCAATGTCCACTACAGCGTTTCCTCATCTAACTCTTACCAGTTTTACAAGATAACGATATGAATTTATGAATTTACTAAAATTCACTGTAAAAGGTCGTACTGTGGGAAAATCTAACCGTATGGCAAGAAGAATAAAGAAAGTCTGAAATACCTTTATCTGGCTTCCAAAAATAGTCCCTGATTCTTCTTTCAATGAGTCTGCAGAGGAGAGAGAGACTGCCTGAAGATTTTGCACCTTAGCCTTCCCCTTCCTACGGACCACGATTCTTCCCTGCAGCTCTCCTTTCTTTCCAGGCTGTCCTGTCCTACCTCTTCTACTTGCCCACAACCCACAATCCCTGAGAAGTCAAAGAAAAAGAATTCAAGTTAGATACAGTGCAAACTTCCTGTCCTTTATTTACCTGACATTTCAAACTTGTGTTGGGTCTCTGCCTCTAAAGGATCTTCAATAGGATTTGAGCCATGTGATGGAGACAACATGCTTTCAGGGGATGCCTGAAGACCAAAAAAAGAGTAAGTGCCCCAGTTACTGACAAACTGTTATAGCTCCCACAACTCCACTCTCCAAATGTCAACTAGACCATAGAAAAAATCCCAGTGCCTACTTGTTTCTTCCCAGCCCAATCATGTTCAATACCTCTGTCTTCACAGCTGAAAGTGGCCTCTCATCGCCTTTCCCACTGGAACCATCTGCCTCACCAATCTCTCCAGCTGCAGAACTTCTAGGTTCTTCATCTAAGTCTTGACTCCTGAGTTCTGGTGGCTCCATACTTGAGACTGGACCAACTCCAGCTACTATCTCAGCCCCAGACATGCCTGGCTCTGGCTCTGTAGGTTCCACCTTAATCTCAACACCTGAATCTCTGATGTCTACCAGTTCATGGATCCCTTTGTTTTCTGATTCCTCGAAGTCTAGCCTCTCTTGTTTGACTGTCATCTCTGGTGCTGGAAGAGGTACTGGCTTGTCCAGCTCCTGCTGGATAGGGTGCTCCCAAGGGCCAGGCAGGGACTGAGGATCATCATTTTCTTCACAGAATGACAATGCTGCTTCTACAGCTGCCACATCCAGCACTTCAGGGTGATCATCCACCTGTCCCAAAATATACAAATTGTTGAGAACACAGGAAAAGCCCAGGTCCCTCAGTTTAACAGTACAGAATTAGATGCTGAATTTACAGCTGCCTTCTATCTTTACCATTTAGCGGAAACAACAAGTGCAGACACTTGTGCTATGCAGACAAGTAAGAGAAATGGAAGGGAAGATTAGTGTATCAGACTACAAAGATGAAAAAGGGCAAAAGTAGAATTAAATAATTCTAAATCAAAGACAGGAAGAAGAGTGTAGTACCCAGAAGACTTTTTAGGATTTTGCTATAAATAGTTACCTTGTCCTCAATGATGGCAATGATGTCTCCAACTGTTTCAAAGTCCAACTCTTCACCTGTGTAAGACACAGCAATATCCATCTTCTCAGCCAGATCTAAATCTTCCTTCCCATCTATGCTTGGAGCCTTTGATCCACCAGGAGCCTCTGCTACCCCTGAGCGGAAACACTCTTCTTTGATAGAATTAATGATCATGGAGATTTCATTGCTATCCATGGAAACAGTCACAGTATGTGGATCCCCCACAGCTTCCAGGGGTACACAGGGCTCAGGCTGGCTCACTGATGAACAAAAAGAAAAAGCAACTCAGAAGCTTATCCAGTATTAAGTGACCACCCAGAGATCACACCAGAACCGTAGACACTTAAAGTTAAAAACTTACTTCTGCCCATGTTTTCTTCTCCCTTGTTTTATTTACAAAGTAAAGTGAGAATATAGTCTCAAGCCTGCTTATATTTCTGCACTTAACTTGCCCCACCCAACTCACAAACACACACCCACTTCCATATCCTTGCTTTCCTAAGGATAAAGATGGTCCAAGGCTATGGAGAACAGAAGTATCTAGATGGAGATCATGTTCTTGGCCACCTTTCTCTAACAAAAGTTTGGTCCTGTGGCTGCTCAGGGCGTGGGTCAGGGACGCACCTGGAGCTACACTTTCAGGAGTGGAGACAGCCGGAGCAGAGGATGGTGCTGGCAGCGCAGGCATCATGACAATGGTAGCCTGGGACACAGACTCTACAGGGGGTGGCACAAGCTTAACTGGAGGCTCACTGGCAACAGTAGTGAAGGAAGGAAGAGGAGTGGTGAACTGTGTGGGACCAGCTTCTAAAAGCCGGGAAAGAGTGGGAGCACCTGACAGACAAAGAAGTACAAAAATGAGGAAGACGGCACACGAACAAGAAGCAACATCCACTCTAGGACTTAATTAAGACTTTTTTATAGTTTCAAAGAACAAAAGTAAATTCTGTATTGAATAAGCTATCACCTATACCCTTCCTTTCTTTAACCTCACCTAAGATCTTCCAAGATAAGAACGAATCCAAGTACCAGATTATACACTGTGTATATTAAAAATGGGTGGTCATTTTCTCTGAAGAAATAAGCAGTCACTGACAATAAAATGAGATGACTGGCATGACAGGCAAGAGTCTAAGGAAGGAGGAGAGTTCAATGGCTACAGAGCAAAGTCCTGGACAGCTTGAGGTCCATTTCAAGACCCCACCCCAAAACCCAAACCAGCCAGTCAGCCAGCCAGCCAGCCAACCAAAAACAACAACAAAACAAACAAACAAAACCAAAAAACAGAAAAAAAAAAAAAAAACAAAGAAAAGAAAAAGGGAGGAAAAACCCCCTGCTTCTTCTTCTGAGATTTAGCACACTGCATACCACCCAAGTTCAAATATTAATCAAATACCAATCTCTAACGTTTGTATATTACTATTTTTGCTTCACATTTTCTGTTAATTTTTAACACATCCCTGTGAAGTATATATGCCACCATTAATAAAAAAAGGAAACTAAGTCTCATAGTTAAGATGCCTCTCCAAGGTAACAAAACCAATAAATGTTGCAGATCTGAGGTTCAAACTTGGTTTTGGGTTCCAAATCTCTTACTGTTACTTTAGAATCTCCAGGGTCTCTCTAGCATCTTTCCATAAATTTGCAAGCACTAATATATTGCCAACATTAATAAAATAGAAAACAGTCTCAATAGTTACCTATTCAAAATCACAAGATCAAATAGTATGCAAGACATGAGAGTCAAGCCCAAACCTCCAGTTCTAAATTTCTTTTCCTATTTCATAATCTCACAGATCTCTGGCATCTTTTCACATTTTGCAAAACACAGAGAAATACCTCCACTACTAACTTCACTTTTTCTTTGATCACCTATGCTATGGTAAATTAGAGCTATCAATATTTTACATATGCAATGAATCAATAATCTCAAACACTACATTGTTTAATAGAAAACTATCTCCAAAGCAAAAGTCTAAAAACTTTAATTGGGCCTTAAATACAAGATGACGATGTTCTTTCTAATAAACATGAAAAGCCGGAACAGTAACTTACCTGAGGCAGCTGGGGAGGCTGCCACGGCACTGGTTGTTGGCTGTATCTCCCCAGCATGTATCATGGGAAGAACCCCGCCTACCTCCAGGAGAACCCCTGTGCTGCTCAGATGGCCAGAGGGCACAGGCATGTCACTCTCATTTACCTACCAGGGAGGAACAGAGGTGAGGCTATTCTCAAGCTCTTCTACTACTGCTTCCCCCAAACCAAAACAAGCCAAACCACACTCCAGTCGGCAACGAAGCTTCTTGAAACTAAAACCTAGTATCCACAGAAAATAATTCAAGATAGAAGGGAAATTCTAAACTATAATGTCCAGAACTTAAGTGTCAAGAGTTCTCTAGGAGAAGAAAACCACAATAACTATCGTTCAGATACCTTAGGATTCAAGGATCAACTTATTGCATTTTTTCTTTAAGTTAACCTTTAACTAGGACATTTTTTTCCCTGTTTTTTTTTTTCCTTTTTCTTTCTTTTCTTTTCTTTTCTTTTTTTCTTTTCTTTTTTTGATTGCTGGCTTTTTTTTTCCCCCAAGTCTTATTTTAGGGCCCAGGCATTCCCTTCCAAGTACTAAATCACCACAGCTCTCAAACACCCACAGAAGTCTCCATACCAGTCTGGGGCTAGTAGGCAGGAGGCTGCCCTTCTTCAAGAGCTCTGACAGCAGAGGGGAGGGGGGTGGAGTTGCTTTCTGTCCAAGCATCTTTTTCTGGGGTGAATCATCTGTTACTGGGGTCATGGGGGCTTCTAAGGGTGCAGAGCCTGGAGGAAGGGTGTCAGGAATCCCAGGAAACGAGGTGACTGGGGTACTCGGCAAAGTCCCAGGGGTTACCTAAGAGACAACAGAGAACCTTTATCTGATTTTTCAAACTATGGAAGGTTCCCTACTAATCTGGATGGGTTAGTGTGTCTATTATTTTATTAGTTCTGAATGGAAATAACCAGAAGCCGTCTACACTTCCTTCCCTCACTCTAACCCACAACCCAATCGTTCCATCCAACCTGCTATTTTCAAATACCTTAAACACTATTACTAATATATTATATATAAAGAAATGGTCTTTTCCTTCAGCAGAAGTTTTATAAGACTAAATACACCGACAAATAACTCACAGTCTTTTACCTATCTCTCAACAAGTCAGAATCCTCAACACTTATCAGTCCATCCTTACATTAGAAGAGTGTGTAAGAAACTAAGTCTTCAGCGTTTACACCAAAAGAAGTAAGCTGCTTCTAGGCAAAAACGTGTGGTTTCCTATTATTCAGCTCTCTGCTGGCTTATTGTGCCTTTGCAAATCAATTTCAATAAATGCAAATACACTTACCCCAGAGGTAGCCTCTTCCACAGTGGTTGGTGTCAACTCTCCAAGTGGATAATCACCTCCTGGAGAGGCAGAATCTATAGGAGAGCGGACCATCACAGTTGGCAACCTTCGAGGAGGTGTTTTCACTGCTTGCCGAGCTAGAACATAAGCAACAAATGAAAATTTCAGAATTAAATAAGTAAAACCAGCCATTGTTATTATATCCTGAAGCAGCGATTAGAATTTTTATTACTATTTTTTTTTTAGTTTAGTTTTTCACACCAAGGGAAAATTCTCATGCTAAACTAACTACTTAACTATTTCAAAGGTCCCTGTTGTACCAAATGGTTTACATCTCAATATCTTCTTCAGCAATTTAAGATTTTGCTTTTAAAAGAGGAAAAGACATCATTGGTTCGCACCATGTAGTCTGTCTCACAGTTGCTAACACATGTTTCTCCCCTACCTCACCACCCAAGACTGTCTGAGATGAATTCTTGACCCCACCTCCTTCCTGGATTCGAATCCCAAATTCTGGGATTACAGGCATCTACCATCTACCACTATATCTGGTTTTTGCTTTTTTTTTTTTTTTGGTGGTGTGGGGTGGTGTTTCATAATCTAGCCCTAGTTGGCCTGAAACCCATTCTGTAAACTGGATTGGCTCATTGAGATCTTCCTGCCTCGGCCTTCCAAATGCTAGAATAAAGATGTCTACACCACACTCAGCTCACTCCATGTTTGACCGTTTTTATTGACCTCTGAGTTCTAGAAGCTTAATTAAGGTTAATAAGATGGTTCTGTGGTAAAGGTTCTTGCTATGAGGACTGATGATCTAAGGTTAATCTCTGGGACCCACCCGGTGGGAGGAGAGAATGACCATTTACAACTTGTCCTCTGGTCTATACATACCCATATGACACTTATCTGTGCCTCCACTTCTAAACAAACAAACAAATGAAAAAAAAAATTGAAGGAAAAACCAAAACAACAAAAAAAACCCTGGGTGGTGGTTGTGTACACCTTTAATCCCAGCACTCAGGAGGCAGAGGCAGGTGGCTCTTTTGAGTTGGAGGCTAGCCTGGTCTACAAAGTGACTGCCAGGGCTACAAAGAGAAACCCTATCTTGGGGGGAGGGGAGGGAAAATCAAAAAATAAATATATGAAGAGAATAAAAATAAAACCTTAAATTATGTTCAATCTACATTATCAAGTTTGTGAGTCCTACAAGTAAAATGGAGACCTAGGGAGTATGAGAGACCTCATGTTTCTTCTTGAACATAAAGGATGGTTTATTCTGGTAGGAGATAACAGGAATGGTTCTGTTCTCTGTCGCTGTTTGTTATGCTAGAGCCTAAGTCTCATGCATGCTAGGCAAGGGTTTACTACTGGGCTCCATCCTTTATCCGGACACCTTATTTTATAAGACCTCTGTGCACATGCACACAAAATCTGTACATTTTTCCTGTTCACTGCCAGTTTGCTCCAGAGATTCAAAATTACTTTAGAGAGAAGGGAGAAAGTTTTAACGGCCCTACAGTTTAGTAGGTCAGTCAAGAACCTAAGACATTGGACTTGATCCATAGTCTATGACTGGGAAATCATGGAACATGACAAAAACTAGTGAATGGAAAATACAAAAGATGAAAGAACTCTGATAGGTGTAGGCGTCTTATACTTGTGAAAGCCTTCCAGTACAGTGGAGTTCCTTCTGATAAAAACTTGTTTACTTAATGCCACCTGGACGTCTAACTTTAGCAGGCATGCACAAGGCCTCAGCTCAATCCTTAGCAGAAAAACAGTAACAAAAAAATAGTGTTTTGGGGAAAAACAGAGGAGGAAGAGGAAGGCCATGATAAATTTTGCAGGTAAACATAAACTAGCAGATCATGCATTAGAAAACAATCACCAGCTAAGCCTCCCCAGTGCAGTGTGATTCACACCCATCTAACCACACAGCCAACTGTCAGCAGCATGCACAACCACATGGTCAATACTAGCAGAAGCACTAACTCAGCTTACCCTGGTATGCAGCATCTGTGGCCTTCCTTTTTACTTCAGCCTCTTCCTCCTCCAATTTCTTTTTCCTAAAAAAGGAAAGGGACTGAGGTATGTCAGCCGGCTCTAGCTCTCCTCCATAGCTCACAATGCACTTACAAAAGGTGTCCTGACACACTGGCAGAGCACAGATAGAACCTACATTGCAATGTCATTGCAGAGCTCATCCAGTCTGCTGTCCATGTGCCCGGCCTGAATTAGTTCTGCATCTCTTTTCAGACGCCTACAGAAACAGAAAGAGGCAGACAGCAGTTCTCTTCACAATTTCTTAGTTTGTAAGTTTCGGGATTTTTGAGACAGGGTCTTCCTCTGTAGCTCAAGCTGGGCTCAAACTTATAGAAAATTTCCTGTTTTGTTTTCCCAAATGTTGGGATTACAGGCATGAGCGACCATAGTCTTCTCTTTTACTCATTTATTAGTGTATAGGTACAAGTACAGGTGGACACACTCCACAGCACAAGAGGTCATAGGTCCTCTCCTTCCCCCGGCAGGGTCCCTTTCATCTTTGCCACTGAGCTGTCTAATGCTATAAACCACATGGAGAACTTTGTACTTGTGGTCTCAAGTGACCTCTTCACTCCAAACCCCTGAGTAGCTGCTGTAGATGGACCACACACCCAGCACTTTAACTACATGTCTAGCCTTCTCTTTTTGTGGTTTTTTTAAGACAGGGTTTCTCTGTGTAGCTCTGACTGTCCTGGAACTCACTCTGTAGACCAGGTTGGCTTTGAACTCAGAGATCTGCCTGCCTCTGCCCCCTAAGTGCTAGGATTAAAAGTGTCTGCCACCACAGAGGATGATGGATCTCCAGCTTAGTCTACAGAGTTCAGGCCAGCCAGGACTATACAGTGAGACCTTGTCACTCATAAACACCAACTTAATCTTGCATATACCAGAAGTCAGCCCTTATGCCTTTCCAACGCCCCTCCCAATTCACCTGATAACTACCTGTATCTCTCCTGTGTCTCCTTTATGACTTTCTTCAGTTCCTCAACTCTCTCAGCAGTCAGTTTGCGAACAATAACATCTTCCACAGTTTCTACCACTTCTCCTTTTTCACCCCGTTTCCGCCTGTGGAAAATCAAACAATAAATCCAAATTTAAGTAAGAGGACATTTGTTTCCACTTGTATTCTTTTGAGCCTTTTCTACCATTTAATTATAAATAACATAGGCTATACTTTTCTCATGGAGTAAGACCTATTTCCACAGTGAACACTTCCCAACCAAACAGATGTGTACCTGGGTTTATACTCACTTTGGAGTCTCAGTAGTCTCTAAGAGCTCAGAATACTGAGAAGCACAATGCTATAAAAGAAAGAAAAATGTGATAAGCAAGCTGAAGAAACAAGCTTTCAAAGTTTCAACAATAGAGTAATAAGACTCAGTGAAGAAAGCTATTCAAGATTGTGTACTTTAGCTGGTCACGGTGGGAGGCAGAGGCAAAAGATCTCTGAGTTCAAGATTAACCTGGTCTACATAGTGAGTTCTATGACTGCCAGGGATACATAGTGAAACCTTACCTCAAAAGAGAGACTCACTGTGTGTTTGGGGCTGGTAAAGTGGCTCAGTGGGTAAAAAAGTGTTTGCTGTGAGACACAGTAACCTGAACTCAATCCCCCAAACCCAGAATGAAACTGACTCCTGAAATTTACCCTCTGACCTCCATTTACGACACACAAAACTAAATTTTTTTAAAAAAATGGCATTTTCTTTTTGTTTCCAATTTTGCAAAATTTAAAAGTATTGTATGTTTTATTCAATTTAATTAAATTAATTTAAATTTAATAAAAATAAATTTTATTTTTAAATTTATTAAAATATTAAAATATTTTTACTTAAAATTTTATTTTTTACTTAGGTCTGTGTATTTATGCCTGCATGAATTTATGTGTGCTATCTGCCTTCAGGTACCCTCAGAGAAGGTATGAGATTCCCAGAAACTGGAGTTATTTATAAGCCACCAGATGCAGGTGCTAGGAACCAAACCAAAGTCCTTTGCAAG
The DNA here is from genome assembly GCA_019843965.1 of Rhynchomys soricoides. Taxonomy (NCBI): domain Eukaryota; kingdom Metazoa; phylum Chordata; class Mammalia; order Rodentia; family Muridae; genus Rhynchomys; species Rhynchomys soricoides. Next base: position 2,773,023 of record JADRCH010000105.1, on the reverse strand, counting down.
AGTAGTAAGTGCTCTTAACCACTAAACCTTCTTTCCAGTCCTTTTTTTTTTTTTTTACTTTTTTAAAAATTAATTAAAATGTTAAAAAAAAAATTTAGGTGCATTTGTACTTTGCATGCATGTGTGAGAGTATCAGATTCCCTAGAACTGGAGTTGTAGATAGTTGTGAACTGTTATGTGGATGCTGAGATTTGAACCTGGGTCCTCTGAAAGGCAGCCAGTGCTCTTAACTGCTGAGCCATCTCTCTGGTCCCTACTTTTTTTTTAAAAAAAAAGTGTGTAATGTCTGTGTTCACATGTTCAGACGCATGTGTTAGTGCAGGTACTTGTGCTGTGTTCACCCAAGATTAAATCTGGGCGTCTTCCTCAATCAGACATCACCTCATTCTTTAAAGTAGGGTCTCTTAGAGAAACTGGAGCTTACTGTTTCAACTAGTCTAGAAAGCCAGCTTGCCTCAAGGATTACTTACTGCCTCTGCATTCCAGTTAGTGTAATAACTGGTGAGCTGCCATGGCTTCTTGGTGCGTTAAGTGGGTTTAAGGATCCAAACTCCTGTCTCTGCTCGTACAGCCAAAACTTTACTCAACCACTGAGCCATGCTCCCCCAGCCATGATTTCCTTTGGTTTTCTTTTTTTGTTTTTAAGGATTATTTCATACATATACATACATACATACACACATACATACATACTTACACACACACACACACACACACACACATACTACATTGTAGTTGCTTTAAGACACACCAGAAGAGAGCATTAGATCCCATTACAGATGGTTGTGAGCCACCATGTGGTTGCTGGGAATTGAACTCAGGACCTTTGGAAGAGCAGTCAGTGTTCTTAACCACTGATCCATCTGGTCTTGTTATGTAGCCCTGGTTGGCTTGAAACTCAGCATGTAAACCAGGCTGGTCTCGCACATGTTAACATGTTCCTGCCTATCTTCCAACTGCTAGAATTACAGGCATGGACCAATACACCTGGTAAAGAACCAACTTCATATTCCAATGAGCATAAAAGAAAATCTGATTGGTAACTTACTTTTTGAGAGAACCAATCTGGAGGCCGGCCAGGTTCTGCAAAGGGCTTGATTGCTCTGCTAACTGATACCCTACAAAATGAGAAAAGCCTTAAGGTACCCTGAGCTCAAAGTTTAAAGATCACACAAAGAACTGCTACTAAGAAGTATTAGAACACCTTTCCTTTATCATTAACTCCATCTACCTACTTTTCGGTGCTGAGAATCAAAGCCAGAGGTTCACTCACACGTTAGCCAAGTGCTCTGCCATAGCTACACCTCTAGTTCTGGAATACCTGACCATGGAAAATGATGCAACTATTTAAAAAACAATTCAGCGCTGGTGAAATGGCCCAGCGGGAAGGGCACCTGCTGCCAAGCCTGACCCTAACCCACTCCAGAACCTACAGTTTCCTATACCCAATGTAGAAGTGTCAACTCTATTTGTTCTCCAGCCTTCACACCACCACAGTGGTCTCCATGCACCTATATACACATACAGGCACAATAAATAAAAATGCAATGTTACCTCACATATGTAGGCATCCCCAGCCTGGATTAATTTTTAAAATTAGCTCTTGGTCATTCCCCTTTGAGAAACCAGTACCTATATTTGCTGTATCTTTCTTTTAGGGCTGCTTTTGGAGAAGCCTACACCCTGCTCTCACTTTTTCCTTCTGAGTAGTTCCTTTCTCTCTTAATCTTCATTATGAAACTGTATTTAAATAACTTTATTAACACTTCTTTTTTTAGAGAGAGAGAGAGAGAGAGATGGGGTTTTTTTAATGTCCAGGACAGCCCTGACTGTTCTGGAACTCCTTTTTAGACCAGGCTGGCCTTCAACTCACAAAGATCCAGTTGCCTCAGAATCCTGAAGGCAAGGATTAAAAGCATGCACCTCCATGCTCAGCTGTTTAAACTTTATTAAGTATCTTTTTTACTGTGTACAATATATGCTCATAATTCCAACAAGAGAGCGAGACAGGAGAATTATCAAAAGTTTGAAGCTACCCTGAGCTACATAATGAGTATCAGACCAGCCAGAACTAAGACCCTGAAGCCATCGTCACCCCCCCCACCCCTACCCCAGAACCCTGGCCCCAAATCAGCTGGGTATGGGTCTACATGGCCAGCCAGGGAGTCAGGGTCATAAAGTAAAACCCTGTGTCAGAAATGAACCAAACAAACGCAATCCCGCAAGAGCATTGCTATCAATCAGGCTCTTTAAATACATTAAACTTCTTCATAATCTTCCTGGCAGGAAAAACTAAACACTAGACCATGTGTAGCTTGGTCTTCATGAAAGTCTGACTCTGTTGCCTGCCTGTGGGTCCTGCTCCCCTAGCTGGGCAGCCTTGTCTGGCCTCAGTGGGAGAGGATGTCCCTAGTCCTACAGTGACTTGAGATGCAAGTTCCCTGGAAGGAACCCCCTCTTCTCAGAGGTAAAAGGGAGGATGGGCTGGGGAGAGGACTGGAAAGAGGTGAGGGGGCGACTGGGATATCAAGTGAATAATAAGTTAATGAGGGAAAAAAAGTAACAACACGGACAAAGATAAGGTCACAGTCACTGAAGTAACAACACGGACAAAGACAAGGTCACAGCCACTGAATTAGAAGAGTCGATCTTTATACAACTTTCTATAATTAAATATTATTTGACTGTGTCAGTGTATACAAATAATCCCAACAATCAGAAGACAGATAAAATCTTGAGGTCAAGATCACACAAGTTGGAGCTACATAGAGATTTGGAGGCTAGTAACAAAACCCAAACCTTTATAACCATCAGAGGACAATTCAGTGAGACACATACTGCTTCAAGGAAAGAACTCAAGTGTTTCCCCAAATTTTATGACTGAAATAATATACTGTTAAATATTACAGAACAATAAAATACAGAACAATTTAAGCTACAATGATGCCTTCTTTCTGAATTGTTAAATATCAACTATATTTGGGAGGGAGGGAAAAAACCACACCAGATTTGATTGTTTTTAAAAGCAGAAATATCTCTAGAAAGTTGTTTGAAAAATGTAACAGTTGGCCAGGTGTGGAGATGTATACCTGTAAGCCCAGCACTTTGCATGCAGAAACAGGAAGATTACTCAAGGCCAGCCTAGTTTACAAGGCAAGTTCTAGGTCAGTCAGAGCAATAGAGTGAGACCCAGTCTCAAAACACCCATACACACATAAAGACAAAAGTTGCAGAAAAAAAAAATTGACTGGTACTGAAATTTTATAAACCCATCTCAACAGTTAAAATTTATGGTTTTGTTGTGTTTGGTCAGAGTCTCATGTATCTAGGCAAGCCCTGACCTTATATAGCTAAGGATGACCTAGAACTTCTAACAGCACCCCCACCCCCGCCTCTACGTCCTCCTATAAGATTGGAGACATACATGTTGACATCCAGTTTAGTTTATCCAGAGGCTTGAGGATGTTACGTAAATGCTCTACCAACTAACCTTTATCTCTAACCTATGGTTTGCTTTTTTGGTTTGGTTTTCTTTTTTAAGGAAATGTTTCATGTAGTTCAGGCTACACTATTGCTGATCCTCTTATCTCCGCCTTTCCAGTGGGGATTATAGGCATGTGACACCGTACCAGCTTTAGATTTTTCTTTATATTTGAGCTGGGCATGGTAGGAGGATCAAATTCAAGGCTATCCTTGACTCACAAGTTCTGGTTCCACAATGAGGAACCACTAAGATTTCTGGGCCAGGCTGGGCCAGTACTGAGTTCAAGACAAACTAGACCACATATTCAGACCTTGTCTTTAAAACAAACAAACAACCCATGAAAATCCGTCTCAGAAAGACTATAAGGCTAAAGAAAATCGAAAGGTTGGCTGGGTATGGTGGTACATACCTACAATCCTAGCAACTTGAGAGGTCGAGGCAGGACAATATCTGAGTCTGAGGCTATTCTATGTGATTATGGCCCTGCTTTTAAAATAAATATACCAGGCAGAATAGTGGATGCCTGTACTTCTAACCTTTGGGAAGTAGTCAAGGTCAGCCACATGGTAAGTTCCAGACAGGACTATAGAGCCAGACTGTTTTAAGAACAAAAATGGGCTAGAGAGATCACTCAGTGATTAAGACAATGTTAAGACAATGCAACACTGTTGCAGAGGACCTGAATTTAGTTCCCAGTATCCACACAAGGGGGCATGACACAGAGTTTAAAATAATAAAAATGTTCTTGCAAAAAGGAAAAACAAAACAAGAAAACAAACAAACAAACAAACAAAACACAGGGCCAGCAAGATCAGGTAAAGTTGCTTGTTCTAAAAGCCGTACAACCTGAGTTTGATCCCAGGAACCCAGGGAAAACTAACTCCGTGAAGATGTCCTCTGACCTCCATTCTCAAAACCCTTTGTTAAAAAGCAGCACAGGGCTGAAGAACTGGTTCCCTGGCTAAGAGAACTTACTGCTTCTGCAGATAGCCCAAGTCTAATTCCTGGCCCTCAGTGACTCACAACTATCTTCAATCCCAGTCTCTGAGGATCCAATGACTTCTGACCTCCAAAGGCACCAGAAAAGCACATGGTACATATATATATACACATGCAGGCAAAACACTGATACACACAAAATAATGATGATTAAAAAAATAATTTTTAATAGTAAAAGCCAACAAACAAACAAAAAAGCAAAACATACTTTCCTAGCTGAGTCTCAAGCAAAGCAATAGAAGAAACTAAACTAAACTGGTATCAACTTTTGGCTGGGCCTGGCAGCACGTACCTTTAATCTCAGACAGCCAGGGCAGTGTGTGTGTGTGCACGTGTGCGTACGTGTGCGTGTGTGTGCGTGTGTTATAATTAATATATATTATACATAATATATATATGAACTTCAAACTTTTGTGTTGTAAACAATACCAATCAAAAAAGTATAAAGACAGGTTGGAAAGATAAGTTTGTGGTTACAATCATTGGCTCCTCTTCCAGAGGACCTAGGTTCAATTCTCAGCACTCATACGGTGGCTCAAAACCACCTGTAAATCCAGTTCTGGGGATCTCGAACCCTCTTCTAGCCTACACATATGTTACAGACATATAATCAAGCAAAGCGCATACACATAAAAAGTAAAGTGATTAAAAAACTGTTTCTTTGAAAAAAGTGTAAAGTAATATACAAAAAGGAGAAAGTCAAAGACAGGATTAGGATCCAGAATATGCAAAGAAATACAATGCAATTACTGAAAGAAATTCAACCAAACAAAAAAAAAGGGACACCCCCCCCCCAAAAGAGCATAAATTTCTCTATAGTATACAATGCCTGTATAGAAATAAAATGATCTTACGAAAGAAAAAAGGAAAAAAAAAAATCAGGGCCAGCAAGATAGCTTATCAGGTAAAGTTGCTTGTTCTAAAAGCTTACAACCTGAGTTTGATCCCAGGAATCACATGAAAAGATATTATTACCATACACAGTTCATCAGAGAACTGCATATCAAAACAACATTAAGAATGCCAGGCAGTGTTGTTGCACATCTTTATTCCTGCATTCAGGGAGGCAGGCGGATCTCTGAGTTGGAGGCCAGCCTGGTCTACAGAGTGAGTTCCAGGACAAAAAGGGCTACACAGAGAAACAGAACAAAAGCCCAAAAGCAATAATCAACTAGATGAGATGGCTCACATTTGTAATTTCAGGTTGGAAGGCTAAAAAGGAGAAATCACTAGGATCTTGACCAGCCTGGATTACATAGACAGATCTGTTTTAAACAAAAACAAGGTGCAGTAAGTTGGCTCAGCTGGTAAAGACATTTGTCCCCAGGCCTGAAGATCTGACTTTGATCTCCATAACCCACAAGGTGCAAAGAGAACCAAATCCTGCAAGCTGTCTTCTGTATGTATACATGCACACTTATGTATACATGCACACATGCAATTACACAAATAAGTATAAAAGGAAAATCTGTAATGAGATGACTTACTAGCATAGCTACTATAAAATAAAGAAATATAGTGAAGCAGAAAAATCAACTGGAGGGGATGGGGCTGTGGCTCAATTAGCAGAGTACCTGCCTAGCATGCATGAAACCTTGGTTTGATCTGTACTACAAAAACTGGGGCTTATGGTACATGCCTGCAATCATAGTATTCAGAAGGTAAAGGCAGGATCAGGAGTTCAAGGTCATCCTAGGCTACGTAGGGAGTTTGAAGCTAGCTTAGCTAAAAGAAATAAAGGTTTGAACCAGTCATAGTGCTCACACCTTTAATCTCAGTACTCAGGAGGCAGAGGCAGGAAGATCTGAGTATATAGTCAGCCTGGTCTATCTACATAGTGAGTTAGTTCTAGGACATCCAGACCCTGTCATGAAAGAAAGAAAGAAAGAAAGAAAGAAAGAAAGAAAGCAAGCAAGCAAGCAAGCAAGCAAACAACAAAGGTCTGAACTTGTGACACAAGCTAGTAGGATACACTGAAGCAGCAGACAATGTGGGCTACCCTTCTTTTGCTGAGCATGGTGGCACATGCCTTTAATCCTAGCACTTACAAGACAGGGTAGGAGGACCTCTGGGAGTTGGAGGCCAGCCAAATCTACAGAACAAGACTCTGTCTTTAAAAAAAAAGATGGTAGAATCTTTACCCAGCATGCACCAAATTCCGAGTTCCACACCCAGCACCTCTGCTCTCCAAAATTTGGAGGAACGAAGAAACAGCTCAGGGGTTAAGAGCACTTACTGCTTTGTACATAGAGCCTAAATATGTTCTAGGAATCCATTGTCAGGCAGATGTTTCCTATCTGCCCGCAACTCCAGGGGATCTGATGTACTCTTCTGGCTCCCAAGGGATTCTGCACTCATATACCCATACCCCCACCCAACACACAGATAAACACACATAATTTTTAAAATAATAAAGAAAATGGTTTGCCAGTTCCTCAAAAACCACATGACCCAGAGACTCTACTTCTTGGGTGAGATCTCCAAGGAACTGAAAATAAAGTCCACAAACACCTAACATCTGCCCAAAGGTGGAAGCTCAAATGTCAGGTAAGGAATATGGAGCTGACTGTCCATAGTCAGGGGATGTGCATTCTTAGATTTCCTCAGCCTAGGCTGAACATTACAGTCATATCCAAAAACAAACAAAAAGCCATGTCTGTACTTGTTTACTCCCTAAACCAGTGGATCTCAACCTTCCTAATGCTCCCTCCCTTTAATGCAGTTCCTCATGTTATGGTGACCACCAACCATAAGATTATTTTTGTTGCTACTTCATAATTGTAATTTTGCTACCATTATGAATTATAATGTAAATACTTTTGGAGATAGAGGTTTGCCAAAGTGTCACCATCCACAGGTTCCTCTGCCCTAAACCACTTATATGCTATTTCATTGCATTAGGTAATCTAGAGATAATTTGGAATATTCAGGAGGATGGTTACATGCAAATATGAGGTTATCTTATGTAAAGGAATTGAGCTACTACCATTTTTATATGCTCAAGGGTCCTGTAACTAAATCTCCATGGATATGGAAGGGATGACTCATACTATTATCTAGCCAATACTAGAAGAGAAGTATTATTATCTGTTACATGTGAATAAACCTTGAGGAGTACTGTGTTAATTGACTGGACAGCAAGTCCCAGAAGACTACATATTATACCTAAAGGATAGCCAAATCTAGGGAAAGAGACTCCTCAGGGAAGTGAGGGAGAGGTAAATGTAGAGAGATTTACTTAAAAGATTAAAGAAACTTCTTAAATTGCAGGGACGGCCACACAACTTTGTGAAAAATAGAAGAAACTATCAATATTTTCCTTTTCAGTAGGCTTATTTTATGGTATGAGATTTGTATTTTGGTAAAGCTGACTACCACATAAAGCCTTACCACACTTAAGGAATACATTGAGGTGAAAAATACTTAATCTTGGCTAGCTTGATTGCATATGTCTTTAATTCCAGTACTAGGAAGGCAGAGGGAGGCATTCTCTGAGTCCAGGCCAGCCTGGTCTACAGGGTGAATTCTAAGATAACCAGGGTTACACAGAGAAAGCCTGTTTCAAAAACAGACAAAAAACAAAAAGAAAGATACTTAGTCCACAGCTCAAGAAATCAGATACCTTAGATTCCTTACCAGTTCTGATCCCCACTCCTCATGACAGAAGATGCTAAACACAACTTCTCTCGGATGGACCATGGCTCTGTTGGGCCAGTACTCAGCAGCTTGTGCTCTGGAAATAAAGAAGGCTCAGAAACAACTTCTAAGCCCCAGAACAGCTAAAAGCCTGCTATAAAATAACACCCCAGGCAGAATTACTGTGGAGTAGTAATCCTGGTTCTCAGGAAGCAAAGGCAGGCAGACTTGTGAGACTAGCCTGGTCTGCATGAGTTCCAGGCCAGCCAGGATCAGTGACACAATAGAAGCTGTCTCAAAATAAATACATTTCAAACTTGTTCGAACAATGTGAACTACTACCATCAATTATCACCAAATCTTGATTTTTCACCATTCCAATGAAATATCACCATTATTGGCCAAGGTACTTTTATTGAATACACATTTATAGAACATTGTGTTTTAAATGCCACGGTTTCTAAGGTGATCTGCTTCCAAAAACAAACAAACAAACAAACAAACCAAACCTAAACAAAACAAAAACCAAAACGGGCAGTGTTGCGTTAAAAAAAGGTAATAAGGTTCTCATAAAACCAAAACCAAAACAAAACAAAACCAAAACAAAAAAACAGTTTTAGCCGGGCAGTGGTGGTGGCGCACGCCTTTGATCCCAGCACTTGGGAGACACAGGCAGGCGGATTTCTGAGTTCGAGGCCAGCCTGGTCTATCCAGGACAGCCAGGACAAAGAAACCCTGTCTCGAAAAACCAAAAAAAAAAAAAAAAACCAATAAACAGTTTTAAAACTTTCAGTTTAAACTCAGGCTTATTTCCCAAGATTCCAAGCGGCCACCGGCTCCTACTGCCCACCTCTTTGCATACAGATGTTTACATTTCGACCCCGCCCCCTCAACTGTCGGGTATAAAGCAGTTTGTCAGTGAAACTGAAAAATGGCTGAAATGCACGAAACGCATTTTCCCTGTGGCATAAAACGCCTACAGTAAACAGATATCATTTCGACTGCTTCTCACAGCTTGGTTAAATAAACAGAGGAGTCGCTGGCCACTTCATACTGCCTTTATGTTTTACCCTAGATATCGCCTAGGACACAAAGGCTTCCAAGGCTGTTTCTCAACAAGCCTCCGTTTCCTCCCAACACTGTTAAACCCCAGGTGATGGTCCTGAAAGCGACATGAAAGGCAGGTCTCTGAACTGCGCTCTCCGACAACCCACTCCTCCCACTCCTTTCATGCCTGAGAAGTGGGATGCCTAGTCTCGACTTTACAAAGGCCTTGACAATAAAAGCGGCTCTGATACTCACTGCCTGTCCCGGTCGCCATTTTGGCTTCGACGTCTTCAACGCTTGCGACAGACGCGGGGAACTCTGGGAAATACAGTATGAATTCCTTCGCAGTGCCTCATGGGTAATGTGGGTGGGTCAGTTTGCCCTAATAGAAGCGAAGTCCCTCTAGGGAAAGTTTTCTTTTTAACTAAAAAAGGACAAGAGATCGCAGCTAAAGCCTCAGAAAAGTAGCGTCTAGGTTTAGAATTAAGTGAAACGAATCCCATAAAAAACAACTTGAAAGTGACAGTTGGTAACCCGGACCCACATTAAAAGCAAGGGCCTTCCGGTCGGCGCTGCCCCCTCCCTTTTGCTGATTGGTTCCTTCAGGCTTCGCTTTCTGGTTGGCCGGACAAGCTCAGCGCGTAATTTAAAACGTTGTATGAGGAACAAAGCTGTTCCTCGTGGGCGGAGTTGTGCTTTCCAGTAGCGGGAGTCGTGGTTCGCTGCTGGGCAGAAGCTGGGATCAGAGAAGCGGTGAGGCAGACTGTTTTCGGGTGAGTGCAATTGGGCTGGAGCCCCGGTTATCAGATGTTGCTTCGGTGTCATAGTCCTCAGAAGGCTCCTGTGTCTTCCGTAGTTCCAGAGTTCTCGTGGTCTTTGGAGTGAGGGTGGAAAAGTACCCTTGGGATTCTGAAACACACTTGCACTGGCGGGCCTGTAGACAACCTCTGTGGAGCGTGGCCTTCTGTTCTGCTTTCAGAGCCAGATATCTCTCCCCGCCTATTCACCTTCAGAAATGCAGCTTCGGGCTGTATTAGTTCTCATTTCTTCCCCTTGGCTGGTAATGGTGTCTAGTCTCGACCTAGTGTCCAAAGCAAGGACATCTCCCCTTACCAAGGGACTGTTTTTAACCTACATGTTTGCAGGGTTTGTGCGTTAATGTTCTACCCATCTACTCTTGTCTCTTTTTAGACATAGACTGACTTTGCTGGTCATGTCTCACGGGATCCTTTCTCCGCCAGTGGGCTTACTCTCTGATGAGGATGTTGTAGACTCCCCCGTGTTAGAATCCACAGCTGCAGATCTGAGGTCTGTGGTCCGAAAGGACCTGTTATCAGACTGCTCTGTCATCTCCGCCTCTCTGGAGGACAAACAGGTAAAGGAGTTGAGTGGCTTAGGGGCAGAAAGTGGTATCTTCAGCTTAACAGTTATTTATATAAGGTAGTGTGAGATCAAAGGCCAATAATCCTGAAGAAATGAAAGATCAGTTAAAAATTAAGGACAAAGCGGGCGTTGTGGTGCATACTTTTAATCCCAGCACTTGGGAGGCAGAAATATCGGATCTCTGAGTTTACCAAGTGAGTTCCAGGACAGCCAGGACTACACAGAGAAACCCTGTCTCAGAAAACCAAAACAAATGAAAAAGTCTGTATAATAATTCATTGGTGGTATATTCATGAAATAACCCAATTGCAATTGTGTCATGCCTTCAGTTAGGGAAGAATATCTTATTTCTCTAGTGTGCAGGCTATGGATGTTAAGTAATAGGTGTGAGGATGGAAGGCGTGAGAGTGCATGTTTACCATGTCCTAGGTTCACAGATCAGCACCACGTACAATTATTTGCAGAGAATCATGGTGACCTTAAGTAGGTAGAATGAAACTCTTGTTGCTTTAGTTTTTCTTTCGCAATGCCAAAGATTCTCAGTTAAAGCACTATTGATGTTTGGAGTCAAACCTTTGTTGGAGGGGGCTGCCCTATCCTTGGCAAGATGTTTAGTAGTGTTTCTGGCCTCTGTCCACTAGGTACAATACATTTTCACTACTTAGAATTCAGTGTCCTTGGGAATACAGAGACATTCTCTAAATATCTACTGAATAAATGGAGTGATTACTATTTAACTTCATACTTCAGATGAGTCATTCAGAACTTATGTTATGGTCTCCTAACTCCTAACTATGGTCTCCTAAATGATGAAATTGAGGTTCTGATTCATGCGTGTTTATTCTTTTTTTTTTTAAACCTTGACAGGGTTTCTCTGTGTAGCCCTGGCTGTCCTGGAACTCACTCTGTAGACCAGGCTGGCCTTGAACTCAGAAATCCGCCTGCCTCTGCCTTCCGAGTGCTGGGATTAAAGGCGTGCGCCACCACTGCCCAACGCACATTTATTCTTATTGTTATTGCTATTGTATGTACCTATGATGGAGGATATGCACACATGGAAGTCAGAGGATAACTTTGTAGAGTCAGTTCTCTTCCTTCTTTATATGGATTCCTGTGATTGAACTAACGGTGGCAGACTTGGTCAGCAAGGAGAGCTGTCTTACCCAATTTTCATTACTGTGCTTTGAAAAAAAAAATTGTATTTATCAGAATTGGAGAGATGGCTCAGGGTTAAGAGCCATTCCTGTTCTTTCAGATGACCCAACGTAGCTTCATAACACCAATGTTGGATGGCTCACAATTGCCTGTAACTCTAGATTCCAGTGGATCTAACACCTTCACAAACAAAAACAAATAAAAATTATTTACTTTGAGATAGTATATGTAAAGTCTGGCTTTAAATTTCTGACCTCCTATCTCTACCTACTACTGGACGTTGAGATTACAAGCACACACTATACCTGGTACAGGGTGATGTTCAAACATCAACCCATTCTAACTCAGATCATTGATCCCGCAAGCCAGGATTGCAGGGCAGTGTTGAAACGGGGAAGGGTAACAAAGTTCATGTGAGCAAGAATGATTGTGGAACCAAAGAATAGCTGCACAAGACTGCTTAACAGGAATGAGGGAGTGGTAGCATGTGTCCTAGGAATGAGGCTACTTGTCCTGGTTTAGAGGCTACCTCTGGAATCTGTTACAGGCTCCATTGGGAGACACCTCAGAGAAGATGAAGGTTTACCTTCGAATCAGACCGTTCTTAACTTCGGAATTGGACCGACAGGAAGATCAGGTAGGATTTAAGGTGGATTGATTTAAGGTGGACTGCTGTAGTACAAAAGAGGCCCCAGGAAGGCTTCTGACTCTGACCTCTGCTTCCTCCCTTCCCAGGGCTGCGTCTGTATTGAGAATACAGAAACCCTTCTGCTACAGGCACCCAAAGACTCCTTTGCCTTGAAGAGTAATGAGAGGGGAATTGGTCAGGCCACTCACAAATTCACCTTTTCCCAGGTATGCAATGCTGGTGAATGAACACCAGGGGGAAATTTATTTCTTCTTTAAAAGATTTCTACTTGAATGTGAGTTCCTCACACGTATGTATCTGTAATTTTAGGACCTTTTTATGTGCTAGTCATTGTGTTGGATACTTTTATGTATATGAACTGCTACTGATGTTATTACTATACTCCTCCCTCAGAAGAATACTATAGCACGTACTACAGTGATGGTAATTTTGCTGAAGCTATAGAGCTGGTTAGTGATATAGACAGAACTGGGATTTGGAGCCATTAGCTCCAAACCCGTGCTTACAACCAACATACAACCCCGTGTGTGTGTGTGTGTGTGTGTGTGTGTGTGTGCGTGCGCACACGTGTGTGTGCGCGCACGCGCAGTGCATTCATTTCCTTGTCTAATTAGGATGAACTGTACTAGCAGGGGTGTCCATCAGGAAAACTTGCTTGAATGGTCTCCAGATGAGGATTGTACTAGTCCTGTCCAGGAGACAGATGGCAGGTGCAATGTGGCCTCTGAGAAACTGGTCTGTTTCCAGATATTTGGGCCAGAAGTGGGACAGGTGCCCTTCTTCAACCTGACCGTGAAGGAGGTGGTAAAGGATGTACTCAAAGGGCAGAACTGGCTCATATACACCTATGGAGTCACCAACTCTGGGAAAACCTACACAATTCAAGGTAAGTAGTAAGCTTCAGCAGGATTGCCAACTGGCAACTTAAGGTTGTCTTTTCCCTTTGATGACTTGAGTAAAAGATCTTATTGCTGATATTCCAGGTACTAGTAAGGATGCGGGGATCTTGCCCCAGTCCCTGGCTCTCATCTTTAATAGTCTCCAGGGCCAACTTCATCCAACACCTGATCTGAAGCCCTTGTTGTCCAATGAGGTAATCTGGCTAGACAGCAAGCAGATTCGACAGGAGGAAATAAAGAAGCTGTCCTTGCTTATTGGAGGTCTCCAAGAGGTGAAGTGCTCATGAAGTTGGGATCAATAGTATGGATTTGAGAAAAGATTGTGCTTATCTTCTCTCTATGCCCCTTCAGGAGGAGCTGTCCACCTCCTCGAAGAAACGTGTCCACACTGAAAGTCGGATAGGTGCCAGCAACAGCTTTGACAGTGGCGTTGCTGGGCTGTCTTCCACCACTCAGTTCACCAGCAGTAGCCAGCTAGATGGTATGTACCATGAGTGAGCTCTAGGCTGGGCAGATGGGAGGTGGGAGTGGGGGGTGGGAGGGATGACCTACTCCCTATCCCAAAAGCTGTAATAGGTATAGGTCAGAGACTGCAACCTGACTGTCATCTTTCCAAGTTCCTAGAGACTGAAGAAAGATGGAATGCCCCATAGTCAATGACGTACGTGTACATGTTGGCTTTTCTCACAGAAACAAGTCAGTTATGGGCACAGCCAGACACTGTTCCAGTAAGTGTTCCAGCAGACATTCGCTTCTCTGTCTGGATCTCCTTCTTTGAGATCTACAATGAATTGCTTTATGACCTGTTAGAACCACCTAGCCATCAGCATAAGAGACAGACACTGCGGCTGTGTGAAGATCAGAATGGCAATCCTTATGTGAAAGGTATGCAAAGGTAGAGGAGGCTGGCAGGAAACCTGGAGGGACGTGGGGAAATTAGAACAGGGCCAAGTGTTCCCACCTTACTGTCCTGGCTGCAGACCTCAATTGGATTCATGTTCGTGATGTTGAGGAAGCCTGGAGACTTTTGAAAGTGGGTCGTAAGAACCAGAGCTTTGCTAGCACCCACATGAACCAGCACTCTAGTCGCAGGTGAGTTGTGAGAACCCACTTCTTGACTATATCTAGAAAGCTTTAGCTTCCACCTGATTGTAGAAGATATACATTTTCCCTTTTCTTTTTCAGTCACAGCATCTTCTCAATCAGAATCTTGCACCTTGAGGGAGAAGGGGATATAGTGCCCAAGATCAGTGAGTAAGTTTTCCCACTTAAAAATTTGACCATCTTGCCCATCTGTTTCTGGGGGCAGAAGGGAACATCTCAAAAGGAATTTGTTCTTTTCCTTCTTTTGATACAAACAACTTGGTAGGCCCTTCCCCTAGCGGAATTACATAATAAGCTGAGTTCCTTATATCAGCTCCTGTGCTTTACTCCAGACTGTCACTCTGTGATCTGGCTGGCTCAGAGCGCTGCAAACATCAAAAAAGTGGTGAGCGGCTAAAGGAGGCAGGAAACATCAACACTTCTCTGCACACCCTGGGCCGCTGTATTGCTGCCCTGAGACAGAATCAACAGAACCGGTAAGCTGTAGGCTGGGGTGGCCTGAGGATGGTGCTTGGGACGGACAATGCGCACACACACTCTCTCACCCTGCCAAAGGCTGCGGTTATATTCACAATGCTATTTATCTGATTCTGTGCAAGGTCAAAGCAGAACCTGATTCCCTTTCGTGACAGCAAGTTGACTCGTGTGTTCCAAGGCTTCTTCACAGGTCGAGGTCGTTCATGTATGATTGTCAATGTGAATCCCTGTGCATCTACATATGATGAGACTCTTCATGCAGCCAAATTCTCAGCCTTGGCCAGCCAGGTGAGAAGCTATACATATAATGATTGTATTTTCTTTGGACTAGCGATTTTTTTGTTTTTGTTTTTGAGTTGGGGTTTTACTGTGTAGTTCTGGCTGTCCTAGAACTCATTCTGTGAACAAGGCTGAGATCCACCTGCCTCTGTATCCGGAGTGCTGGGTATTAAAAGCATACCACCACTACCCAGCAGGACTGGCAATCTTAAAATAGCTCTTAGAACTAGTTAAGGAATCAATTAAGATTTTCCCCCCCTCTAGCTTGTGCATGCGCCACCTGTGCATCTGGAAATCCCATCACTGCATTCATTCATCAAGGAGCACAGTCTTCAGGTGTCCCCTGGCTTAAAGAAAGAGGGCAAGGCTGACTCAGACCTTGAGGACAGTCCTGAAGACGAAGCTGACATCTCCATGTATGGCAAGGAGGTGAGAATACAAGGCAGCTCTAGCGTGGCAGCTTGATGGCTATACATTGGCCACAAGTGCAGAAGGCCTCATAGATGTGGTCTCCTAGGAGCTACTCCAGGTGGTGGAAGCCATGAAAGCACTGCTTTTAAAAGAACGACAAGAAAAGCTGCAGTTGGAGATACAGCTCCGTGAGGAAATCTGTAATGAGATGGTGGAACAGATGCAACAACGGGAGCAGTGGTGCAGGTACTGCTGGGTGGCCTCCTAGCCCAGTCCCCTGTGACTGATGGGACAGCAGTGGTGCAGGTACTGCTGGGTGGCCCTCCTAGCCCAGTTCCTGTGACTGACAGGGGACAGCAGTG
>JADRCH010000105.1:2664328-2757128 GCA_019843965.1 Rhynchomys soricoides | reverse complement strand
GGTGGCCCTCCTAGCCCAGTTCCTGTGACTGACAGGGGACAGCAGTGTTCCCCAGCTTCATTCCTCAGGATCCTCACTACCCTTTTCTGACAGCGAGCGTTTGGACACCCAAAAGGAACTGTTGGAGGAACTGTACGAGGAGAAACTAAAAATCCTGAAGGAATCACTGACAACTTTCTACCAAGAACAGATTCAGGTGAGTTTACCCCAACCAGCGTCACTCGATCTTCCATCATTTTGGGTGTCTGAGACAAACACATTTTTACTTTTACTTCACCTCTGTTTGGTTGGCTTGGTTTTTCAAGACAAGGGTTTGGCTGTACTGGAACTCACTCTGTAGACCAGGCTGGCTTTAAACTCCACCTATCTTTGCCTCCCAAGCGCTTGGGACTAAAGGCACAAATCACCACTACTGCTATTGTGCCAGCATCTTACGGATTTCTTAGATAGGGTTTCACTATTGCCGTTCTTGCCAGCCTCAAACTCCTATGTAGACCATGCTGATATCAAACTAAGTTTTATAAACTCTAGAAAGAACAGTAATATATAATTAATTTTTATTAGTTTCCCTTAGTGCCTTGCAGCTATTGAGTTCACCATGAAAGTGTGCTATAGGCTAATGTCAGCGTAAATATTAAGGTTTATGTTCTGTTAGTCTGGTCCTTTGGTATTTGTCTGACCCTGGACAGAATTGTGCTCTCTGCTTCCCTCTTAGGAGCGGGATGAAAAAATTGAAGAGCTAGAAACTCTCTTGCAGGAAGCCAAACAGCAGCCAGTGGCACAACAGTCAGGGGGGTGTGAATTGTCCCTCCGGCCGTCACAAAGGTTGGCAGCTTCTGCCTCCGCTCAGCAGTTCCAGGAAGTTAAAGCTGAACTAGAGCAATGCAAAACAGAGTTAAGCTCTACCACTGAAGGTGAGGAAGGAAGGGAGCCTGACAGTGGAAGTGGGTGAGGGAAAAGCTGGCATTGAAACTCAGTCCTGACTCCACCTCCAAGCCACATCTACCCACATCTTACTCTGCTACTGTTAAAGCCCAAAGTTGAAAACCCCGTGCATTAAATGTTATCTATATAGTCTGTGTTTCCCCCTCAGAGCTGCAGAAGTATCAGCAAATGTTAAAACCGCCACCCACAGCCAAGCCTTTCACCGTGGATGTGGATAAGAAGTTAGAGGAGGGCCAGAAGGTATTAACCTTAATTAATCTGTTGCAAGGGCCTTAAGTGAGAATACGGTGGGGTTCTGTTGTTGTCCTGAGCAATGAAAGCCAGCCCATATTTGCTTCACATGTGGATTCCTAGATTTAACTCAGACTTTAACTTTAACTTGGGTGCCCTCACCAGCTTCCCTAAGTCTGCCTTCAAATGGCTGCCGTGGTTGATTTTGGTCACAATCTGATTCCTACTCTTTCAGAATATAAGGCTGCTACGGACAGAGCTCCAGGAACTAGGAAGGTCTCTGCAGTCAGCAGAAAGAGCCTGTTGCCACAGCACCGGAGCATGGAAACTTCGGCAAGCATTAACCAACTGCGACGACATCTTAATCAAACAGGTGAGGGCAGCCTAGGGACCCTGCCCCTCCCTTTATCCTGCTCTCTGTTCTAGCCCACACCAGTGTGTATGTGAGGGGGGAACAGAAGAAAAAGATGTACTAATGTCATAGAGCCCGGGGCTTTCTGTATGCTAAGTAGGCACTCTACCACTAAGCTATGACATTTCTCATTGCTAATGATGCCTGATGCCAGATCTCTTAAAATGATAAATAAAAATGTATGCTTTAGACTAAACATGGCACTTGATACCTAATAATTATGTTTTCTCTTAATGTTCTTAGAACCAGACCCTGGCTGAGCTGCAGAATAACATGATGCTAGTGAAACTGGACCTTCAGAAAAAGGCAGCCTGCATTGCTGAGCAGTATCACACTGTGCTGAAGCTCCAAGGCCAAGCTTCTGCCAAAAAGCGGCTGGGAGCAAACCAGGAAAACCAGCAACCAAATCATCAACCCCCAGGAAAGAAACCATTCCTGCGAAACTTACTTCCCCGAACACCTACCTGCCAAAGCTCAACAGACAGCGGCCCTTATGCACGGATCTTGCGCTCACGGCACTCTCCTTTACTCAAATCTCCCTTTGGCAAAAAATACTAAAGTTGTGGGGATGAAGATGCATGGTTGTTGCCCTGAGGTTGGTCAGCTGCTCAGCTGATAAGTCTCTTAAGCTTCAGCATATACCCAGAACTGTATTCAGAATTACTGTATTATAATCACCTATATAACCTTGTTTTTTTCATGCTTTTTTTTTTCATGCACAAATATTATATGGAATAAAGACATTGTTTATGCTTTTATTTGGATTGCAAATTTAGAAAAATATAAAAATGGGGACAGAAAATTGATATAAATACTATCTGGCCTGTGAGAGCCTTGGACAGGAACAGCAGTGGGAACCAGCCTAATGCACATTGGGTAAAATGTTAATAGATACCCAAAGGGCTTGGGTAGCACTGTCTGGCCTGGAAGTTGCTATGTTAAACATCCACTTCCTGTCTCCATCGCACAGCACCCAGTAATGTTCTTTCCATTAAAAGGGGAATAAGATGTTTTGAGTACAAGAGAAGGAAGGCTAAGATCCTAAACACAAAATGATCTATAGCACCTACTGCACAAGCTCATTATAGCAGACATCAAGGGTATCTGAAACCTAGAAAAACAGGATGATTCCTTCAACCTTGTAGATAAGGTTGAAAACCAAGTTGGAGGTTTTAAAAAAAAAAAAAAAATTACATCAAGCATTTACTAAAAGATACCAGCATAAACTTTTAATATCTGAAGTAAAAAAGTTCCTTTCAAAAACGTCCATGAAGTTGTCTCCTTGTGTTGCTTTCACCAGGTATATATAGTGAATGCTGCAGCCATCTGGCCCTCACATGAGTCACAGTTCATGCCCATTGACTCTCAAGTGGAAGGTTTTAGAAGGCTTCTTTTGAAAACTCTCCACAAGATCATATGGATAGCTCCACTCTATTTAAACCTAATCTCTGACATGAGACCAGAATACACAATCAGTAAAATAAAGTTCATTCTAGCCAGGCATCATGGCTTATGCCTGTAGTGCTATCATTAGGGAAGCTGAGGCAGAAAGGCCTCAGGCTAGGCTACACAGAGAAGCCTGTCTTAAAAGTCGTTCAAAGCTGGCCCCTGCTCGCAGAGGACGAGCATGATAACCTCGTTCCTTCTCTACCCCACTCAGCAGCACTGAAACCTTGCTTCTGGGGCATTGCTTCTGGTAAAGTGTTGTAAAGGGGATTCCTTTAGAGGGAGTAGAGACTAGGAGGGCCAAGACCTGCCATTCTGAACGGAAGGGAGCATTGCTGGCTGGCAGAAGGCAGCATCTGTCTCCCACCTTATTTCTGCCTGCCTCTGAAGGTAGTTCCATAGGCTGTCCCTCAGGCTGTTTCTGTCTGTAGAAATGAGAAGAGCTTAAGTCCTTGGGAGAACAGATGTGGCTGTTCTTTACTGGAGTAAGGTTTAATATTGGTCTAGCAATGTGCTGACGTGAGAGAGGTCGACTATGGTGTGACTGAAGACAGGTTGAGTGGAGAAACTCTGCGTGTGGGAGTATTGTTTGCAGACAGTGAGGCAGGGAGGAAAAAGGTACCAGGCGTGTCAGAGGTGGGTGTCTCCCCTTGGTTCCTCAGCTGTAGGATCTGGCGGAGCAAGGCCTTACCTTCTTCCCGGGTCTGAAACAAAGTCACAGCTGTTTCAAAATATATTCAGTGCTAATCTCAAAAAATTATTATTAAAATACTGTTCAGATCATTCCTTACAAATAAAAGGAGTTATGCCCCCTTTTTTAAAAAGGGTACTATTCAACAGATGACTTCCCTACACACCATGGTAAAAACCATCTATTTTGGCCTAAAATCCAAACCCTCTAAAATCTAATACTCACATCATTGAATGCACAACATTTCTGGGCACAAGTTGAAGCTTCATCCCACAGCTTGCACTTAAAATAGTACTGGGCCAGGTATCGGAAGGCCGTGCTCTCCTCTAAGTGTTCCACAGTCTCCTAGATAAGGAAAGCAGGCGTGACTGAGGGGACAAGAACCCGTGGGTGACATGGTGACTATGCTCTGACACATACATACCCCACAGGAATAGATATCTTGGATGTATTTGATGTAACACTGAGCAGCCTGCTCTGACTCAGTTAACTGTTCATGAAGCCTACAAAAAAAAATTGAGCTTTAAATAAGTGAGGCCACAAAGCAAGTCAGAAATGTAAAAGTAAAGATGTGATTAAAACCAGAAATGACAGGTGAACAAGTAAATTTTAACATAAATAACATATTGAGACCCAAAAGACTATCAGTGTCCACCAAGTATAGGAGTGGAGTTCAATAATACACGCCTTTAATCCCAGCACTTGGGAGGCAGAGGCAAGCTGAGTTCGAGGCCAGCCTGGTCTACAGATCGAGTTCCAGGACAGCTACACAGAGAAACCCTGTCTTGAAGAACTTAGCTTACACTGGCAGGACACTGGCCACTGCAAATTGACTAGGCTCCAATGAGTATATGGACAACAGAAAATGGACTTTTTTTAATTGTTTCTTTTTGGGGGGGGGGTTGTCGTGGGGAGGTAGGGATAGATGGGAGGACTGAGAAGGGTTGCATAATGTGAAATTCCAAAATAATCAAAAAAAGTGACAAGTGTGAGATTCCAAAATAATCAAAAAAAGTGACAAGTGTGAGATTCCAAAATAATCAAAAAAAGTGACAAGTGTCTTAACCAGGCTACAGAGTAAGACCTTGTCTCAAAACAAAACAAACCCAAAAAACCATCACCACCAATAACAACAAAAGTAGTTATTATGGGCTGGTGAGGCAGCCCTTATCAGCAGATAAAGGCACTTGAAGACAAGCCTATTAACTGTGTTTAATCCCCAGGACCCACACGGTGGCAGGAGTGAACTGACTCTCACAAGTTGTCCTCTGACCTCCACACACACATGTGCACACAGACAAAATTTTAAAAATGTTTATTAAAAAAAGTAGTTAACTTAAACTGGACAATTAGATAATAGACCCTTGCAAAAATTTCCTGTTAATACCAGTGAGAATGAGAACTATTCCAAATGACTGACTACTTCTGAGCAGTCCTCCCATGCACACAGGCAAATCCTCAACCACTGAACCACACTGCTAGTCTAGTCCTGTCTTTCATTTTTCATCTCTTGCCTAATAGGAAATCTATGTCCAATTCAAGGTGAGGTGGCACTCTCTACAGTCAAGAGCCTGGGGCTAGACTGTAACTCAGTGTCTAGCATGGGTAGGACCCTGTGTTCATCTACAGCATGGGGGATAAAAAAAGAAAAGAAAATGGCGCTCAACTGCCAACCCAGCCTTCCACACCCACTCCATGCACATCCTCATATATGATCACCACCTCAGGAAAACCAGCCTAAGTATCCCGAGCATTCACTCACTTGGCCAGCTTCACCAGAGCCATTTTCTCCACATCTCCCACAGCATATGCTCTCCAGTAACACTGTCAAAGAGTAAACAGGTCACTTCAGACTACTGCTCATGTGCAACAATTCATCACATAAGTGCTAAGGCCATGCGAGCCTTCTAGAAACTCAGGCGTGCAGAATGCAGAGCATTCTTCCTATTGGTGATAGCTCCGGGCTACAGATAGACGTCCATGCTCATAACCTCAACCTACATTTCATTGTATATTATAGAACTACAAAATATTCATCTTGTGATACACACAGATCAGAATACAGAAAAGAAACAAACAACAACAACAAAGAAACAAAACCAAAGTATATACAACCCAAGCTCCTTTTAAACAGTAGATTTCTGCTCAAATTCTGTAAGCTTCAATTTGAGGTACCTTTTTGGCTTCCACTAGTTGATTGAGTTTCTCATAACATTCTCCTAAGGCAACCAGCATACGAGAATCATTGGGACTAAGAAAAAGAGTAACGTTGTCAGGGCAAAGACTACTCACACCTCAGGTCTTCAACTCAAACCTTAGTTTGTACTATTTCCATACTATCCCACGTCTGCAAGGACTGTTCTCCAGTAAAACGCCTCATTTAATTACTTTACTTTATGTTTATAATTATCCTATAAATCCACTAGTAGAAGACACTAAGTAAAAATGACTAAACCATTCCCTTTAGGTCTGAGAGACAAAGAGATGGTATCCCATCAACCCTTTCCACATTGTCCAGGAACCAACTTACCGAAGCTGGTGGGCCCGTCTATAATAATAAAGGCAATAAAATGGCATTTTAAGGATTTCGTAGGTCTGCCCAAGGCCATACCAAGCTCTGTAGTCTCTCTTGTTGACCTCAATGGCGTGTCTAAGAAACAGACAAAACAGACCAGTTATATGGCAAAAGAATTAAAAGTTAGCAACACAAAGACTAACACGAGGCTTCCGTGAGAATCGGGTCCACTCAGCCTTGCCCAGCCTAGGATACTCACCGGTAAGCCTGAATCGCAGCAGACGTGTTTTTCATTTCCATGTACTCATGCCCCATCAGTGTCCAGGCCCCAAGGTACCTAGGATTCAACTTTAGGGCTCTCTGGAAATACAAAGCTGCTTTCTCATGCTGGGAGCGTAAGCTGTAATAATTGCCTGATTAAAAAACAAACAAAATGATCCATATTAAAACACACACACACACACAAGGGGCTAGAGAATGGCTTGGTGGTTTAAAGATCCAGGTTCAGTTTCCAGCACCAACAAGGCAGCTGACAACCCCTGTATCCAGTGCCACGAGAGCTGACATGCTTTTCTGGCCTCTTCTTATACCAGCACATACATATATGTTCATACAGGCAAAAACTAATAAACATAAAATAAATAAATCTTTAAAAATAAACAAACAGAAAGTTAAACAAATGTTCCTCTCATTTCTTTATTTTACTTCATGAAGATAATAGTTTTGTGGTTTTATGGGGTTTTTGTTTTGTTTCGTTTTTCAAGACAGACTTGGCTGTCCTTAAACTTAAAGAGATCCACCTGCCTCTGCCTCCCAAGTGCTGGGATTAAAGGCATGCCACCATCATCTGGCTAGATATAGCATTTATATACATTTTTGTAATATAAGAATTTTCTTAGCCTGCTTTAGATTGGTAATTTTTGTTTGTTAATTTTATTTTATTTTTTAGTTTTTCAAGACACTGTTTCTGTGTAGCCCTGGCTGTCCTGGAACTTATTTTGTAGAGAAGGCTGGTCTCCAACTCACAGAAATCAGCTTGCCTCTGCCTCCCAAGAGCTGGAATTAAAGGCATAGGCCACCACACCCAACTTGACTTTTGTTTAGATTAGTGGTTCTAAACTATATTATTTTAAACCTAGATTTCAAAGGAACTTCTCAAAAGGTCTAAAGAGGTAGAACTCTGAGCTTCTTCCCCAGGAATCATAGCAGTTCTATACTACTGCCTATGAAAAGAAAGGGACGGTCAGGATGCTGTACAGGGTGTTCCAAGTCTAAAAGCTACCTGTCTTACTGAGTCGTAAATGAATAAACAAGATAAGGTAGACCAAACAATGGGACATATTCCAGGAAGAAAAAGAATTACTTCAGATGCTACAACACTCTGGTCTCAAAAGCATACTGGCAGAATGGATGGAGAATGCCTTAAGCCCCAGCATTTTAGAGGAAATGGCAGGCAAGTCTGCATCACAAGTTCTAGGCAGCCAGGAAAGAAGAGAGAAAAAAGATTCAGACAGACAGAGAGACAGAAATTTGCTACTTAAAAGAAGTCAGACAACAATATTTTTGCTGATAGATTCCAACTGTGATGCTCTTAACAAAACTGTAAATCTACAAAACTCTGATCAGCATGAACTTAAAACAGGTGAGTCCTGTGAGGTTTGCTAACGGTTCCAATAAAGCTTTTCTTAGCCAAGCATGGTGGTGCACTGTTAGTCCCAGCACTCCAGAGGCAGAGACAGGCTGAACTCTCTAAGTTCAAGGCCAGTGTGGTCCTACAGAATAAGTTTCAGGGCAACCAGGGATACACAGAGAAACTCTGTCTTCAAAAAAACAAAACAACCACTCTCCCCACCCCCCAAAACCCAACTAGACTATTAATGAAACTTAAGGGGCTTTCTTTTTTAAAAAGCCTGTGTTTACTATTTCATTTATCTGTGCTAAAGAATGAATCCAGTGCCTAGGCAAGCACTTCACCATTGAACCAAATTCCCAGTCCCAACCTAGGTTATAGGTTGAGACCTAACCTCAAAAAACAAAATAAAATTTCCATTATGTATAAATTATATGTACACAAATAAGCCAGCCAAAACACAGATGGCACAATATGTATTATGTTAACTTGCAGAAAGCACAAGATACTATTAAGTAAAATCATGAAAATCTGAAGTAATTACATAGAGGAGTCCATTTTGGTAAGCCAACAACAACAAAAACTCTTGGTATGTTTTAAGAATAGCTTTAGCTTGTTTTATTAGAAATCAACTTTATTCACTGTCTATATCTGATTATAAATTCAAACTCAGTTTCATGTTTACCTAGGAGAAAGCAGCTGGGTTTTATGCCCATGATAGCCAGGCACACAGCTTTAATCTCAGTACTCAGGAGGCAGAGGCAGGTCTATGAGTTCTAGGCAGCCTGGTCTATACAGTCAGTTCCAGGACAGCCAGGGCTCTGTAGATAGTCTGGCCTTAAAAAAAAAAAAGGAATTCACCTGACCTGCAATCTCAGTACTAGAAAGGTAATCAGGAGACTAAGAAATTCAAAGTCATAAATAAAAAATAAAAAAAGAAAAGAAAAGAAATTCAAAGTCATCCTTAGCTACACAGTGAGTTCTACATATAAGATTCTGCCTCAAGCAACAGAACTACAAGGTGGGTGGGAACAGCACATGAGGTAATCTTGGCATTTAGGAAGTGAAGGAGAATCTGAAATTCAAGGTTATATTCTACAGATTACACTCCCAGCTGAAGCTACAGGAAGCTGAGACAACTGTCTCAAAACAAAACAAACCGGAAAGCCAAACAGAGCGAGAGAGGTGCCTCAGCAGCTAGGGGTATACACTGACTTTGTAGGAGACCTGAGTTTGACTCTTAGAACCTAGTACCTATGTCATCACAACTGCTGTTAACTCTAACTCCAGAGGGATTGACACCTTTAGCCTCTGAGGACAGATACCAGCACTCATAGGCTGAGTCATGAGCATAAACACACATTTTTTTAATAAAAATTTCAAAAGCAAGCCAGACATAGAAGCTCATATCAATAATCCTAACACTTGGGATCTAAGGCAGAAGAAGCAGCATGAGTTAGAAGCCAGTGTGAGCTTAAGAGTTTTACATCATTCTAGGCTAGGGTGAGACACTCACTCAAAGAACCTCTAAGATGGGTCTGGAGTAATAGCTCATCAGATCAGAGCAGAGGCTACATGGCTGCTCACAAGCACCAGTTCCAAGGTGCCAACCCTTCCCTCCTCTGGCCTCCATGGACACCAGGCATATCATGGAAGTAAAGCATCTCTACACGTAAATAAAATTTAAAATTAGAAGGAGAAAAAAGAAAAAACCTCTAAGAAGTCTCAAGAGGTTAAAAGCACTAGCTGCCAGGCTGGATACCCTGAATTTGATGGATCCCTGGCTGGATACCCTAAATTTGATCCCTGGGACCTGCATGGGAGGAAGAGAATCTCTTCAAGTTGTCCTCAGACCTGCACAGTGCACTTTGGTACATACATACATACCCACACACAAATAAATATAATAAAAGTAATCATAAAAACAGGGCTAGCAAGGTGGGTTTTAGGCCAGTCTATACAAATGGTTGTGCTTACATTCAGTTATCTGTTACTGTCTCAAAAACAAAACAAAACAAACAAGATAGAACCAAGTCTGGTAGTTCTGTCTTGCCTTTAATCCCAACATCCAGGAGGCAAATGCATGCCATCTCTGTGAGTTCAAGGCCGGCCTGGTCTACACATCCAGTTCCAGACCTATATATATATAATGAGACATTGTCATAAAATAGAATAAAATAAAGATAGAGATAGAGAAAGCTTAAAAAAAAAGTAGTTAACCCTCACCAATCACACAGCATGTTTCTACTCGGTATTTGTCAATTTCACAGAGGTTATGCGCCAGGTAACTCAGTTCAGACTTCATGCTCTGGGAGAAAGAGGAAGACCATATGAGCCTGAGAAAGCACCCTGAAGTTGTTTCTTCTTTAGCTAGTGTGAACGTGATTATCTCATACAGGAGTTTCAGCAAGAGAAACAAATTACCCTGACATAGAGAAGGTTGGAGAATGTGTCCATGTTTTCAATCCTGTAAGGATCTTGTTTCCTCAGCTCATTGAAAATAGAAAGGGCTTTGTCGATATCTGCAGAAAGAAAGCAGAGTCTAAAACCCAACTAACTGCACCTCTGCCTCTGTCGCATCCACTGCCCTTATTCACTCACCTCTGATATTGTGATAAGCAACTGCAATTTGGGAAACTATGTACGAACTCTTGGAAAAGCCCACGTCAATGAGACGCTGATACTTCTGCAGGGCCTCCTCTATCAGCTGCAATTCTGTGTAGATGTGAGCTAAGAAGAACTCTTTCATCCAGGTGTCAGGCAAAGACAGGAACTTCAGCTGGCACCAGAAGAGAGGGACACACTATAATCTGACCTTTCTCCCCAAAGAAAAAGCATTACTTCCTAAAAGGATTCATCACTAAAATTTTATTAGAACACCTACAAATAAATACAGGATAATCCCACTAAGTTTAACTTACAAGCATAATTAGGAGAGAATGGCCCAGTGGGATAGACTTTAGAAAAAAAACCACAAACAAACAAACAAAAAAAGACACAAAACCTGAGAATAATTAGAATCTAAATAGGAAGAGAGGAAAGACAAACAGAAAGCCTTCTAGGCAAGAGTAACAGTAAAACTGGTGAATACACGGAAATAGCTTGGTTGGAGGACGCAATACACAAAAAAGTCAATCCCACCACACAGCAGAGGACAAGATACAAGAAGAAACTACTGCAAATGTCTGCCAACCCAAGTGATTTAAGATGGCTCCTTCTTAAATCCCAGCACTCAGGAGGCTAAGACAGGAGGATTGTCATGAATTTGATGCCAGTCTGGTCTACATAGAAAGGCCATCTGAAAAAAAGAAAAGGAGGACTGGAGAGATGGCTCAGCGGTTAAGAGCACTGACTGCTCTTCCAGAGGTCCTGAGTTCAATTCCCAGCAACCACATGGTAGTTCACTACCATCTGTAATGGGATCCAATGCCCTCTTCTGGGGTGTCTGAAGACAGCTATAATGTATTCATATATATAAAATAAATAAATCTTTAAAAAACAGAAAAAAGAAAAGGAGCTGTGTGTGGTGGTACACACATTCTTTAACTCTAGTGCATGGAAGGCAGAGGCAGGAGGATCTCTGAGAGTTTGAGGCCAGCCTGGTCTACACAGCAAATTGCAGGACAGCTAGAGCTACACAGAGAAGAATATTTTGCAAAATATGCATTTCCATAGTTTGAGGTCAGGAAAGCCTAACGTAAGACAAATACAAATAAAGGTACTTTTTCAGACACTGACTTAGCAGCGTAAACAACTGTTCGGGGAAGGGAAGAATAAATCCACTTTTAGTTTTTGTTGCATTTAAAATAAGATCTCAAAATGTAGCCCTGGCTGGCCTGGGATTCAAAATATAGATCACTATAGCCTTGAACCCATAGAGACCTGCCTCTCGGTGCCGGGATTAAAAGCTTCACCACCACACCTGGCTCACCTTCAGCTTTTTAGGAACAAGAAAAGGAAGTGTATTGCTGCTTGATCAATAACTGAAGGAGGAGAAAAATGAATACACAAGGCTCACAGAAGGCGACTAATAAAAAAGATTTCCGGGCAGGTAGAGTGGCACACACCTTTAATCCCAGAGCCTGGGAGACAGCCTGGTCTACATAGAGTTTCAGGATAGCCAGGGCTACATGGAAAGCCTGTCTCAAACAAACAAAAAGCCAGGCATGACAGTACACACCTACACTCCCAGGGTTCATGGAGGCAGAAGAACGACCAGGTTAAATAAACCCTAAGTTACCTAGTGAGTTCCAAAAAAAAAAAAAATACTAACAGCAAAGAGCTAGCTATGAACAACAGTTACAGTGGTAGCACTCTTTGTACCCACAAGATTATCAAAGATTACAAAGGGTTTCCCATGAAGCTCACATCAACTTACCATCTCTTTGTCTGTGATCAGGTTACACAGCTCCAACCAGGCTCCCCAATGCAAAGGCAAAACATGAGTAGCCTCTACAAACACATCAATGGCCTCTTTCACTAAGTCCAGTTTCCGAAGCACCACCCCATACCTGGGAAAGAGGGAGGTTAACGCCTGCGGATGTCTCCTCTACTCAAAAGGACAGACATGCAGTAGAAAGCTGCACGGCCCTGGCAACACTCACAGGTACAGGCCAAATCCATCAAGCCCCCGGGCTCGGTGCTTCCTGCTGAGCTCCACTCTCAATTCTCTCAGAGCCTCATTTTTCACTTGTCCTTTTTCTAGGGGTCCTAGGGGAAAAGAAAGGGTGTTCACTCTCATTCTTCCTCTCTCTCTCACACACACATTTCTGTTACCATCAACCAAAACTATGCCTGCAAACTGCAGACAGCTCACTCATTCACAGAATCCATTTACTCTAGACGATGGCTGGTGTACAGTCCTAGGTTATCAATGTCTACAAATCAGAAGCTTCAATTAAAACAGAATTTTCCACCTTAGGTTGCAGAAAGCAGGTTGACTCAAGTGGGGCAAGCAACCCACAGGTCACTTTCCACCAGCAGCCCTCAGGCAGAGCTGGATGACAGCAGCAGCTGAGCTAAGCCATGATGGCTCCGTTCTGCACAGACTGTGCAGTCTACTTACGGTACCTACATGGCCCGCACGGCCTCTAAGCGTGCAGCCCTGCTTTTCTGTCTAAAAGGTTAGACAAGGGGAAAACCATACCTAGGCTATCAACTGTTTCGTCATCCTTCTTCTTCTCTCCAGACTGTGGGGGGGGGGGGAAGAAATCAAAAATAAGGTTTGTTTTTTGTTGTTGTTGTTTGTTTTTATTGTTATTGTTTGACTTATTATAAAATCAGCAGCTTGAGTCTCTCTACAGGGCTAACTAATGTCTAAGCAAAATAACATCCACCTTATAAACAACCATTTATTCAAGTGTTCCCACTGAATAAATATAGAATAAGTTGAGCACCAAACACTTTAATATAGTAATGAACTACAGATATGTAAACATAAGAACCCATGAGCTCCCGCTGTTACTAAGAAGTAACTGTGAAGGGGGTGGGGTGGGGTGGCTCTTACTCAAGCACAATGCCCCGTGTTGATTAAGTGTGGAGAGGATGCAAGAGTAGAAAAAACAAATCATTTTGCAACATCAGATAAAAGTAGTTTTGGAGACAAAAAAGTCTGTTTCAGGTAAAAATCAGCAAGGCTATTGTGGCTGAATATTATAGCTCAGTTGTAAGAGTGCCTGCCTACCATGACTGTACCAGCGTACTCTGCTTGTCAGCTTACAGAACCAGAACAAAAAATGGATAAGGAGTCAAACTAATCTTAGCACTCTGGAGGCAGAGGCAGGTGGATCTCTATGAATTCTAGGCCAGCCTGGTCTACAGACTGAGTTCCAGGACAGCCAGAGCTAAACAGAGAAACCTTGTCTTGAAAAACAAAATAATAAGCAAATGAATAAAAATTTAAAAGGAGTCAGTGAGACGACTCAGCAGGACTGATGCCCAGAGTCCTATTCCCAGGGATCCACATGGCAGAGACCAACATCCCCAAGTTGTCCTTCACATGCTGGCATACCTCCCACCAAAAATAAATAGAAAAGTAAGTTAATGTAAAGCATTAATAAAGACTAAAGCAAAAAGTGGGCTGAGGTTTGCCCAGTTGGTAAGCACGCTTGCTTAGCATGTAGGAAGCTTTGCGTGTGAGCCCAGCACCGCACGGACTGCTATCGGAGCACACATCTGCAATCCTAGCACTAGAAAGATGAGAACCAGAAGAGTTTAAGATCATTTTAGGCTAAATATCAAGCTGAGGGTCAGCCTGAGCTACATGAGACTCTATCTCAAGAAAAGGAGATATTTGAACATGCACTTACACTAGAACACTCTCCCTAAGGAAACGTCAGTAAATGCTGCTTCATTTTCTACCACAACTCATCCAAATTAGTTCTGTTACATGCACAGACTACATATTGAAAAAACAAGAAAGGCCACAGGAGGCAGTGCATGCCTACAAGCCTGGCGCTCTGGAGAGCCAGAGGTAGGAGGATAACAGTTCCGGGGCAGTACCCGAAACAAGCAAGCAAACAATTATAGACACAACATTAATTTGCCTTTGCTGGCATTTACTTACTCATTTATTTATTTAGGTTTACCTGAGATAGGGTCTCACTACCAACACCATGGGTTTGAACTTAAAGAAATCCACCTGCCTCTGCCTTTAGAGCGCTGGGATTACAGGTGGATGCTGCCACAAAAGGCTACATTGTTCTTTATATTAAAAATGTTAACAGCCATGAAATAAAGTAAAAAACACACTACAAGTAAGTAATAAATGAGTTCATAAAACTTTAAATCAACTGGTGCTTTTAAACTCAATTTTATGTTTTTAGGGAGGATCCTTTATTTTATTTATTTATTTTTTGAGACGGGGTCATATTATGCAGCCCAAAACTGGTCTCAAACTCGTATTCCTTCTGCCTCGAGATCCCAATTACTAGGATTCTAAGTGTGCACCACCATGTCCTGCTCTCAGGCTCTTGAGTTAGGGTTCTACCACTAGCTAGCCTGGAACTCACTATGTCACTGTATAGACCAAGACAGCTTCAAACTTACTGGGATCCTCAACTCTCTGCATCTAGAGTATGGAAATTACAGACATCACCACACCTTGCCAATTCTTGAGTACTGATTCATAGAGCACCTTACAGAATCCAAAGAAAACAATCATCCTGTTGGTAATTATCCTACCCATGTTTTGTTCCTTTTTTTAGTTTTTCCAGACAGGGTTTCTCTGTGTAGCCCTAGCTGTCCTGGAACTCACTCTGTAGACCAGGCTAGCCCTGAACTCTCAAAGGTTCACCTGCATCTGCCTCTCAGGTCCTGGGATTAAAGGTTCGTGCCATTACTACCTGGCAGTGGCAACTGGCTCTTCCTCATAATCATCTTTTATTGATTGATTGATTAATAGATTGATTGAGACAGGGTCTTTGTGTAGCCCTAGCCGGCTAGAAATTCATTATGTAGACCATACTAGCCTTGAACTCGCAAAGATCTGCCTGCCTCTGCCTTACAATTGTTATAAGAGGCGTGTGCCGCTGGGCCTGGCATCTACAATATAAATATTCAGTGTATTCACTTGGTGAACCACTGCCTAGATATGTAAAAACCAAACTTCTTCAAGAATGAAGGAATGGCTCAGTGGTAAAGAGCACTGGCCTCTCCCCCAGATGACCCAGGTTCAAATCCTAGCTCCCACATGGCAGCTCATAACCATCTGAAACTCCTGTTTCAGAGAATCCAACACCCTTTTCAGGCCTCTGCTGGCAGCAGGCCTACCTATGGTGCACACACATGCACACAGGTAAAATACCCATATATATAACTTATTTCTTTTTAATTAAAAACTTTCCTAAATATAGATGCTTCACCAAAAGCAGAACAACATCTTAAGTGGACCTCACCAGGTATCTGGAATACATGTACAGGAAATAGGCTTTCTTGCTATTACAACCATGCAGGAAATGTGCTGCCCGGTCATACTCTTTAACATCAAAGTAGGCCTTGGCCAGGGTGTAAGCATCCACATCCTGCGCATCCTCCTACAAGAAACAGGTTATGTGAGTGATTAGGTCTCAGACAGCCAAAGTTCACCTAGAGAAAGAATATTCATTAATTTTGAGATACAGAAAAGAATGATCATTTCTCCTCCCCAAAATGTATAAATATATGCATTTATACAATTTATATATGATTTTAAATAAATATAGCACATGTAATGCCAAACAACTTTTTTTCCAAAGTATTTTTCCAAAATAAAAAAATGGAGCTTGGCATGGTGATGCACACCTTTGATCCCAGCAGTTGGGAGGCAGAGGTAGGCAGCTCTCTGTGAATTCAAACCAAGCCTGGTCTACAGAGTGAAACTCAGGACAGCCAGAGCTAT
Organism: Rhynchomys soricoides; assembly: GCA_019843965.1. NCBI lineage: Eukaryota > Metazoa > Chordata > Mammalia > Rodentia > Muridae > Rhynchomys > Rhynchomys soricoides. Next base: position 2,740,881 of record JADRCH010000105.1, on the reverse strand, counting down.
ATGTAAGACTCAAAAAAAAAAAAAAAAATAGAAAAGAAAGGTCGGGGTCTGGGAGACTTTCAGGGAGTTAAAGTGTCTGCCATACACACATGATGAACTGAATTTGCATCCCCAACACCCATGTAAAAACTAGACATAGCACCCTACATCTGTAACCCCAGTACATGCCTAAACTCCCAATGCTTGGTAGAAGCAGGAGGAGGAATTCAAGGCTCTCCTCAGCATTTGTGTGAGGCCAGTTTGAGGCCAGCCTGGGCAACAAGAGGCCCTGTGTCAAAGGGGAAAGAAGAGGTGAGGAAAGCAAGGGGAGGCGAAGGGAAGAGACCGGGAGAGGTGAACAAGGCCATGCTCATTGCTACAGTGGAGAGGACCCCTGCCTGGCACACATAGGTCACACACAAGTATGTTGGGGCCAGCAAGATGTCTCAGAAGGTAAGAGCACTTGCCACCAAGCCAAGCCAGAAAACCTAAGTCAATTTCCAGTTCCCACGAAGTAGACAGAGAGAATTAACTCCTAGAGGCTCTCCTCTGACCTTAATATGTGACATGGTATGTGTGCACACACATACAACAAGTAAATAAAGAAGATTATACATGAATTATGAAGAAATCCATCCAGGTTGGGTAAGGTGCCTCTAATCCTAGCTCTCAGCAGGCAGGGGAAGGAGGAACGGTTAAAGGCCAAGGCCAATCTGCTCTACGTATTAAGTCTGAGACCAGCAAACACTATCAAAAACTTATGCAAAACTATATAAACATATGTAGTGGTGTGAACATGCTTGGCTGGGAGTGGCACTATTAGAAGGTATGGCCTTGTTGGAGTAGGTGTGGCCTTGTTAGAGGAAGTGTGTCACTGCAGGGCTGGGCATTGACATCCTCCTTCTAGCTGCCTGGAAGACAGACTCCTCCTGGCTGCCCTCAGATCAAGATATAGAACTCTCAGCTCCTTCTCCAGCACTATGTCTACCTGGATGCTGCCATGCTTCCTGCCACGATGATAATGGACTAAACCTCAGAAACTGTAAGCCAGCCCCAATTATATGCTGTCCCTTATAAGAGCTGCTTTGGTGATAGTGTCTGTTCACAGCAATGGAAACCCTAAAACAACATACATACATAAAATATAATTATTCTTAACTCTTCATATATACAAACCTTTGTAACTCAGAGTTTTACTACTTGGATCATATGGCCTTTGAATTCGTATTTTGGAGCCAGCAAGATGGCTCAGTGGGTAAAGGAGCCTGTCACCGTACCTGGAAAACTGAGTTTGATACCCAGGATCCACATGGTAGGAGAGAACCAACTCGGCTCATCTTCAGATCACTACATAGCATAATGGTGTACAACTTTAATCCCACCACTTAAGAGGTGGAAGCGGGCAGATTTCTGTGAGTTCAAGGTCAGCCTGGTCTTCATAGCAAGTCCAGGTGTCTTAGGGTTTCTGCTCCTGTGCTGAAACACCATGACAAAGCAACATGGAGAGGAAAGAGTTTATTTCACTCATAGTTCCATACTGTCAAAAGCAGTGAGGACAGGAATTCAAACAGGGCAGGAACCTGGAGGCAGGAGCTGGTGCAGGGGCCATGGAGGATGCTATTTAATGGACTGCTCAGCCTGCTTTCTTTTATGACTCAAGACCACCAGCCCAAGGCAGGGAAACACCCACAATGGGCTGGGCCCTCTCTGATCAATCACTAATTAAGAAAATGCCTTACAGTTGGATCTTACGGAAGCATTTTCTCAATGGAAGTTCCTGATGAAGTAGGAAGATGGCCCCTCAGTGAGACCCTGCCTCAAACAAAGCGTGGGGCTGGAGAGACAGCCCAACAATTACGAGGGCTGGCTGGAGAGACAGTCCAACAGTTACGAGGGCTGGCTGCAATTGTAGAGGACCTGACTCTGACTCCAGCACCCGAGAGGTAGCTCACAGGATCTCTGATGTCTGCTGGCTTCCATAAGCACCAGGAACATGTGTGTGCTGCACATGCATGCATGCAAACACACTCCCACACATAAAATAAAAATAAATCTTTTCTTTTTAAAGTACAAAGAGAACTGCCAATATAACTCAGTGTTAGTGCTTGCCACAGCTCCTAGGTCTATATTTACCTAAAAAACAAAACAAAGTTTTAATGTTTACTCTAAACTTTAGATCAAGGCTAAATTAGTTTTAAACGTTTCTTCCATGACAGTCTTTAAAAGACGAAAATAAAAACAAATACTCAACAAATCAGCAAAGAGGCTGCTAAGTCAATACATTTCATAGCAAACTGAAAGCTATTAACCTCGTCGTCAATAGCTAACACTTCCTAGTAATTCAATAATGGTCAGGGTTCTATAATGTTTATAAAACCTAAGTATTACATGAGTTTTTTGTTTTTTTTTTTTAAATAAAGATCTTTATTTTTATTTATTATGTATGCAGCATTCTGCCTGCATGTACGCCTGCAGGGCAGAAAAGGGCACCAGATCCCATTACAGATGTGGTTGCTGGGAATTGAACTCAGGACCTCTGGAAGAGCAGTTAGTGCTCTTAACCACTGAGCCATCTCTCCAGCCCACATGAGTTCTTAAAAACTACATATTTTACATTTATTTAGTGTGGGTGCACATACATGCCACAGCATGCCTATAGAAGCCAGGAGTCAGTTCTCTACCTCCCCATGATCCAGGAGACCAACTCAAGTTGTTAGCCTCACTCCTTGGATCTGTGACATGAAGTCTGGAGAGCAGACAGTTGCTGAGCTCCTCTCTCACTTGCTACTGTTCACTGCTTAATCATTCAACAGAGCTTCATCCTACTAAGGATGTCAATGTGACTAGGCACCATGACAGTCAGTACAGAAGAACAAGCCAATAAAGACAGATGCAAATCACAGGGATTTAAAAAGTCATATAAAAATAATATATGCACAGCCAGGGGTGGTGGCACACGCCTTTAATCCCAGCACTGGGGGGGGGGGGGGGGAGAGGCAGGCAGATTTCTAAGTTTGAGGCCAGAGGCCAGCCTGGTCTTCAAATCAAGTTCCAGGACAGCCATGGCTGTTATACAGAGAAACTCTGGTTCAAAAAACCAAAAGCAAAAAAAAAAAAAAAGTTTTAAAAAATACTTTATTTTACCCTCATTGTCTTATTTCACCTTCTTAAAACTGCAAACCATTTAATACTTATCTGTAAGTGAAAAGGCTGTCACCTTTGGTTGGAGGGTCTCGGGGTGCATGCTTACTCAACCGGCTGGCTTTAAACAACTGGCAATTCTTCCGCCTCAGTATCCCAAGTGTTAGGATTACAGGCATGTGCCACCACACCCAGCAGCAGAAGGCTTGCAACTTAAAATGCACCTGCCGACATTGATACTAGTGTTGGAACTAAAACTGATACTAGCCCGAAATACAGACGAATATGCATTTGCAAGTCACAAGCACTCGACCTCCCATTGTTAATGAGAATGGTTAATTTTACTGAATCCTGTGTGACTGGTGCAGCTTTCTTATTTTGTATTTGCTTTTTAGGTACTGAAGGTTGAACTTAGGGCCACATACATGCTAAACAAGAACTACACAAGGTTGGGTTTTGATTTACTTTGTATTCCAAGCAGGCCATGACTTGTCATCCTCTGGCCTCAGCTTCCTACCAGGTCCTGTGCCACCGAACCCAGGTATATTTCTATGCAGTGTAAACCTTTTATTCCATTTAATTCTCTCCATAACACAAAACAGGTAATTTTATTAACCCCATTTCACAGATAAGGAAATTGTGGGCCAAGAGGTTAAGTGGTTCTGAGTCACTAGTTTGAGCTTCAAAAGTTTGTTGGTTTTTTTTTTTTTTTTTTTTTTTGGTTTTTCGAGACAGGGTTTCTCTGTGTAACCCTGGCTGTCCTGGAACTCACTCTGTACACCAGGCTGGCCTCGAACTCAGAAATCCGCCTGCCTCTGCTTCCCAAGTGCTGGGATTAAAGGCGAGCGCCACCACTGCCCGGCTCATATTCTTCTTATTAGCACTGTCGAGGTTGTCTACAAAACCTAAAAGACCTGAAGGGTTTGTTACTGTCTTAATTTTCTGTATATGAGTGGCTTGCCTACACGGGTCTATATATCACATGCATATCTGGTGCCCTCCAGGGCCAGAAGGCACTGGATCACCCGTAACTTTATTACAGGCAATTGTTAACTGCCCCAGTGGATGCTAGGAATCAAACCCAGATCCTCTAGAAGAACAATAAACGCTGCTAATTGCTGAGCAAGCTCTCCAGCCCTCTCTTTAAAAGATTTATTTTAAATTATGCATATATGTACGTGTCTTCATGTAGATTATGCATGTGCCTGTTGAAGCCAGAGGAAGATGTCAAAAGACAGTGTCGAATCCCCTGTCCTGGGCACTGGAGTGACAGGTCCGAAACAACCCCCAGCTCCCACAAGTACTAGGAACTGAGCTCTAGTGCTATGCAAGAACAGCACACGCTAGACACCGAGCCATCTCTCCGGCATAAGGATGCGCTTTTTAAAAATACTTATTTTTTATGTGTATGCATGTATATCTGTATACCACATGTATGTACGGTGTGTAGTTACCTGCAGAAAGTACAGAAAGGGGTATTGGATCCCCTGGAGCTGAAGTTACAAGCGCTTTTGAGACACCTCCTAAGGGTGCTGAAAATAGAACTGGGGTCCTCTGGAAGAGGAACACGGGTTCTTAACCACTGAGCCATTCATTCAGCTCCACCGAGGCTGAAATCTTAAGCAATAATTGTTCACCAATTCTCTCCAGCTTCAGTAACAGCGGAGACCACATCCACCTTCCAAGGCACAAACAACCCCCACACAGGAACTCCCCTGTGAGGCCCCGTTCAAATGCTGGCGTCTCTTATACATCACTCCCACTAAGCAGCTGGCTCCCTTCCAGTGCCAGGGCACTGAGTACCCTGGGCCACATCCCTCGGTTAGCGGGAACGTCACTGTAATGATGCCCTTACCTCTGTAAGAGGCGGCGGCGGCTGCAGCTCGGACAAAGGCAAGGCCGGCAGAGAGAAGGCCAACTCCGCAGACCTGGAACACCACACAAACTGCATCAGCCACGCGAGTCCCTGAGGCCGAGATCAGCGCCGCCCCGTCCGACCCCGACCTCTCACCATTTGCTGCTATGCAGCAAGCCCCGCTCCCGAGTGAGGCCCGCGATGAGCAGCAGCTGCTTTTTAATTTCCCGCAAGTCTGAGAAATCCGCGATAGTGGACACGCCCGGCACCGCCGTGGCAGTCGCTGCCACCGAGACTACCGAAGAATTCGCAGCCATTTTCCTCCCTAGGCCGCTCCAGCCAATCAGCGGCGACTATACTTGCTCCGCCGACCCGAAAAAGTATGCCTCTCATTGGGCTAGCCTTGCTCGGAACAGCCAATCACAAACCTTCTTCGTAATGTTCCGAAAAGGCAATGAGAAAAAGAGACAGTTAGATCTTGATTGGTGAGAGCTACTGAGGGAGGTAAATTAGAACAAGAAGTGAAGGGGAGGAGCGGGCACCCCAGCATAAAAAAGATGGAGACTGAAAGCCATGTATCTTATGGGTGGTGTATGAGTCCGTTATTCGCTACAGAATGAGAGCCCAGACTCAAATAGTATGTAAAAACAAGGAGCATTTTATTCTGTAGAAGATCAGCGTGTGGGGGTCCATCATTTCAAGATGGAGAGCCCCAAAGTGAGCTCACAGGCCCAATTTAAAGCACATTAGGGGAATTCTGGGGGTAGGTGACCTCTATCTTAATCTGTTGGGTCCATCTCTATGGAATTTCTAGGATCATTATTGGGGTGTGGGTCCATCTCTTCAGAAGTTTCAGAACCTTTGCCAGGGTGTGGGGCTGGTGGCAGGGAAGCTTCTGATCAGCTGCCTGAAACCTGGGGTTTTTTGTTTTGTTTTGTTTTTTCTTCTAGTAACTGGCTTGTCTAGACCTGTCCAGTTCTTGGAAACAGAGATTTAGGCCTAGTCTCCTTAACTGTCAATTTGAAGCCTGTCATGGAGTCAACCTGTTGCATCCCTCTCATCCCTCCCCCCCTCCCCCTTTCAGTAATGGGCCATTTCAAATCCTCAAGATGTTTTTAATTGTTTTATGGGCTGGTATTGTTGTATCATCAATTGAACAGTGGAAATCCATTCTTTAACAAACATAATTAAAGTATTGATTACGCAGGGACTGTAAGTCAAGGCCAACATCAGTAGGATAAGAGAACCAGTCAGGGCAGACACAAGGGTGGTCGGCCAAGGAGACCAGTTGAAGAGGGACTGTTTTGTTTCTATTCTCTTGTATAGTGTCTTTCTGACTAAGGCCATGGGTTCTTTGACCACCCCTGAGTGATCAACATAGAAACTTCACCCTGGTGTAGGAACAGCAAGTCTAGGCCTGTTCTGTAAGACTGCTTCTGCCAAGGAGGATAGGGAATCCTACAGGTCCATGATGGACTTTTCCATCTCCTGTATATCTGCATCTATCACCATCCATAGGGCCTTGTAAATTTTATCTTGAAGTATTAGGGCTGAGCCCCCTATCCTAGCAGCTCTGGCCAGCCCTATGCCAAGGAGAGAACCTAGTAACACAGAGGAAATGGTCACCCGTTTTACTCGATTGTTTGGAGGTGCTAATAGGTTGATGACATCCTCCCCAAAGTAATAAGTCATTTTAGGTACAAGCTGTACTAGAACATAAAGATCATAAGTCGTATTTACAATCAGGCCATAAATGTATGAAGTAAGCCCCAAGGTACAAGACAACCAAGCGTTCTCTGGGGGCAGCATGTATCGTGTAATGGTAGGGGTACAGTGCAGTTGTAGAAGTGGGAATAGGCTGGGGGTGTCTTATTTTTAATATAGAACCGCTGCCTGTTATTGACTGTAGGGTCAGCTTACCTCTGGTTGCTACCATCCACATGAGTACCATCTGTAGTCTGTGAAGAGTCTTCATAGTGTGTGTGGGGGGGGGCTGAGCATTTAAGCATAACCAACAGTCCTGTGTTAAGACTGGGCAGGAGGAGCCTGGGAAGTGGCTTCCAATACTTGCAGGGGTCCTGACCCAGGTGTTGAAGTCCCTAATGCAGGAGGTGGAACGGTTTGGGGGGGTAGTTGGTTAGATGAAGTGAGACCTCGCTGAGGTGAGAGGGTCGTGGGTCCTGGTAGAGAGGGAGTGGTGGTAGGCAGAGGTAGATGTTTCGGGAGTGGTTGGTTCAGCCTTGTTAGTACTTTGTTGGGGCCTAAGGGAGCCATGGGTCTCACAAGGCTACGTTGAAGCAAGTGGACAGTAAATAGGAGTCCTGGATCATATTGAGAAATGTAAAGTCTTAGTCCCCATGTCTTACCAGCAATCCATTCAGGTTTCTTGCCAGCTGCTGTGAACTTAATGACAAGGCTGTTGCATCCCCTCCAAGGGGTACCCAGATAGTAAGGGGGGCTCAAAACAAGGTCCGGAATTCTCTCTTCTAGGAGGCTGGGTGTCTTGTCTTATGTAGGACTCGGCTCCAGATGTCTGTGTATCTCCAAACTGAGTCACAGTGATGAGGTCGTCTTTGATGGGGGTGGGGTGGGGGAGTTAGCTATCTATTCAGTTGAGTCACACCTCCATGTTGCACAGAAAAAGGACTCTGGACCTCTATATTTGGTTCACTGGCTCCCATCCCAAGAGTGCCCCAAGCAGACGTAAAAGGCCTGAGACCTGTGTTCCTTCGAGCCCTGGGTGATTTGCAGCCATAACCAGGAAAGGGCTGTTGATCCAAGGGGTCTCATCCCTCATCTACTAAGTCACAAAGGTCTACGTTAAGATCAGGGAACCAGCCGGGCAGTGGTAGCGAACACCTTTAATCCCAGCACTTGGGAGGCAGAGGCAGGTGGATTTCTGAGTTCAAGGCTAGCCTGGTCTACAGAGTGAGTTCCAGGACAGCCATGGCTACACAGAGAAACCCTGTCTTGGAAAAAGAAAAGAAAAAAAGAAAAAGAAAAGAAAGATCAGAGAACCGGGTACCCAGGGGAGCTGAGTGGGAAGTAGAGTTAGCAATCTTACCTGTCGCAGCATTAACTGTCTGGTTTGACTTAGGGCATAGCGGGGGCTAATGGCAAAGCAGAATCCTCCCTGCTCGAAGAAGAGCAAGTCTAGGCCTCGTCTGTAAGACTACTTCTGCCAAGAAGGATAGGGACTCCTGTGGGGCTGTGATGGACTTTTCTATCTCCTGTGTGTCCACCTATTGCTATCCATGGGCCTTATAGCAAAAGTGTAGGGCAGCAAGCAAACAGGATCAGGAGCGCTGAAGTCTCAGTCTCAGTGGATCAACAGGGTGTGAGGCGACCTTTTATAGTTCTTGTGGTGGTTCATCTGGAAGCCTCTTTTGCTGGGACCTCAACTGTTGGATCATCTCTCTCCTGGCAGACTTGACTTGGGAGTGGTATATCCATGTCCAGAACCTGTCCACCTTAACAGCCATAGGCGTGGTCAGGATCACGGTGTGAAGTCCTTTCCAGCAAGGTTCTAGAGTCTTGTGGTTATGTCTCTTAATCCAGACATCATCACCTGGTTCAAAGCAATGGAGGCTAGGGGAAGGGGCAGACTCATAAAGCTGGCAGATGGCAGGCCAGAGTTGCTTCTGAACCCTATGGAGGTCTTCCAAGGATTTTAAAAACTTATGTTGGTTATATTCAGCTAAGATATCAGACTGGAGGTTAGGCAGCATGGGAAGGGGCCTCCCATATAGGATCTCAAAAGGGATGAGACCTAAAGTATAGGGGGTATTCCTAGCCTTATATAAGGCATAAGGTAGGAGGGACACCCAGTCACCACCAGTTTTAAGGGTTAATTTGGTCAAGGACTCCTTCAGGGTCCGATTCATCCTCTCTACTTGCCCTGAACTCTGGTGTCTGTATGCACAATGTAATTTCCAGTTGGTCCCCAGAACCTGTGCTAGAGATTGAGTTACCTGGGAGATGAGTGCTGCTCCATTGTCAGACCCAAGCAGGGTAGGCAATCCATACCTGGGTATGATGTCTTCCAGGAGTTCGTCACTGTGTTGGCAGTCTCCTTCTTTGTAGGGTAGGCTCCTACCCATCCTGAGAAGGAATCTATAAAAACTAGCAAATACGTGTATCCATGTGCTCCTGGTTTTATTCCTGTATAATCTCTTTCCCAATTAGCCCCTGGCTGTTGTCCCCTGATTCTGGTTCCTGGAGTGGCCCTTTGATCAGGGCCTGGGGGGTTCACAGCCTGGCAGGTTGCACAGTCTGAGGTTACCTGATCAACCAAGTGTCCTAAGTCAAGTATTTCGTACCTTGTCCCTCACGGCAATTCCTTCAGTTTTCGGTGGCCAGGTGTGAAGCTTGCTGACTCTGATGGGTGAGTGGCTTAGCAAACTCCTTAGGTAGGAAGGGGCAGCCTTCAGAGGTCAGCAACCATTCAGCTCTTCTGTAAACTGTCATTTTCCATGATGTTATTTGTCTTTAGCAGTATATTCAGGGATGGCTGGGAGTGCAGGGGGCAGCAAAGCTACCAGGATGTCAACAATGGAAGCCTGGGCGGCCTCTCTTGTGGCTTTATCAGTTAGCCTGTTCCCTCTGGCTATTTCTGATATCCCTTTCTGATGCCTAGGGCATCAGAACTCTGACCACTTTGAGAGGAAGCCATAATGTTTTCAATAAAGTTTGTCTTTATAGTTTTTCCTTCAGCAGTCAATAATCTCTTGGTATATGGACCCATGTACATGAGCTGTAGCAAAGGCATATCTACTCTCAGTGTAAATGTTAGTTATAGCCACCTTTGCCAGTTTTAAAGCCTGGGTTAGAGCCTTTAGTTCAGCTTTCTGGGCTGAAGTTCCCAGCAGCAAAGCAGTCGCCCAAATAACAAAGTCAAAGGTGACTACAACTGCCTCTGTATATCTGATTGCATTTTGGATGAAGCTGTTCCCATCCGTGAAGTAGATACATTCTTCATCTGGCCAGGGTATGTCAGTCAAGTCTGGCCTGACGTTCTGTTGCAGGAAGTATTAAAAAAGAGGTATATATGGCATACATTCCTGCGCTACACCCTGGTTCTCATCCCCGGTGACTGACCAGTCATGCACTGGTGGGCAATGGCTGACCTGCTTTCATCTCGAGGAGCTCTGAGCTCCACGATCTCTCCACCCAGCTCACTAGGTTCCCACTGGCAGGTCGCTACCACGCCAACCCCGTGCTTCAATACTCCCATCGCCTCTGTGGAGCACATCAGGCAAACCCACATTTTGCTGCTGTACTTTTCTCTCTGGAACCCAGACAAGCCACCTCGTAAAGGAACACACAACACAAACTTAGTTCAAAAACAATGATAACTCAGTTTCTGGGCGCATCAACTAAAACCTAATCTTGTAAGTCTTATCAAAGTCTGAATCCTCTGGTGGTAAATCCTTGGGGATCTGCCATGATCCCAGGAGACTCTACTAGCTACGTCTTTTTTGTTTGTTTGTTTGTTTGTTTTTTCAAGACAGGGTTTCTCTGTGTAGCCCTGGCTGTCCTGGAACTCACTCTGTAGACCAGGCTGACCTTGAACTCAGAAATCCACCTGCCTCTGCCTCCCAAGTGCTGGGACTAAAGGCGTGCGCCACCACTGCCCGGCTACTAGCTACATCTTACCTACCTTACCTACTACATGCTGTCCCTGTTCCAAAAGGCATCTCTCTCTCTCTCTCTCTCTCTCTCTCTCTCTCTCTCTCTCTCTCTCTTTCTCTCTTCTCCTCTCCAACCCAGAAGTCTCTCTTACATGCCCAGTGATTGATTCCTTTATTCATTAGGGGATTGGTTCACAAGAAGTCACAAGTGTGACTCACTCCTTGTCTAAAGCCTCTCCCAGGAGGGCAGAATTAGCAGAATACCAACAGCCCCAGGGCTATCCACAACAACATTCTTGATGTGCCCCAGAACTATAGAGCAATCATGCTGCACATCTGAGGATGGGTCAAGTAGCAGGGTGGCTGGGTTTAGGGCAGATGATGGGTTATCTCTTATGTGAGGGGGATTCAAAAGTAGAGACTGAAAGTACACCAGTCTGGCTTTGGACAGCCACTGGCTGGGTGGATCCTTGGGGGTCCCCTCAATAGCATGGGGGGTGATAACGAGTTCCTGCCCCATAGTTATTTTGTCAGCATCATTGACTAGCAGGGCAGTGGCAGCTATGATCTGGAAGCCACCAGGTCCAGCTTTTTACATGAATAAGCCACAGGTCTTTCCCATGGTCTCAAAGTTTGGGTGAGCACCCCCTTTGTTCTCCCCTTTCTCTTATCCACAGACAGGTGGAAAGGTTTGTGAATGTCCAGGAGGACCAACGAGGGTGCCTCCAACAAGGCTCTTCTTAGAGTCTTAAAAGCTATGTCCATCTCAAGGGTCCATTCTATTTTGTCTTCTTGGCCCCTGGTGGTCTTATATAACGGTTTGGCTATCTCAGTGAACTCTGGCACTCAAAGTCTACAAAACCCAGCAGATCCCAGAAATTTCAATACTTGCCTCTGGGTTGATGGAACTGGGATAATAAGGATGGTTTGCTTCCAGGCATTCAACAGCATGCATTGGCCCCCCACTAAGTATGTACCCCAGATAGGTAACCTCAAGTTGACAAAGCTGGGCCTTCTTAGCAGACACTTGGTAGCTAAGTTGACTCAGCTCCTATAGGAGGTTTCTTGTGGCCTCCTGGCATGTCTCCAAGTCCCCCCCACACACACCTCCCCCATAATAAGGATGTCATCTACATACTGGAGCACCATTATTTGGGGGTGGGCTCACAGATACTCACCCAAATCTTCATGTAGTGCCTCATCAAAGAGAGTGGGTGAGTTCCTGAATCCTCGAGGCAGGCATGTCCAAGTCAGTTGTCAGTCTTGCCATTCAAAGGCTAACAGAGGCTGGCTTTTGGGTGCCAGGAGCAGGCTGAAGAAGGCATTCTTTCAGGTCGAGCACAGTGTAGGTTGTGTGCTCGGGGAGGGGAGACTGATCAGCAGGGTGTGTGGGGTTTGGAACCGTGGAATGGATGTCTTCCACCCACTTATTTTCCTCTCTTAAATCCTGCACAGGCCGATAGTCATTGGGATGGGGCTTCTTGACTGGAGGGGAGTGTTCAATGCTGATGGGCAAGGAATCAGAATCCCTGCCTCCCTGAGCTGGTTAATGTGAGGGATAATCCCTGTCCTTGCTTCTCTGGGCACTAGATATTGTCTGATTTAGTCTGAGGTAGCCCCAGCTTTTAATTGAACTAGAACCAGAGCCTGATGTTGGCCGAGTCTCATTGAATTTTTTTTTTCTCTCCAGACCTTGGGGGACTTCTGCTAGGAACCTCTGGAATAGCAGGCTTGGAGATGGGGCTGGTTAAGGGAACGCTGTATTCCTCCTCTAGAGCCAAGGTCAGAACATGAAAGGGGCCATTCTTATCCAGCACTTCTACTCCCTCTGGGCCAACATGGATTTGGGCTCCCGTTTTGGTGAGGAGGTCTCTTCCCAGCAGGGGCTATGGGCACCTAGGAATGATCATAAATGAGTGAGTCACCCATTGCACTCCCAAGTGCACCTTTCTTTGGGTAGTCCATTGATAGGGCTTAGTGTCAGTTGCCCCTTGCACCCATGTTTTTGATTTGACAGTGGTACCAGCAGTTGTTTCAAAACAGAATGTTGTGCCCCTCTCATGGCGGGGACTGAGCCCTGACATCTCCAGTCATCCAGTTCTTCTAATTCCAGACCTTTGGGCGCTCTGTTTGATTCTTCTTAGGGCACTCATTCTTCCAATGGCCTTTTCCCTTGCAATAGGCACATTCATCCTCTAATGGAGGATGGGTTTTTCCTTCAGTGGAGTCTGGCTTAGCTTTGCCCCTTTCACGAGCTATGCTTTTCAGTATGGGAAAAACAGCCAATATTGTTGAGAGGTTACCTGGTGAAGTATTGTGCACTTTTACAAACATAATCTGATTTAATTCTAAAATCAGAGCTATGGCATTCCTATCATTTTACTTCCCCAGTTTTATAGATAAGAAAGTGATCACAGGCTCAAGTAAAAGTTTAAAAGATGACTCAGAGTTTAAGAGCACTGGTTCCTCTTCCAGAGGTCCTGAGTTCAATTCCCAGCAACCACATGGTGGCTCACAAACATCTGTAATGAGATCTGATGCCCTCTTCTGGTGTGTCTGAACACAGTGACAGTGTACTCAAATACATAAAATGAATAAATCTTTTAAAAAATTATAAACGATGAAACTCTAAAGCCAAGTGCTCTTAAATATCACCTGCAGGGTAATGTGGGGGTTCAATCCCTAGCACACCCAAAAATTACATGAAGATTTTTAACACGTATTTTCTTGATTGATTTGTGGGGAAAGTTCTCATGGAGCTCAGGCTGGCTTTGAATTGACTATGTAGCCAAGGCTGATCTTAACTCCTAAATCTCCCTGCTCTCACCTACTCTATGCTAAAATTACAAACATGTGCTGTCAAACATCACTGGGCGTTTTTTATTCTAGAGTCTTTCATATAGCCAGATATGGCACGTGCCTCCAGTCCTGTTCTTCTGGAAGTCGAGGAAGGAGGATTGCATGAGCCCAGAAGTTCCAGACTAGCCTGAGGAACAGTGGGATTTTTAAAAATGTGCATAGTGCCGGGCAGTGGTGGAGCATGCCTTTAATCCCAGCACTTGGGAGGCAGAGACAGGCGGATTTCTGAGTTTGAGGCCAGCCTGGTCTATAGAGTGAGTTCCAGGACAGCCAGGGCTATACAGAGAAACCCTGTCTTGAAAAACAAAAAACAAAAAACAACAACAAAAAAATGTGCACAGTAATATAAAGTGCAAGCTAACTAATTCCCTTCTGTGGTGGTCTGAATGGGAATGACCCGCAGCATAGACTCAAAAGTGTGAATCATTGGTCCCCAGTGGGTGGGACTGTTGGGAAGGATTGGGAGGTGTGGCCTGGTTGGAGGAGGTGTGTCTCTGGGGATGGGCACTGGGGTTTCAGAAGCCTACTCGTTCCCAGTTAGCTCTCTCGGTGCCCCCTACTTGTGGATCAAGGTGTCATGCCTCAGCTACTGCTCCAGCACCATGCCTGATGACTTGTGTTCTGCCATAATGGCCATGGACTCTAACCCTCTAAAACTGTAAGGTCCAAATAAATGCTTTCCTTTATAAACTGCCTTGGTCATAATGCCACTCATAACAATAGAGAAGTAACTAAGACACCTTGGCAAATTTTTGAGCTGTTCTGTTATTCTTTGGATTTTTTCCCTTTGTTTGAGTTTAGTTTGGGGTTCTTTTGAAATAGTTGTTCTCTGTAGTGTTGGCTGTCCTGGGTCCCTCTATGTAGACCAGGCTGGCCACAAACTTCCAGAGATCCACCTGCCTCTGCTAGGTGGAATAAAAGATGTTCACCACCATGCCTAGAATTTTTGGGTGTTATTTTAAAATTATTTCAAAGGCAGGTTTGTAGAACTACATGGTGGAAGAAGAGAAATCACTCCCCACAAGTTGTCCTGCTCACACACACACTCACACACTCACACACACACTCACACACTCACACAAAGTAAATAAATAAGTGTAATTAAAATTGTAAAGCCAGCTGTGGTGGCATATATTTATAATTGCAGCACCTGGGAGGTAGAGGCAGGAAGATTAGGAGTCCAAAGTTATTCTTGGCTACATTGGGAGGAGTTCAAAATCAGACTGTGCAACACGAGATTCTTGTCTCAAAACAACAAACAAACAAAACAAAACAAAAAGCAGCCAGATTTTAAGTAAAGTATGTGACTGTAAATTTAAATGTTAGTAAAAATCACATTACCTTTTCATCCCTAATCAAAGAAACTTCTTTTTGTAACAGACAGAGACTATTAAGGGAAACCACAACCTAGTTGATGCAGCTACAGCTTACCTAAGGCTCTGAGATGATTGCAGAAGAGAGGAGCGGAAAGATCCCAAGAGCCAGAGAAGCAGAAGTTTGCTGTGGGAATTGTGTCTTCTAGAAATGTCAAAGATATTACACCCATGAAATCTCATTAACATATCTACCTAAGCAAGACCTGAACAAAACCAATGGACAAGGGCGAGGCAAAGTTCAGGAGGACTCAATCCTAGACAAAGAATTTCAGGCAACTAAGGAAAGCCAAGAGCAGGAAAAATAGTCTTCCTCGGGGAAAGTTGCCTCCACTCCCCACTGTTTACCCAACACCAAGTGGCCATCCCTGAGATCATATATATACAACTGACATTATACCGATCATATATATACAAGTGACATTATACCAACTAAGGTTGAGGTTGTACTTAGGAATATGTATTTATGAACAATTAAAGAAAAAGAGGCCATGAATTTGGAAGAGAACAGGGAGGACTTGGAGGGAACACTGGAAACATTGTAATTATAACTTCAAAAGACGTAAAAATTATAAGACAAACACAGTAGTGCATGCCTTTAATCCCAGCACTCAGGAGGCAGAGGCTGGCGGAGCTCTGTGAGTTCCAGGCCAACAAGTTCAACTTAACAAGTTCCGGGCAGGCCAGGGCTACACAGCGAAGCCCTGGAGAAATGGCTCAGCATCCAAAGAGCTTTCCACTCTTGCAGAGAAAGAACTCAGGCTCCAGCACTCACAGCTTCCTTGAACTCCAGCCGCTGACTCCTTCTGAGGGGATCTCTTAGGTGCCCACAAACAGACACACAGAGACACACATATACATGTGAATAAAACTAAAACAAATCTTTAAAGAATATGTATAGAACTGTGACTACCCACTACCCATAAGGCTTTGAGGTGGTTACAAAGGATGCAGGTCAGTGCTGCAGCCATGATTTTCTCCCCTCCTTCCTCATCAGTCTTGTTTCAGGCTTGGCTGTTACTTCCTGTGTGTCTCCACAGTTGCTGTTTCAAACCTTACATTAATTTTAACCCTGACATTTGTTTTGTTCATTTGTTTGTTTGCTTGTTTTGTTTTTTCCAAACAGGATTTCTCTGTGTAGCCCTGGCTGTCCTGAAATGTGCTCTGTAGACCAGGCTAGCCTCAAACTCAGAGGCTTCTGCCTCCCAAGTGCCAGAATCAAAGATGTGCATGCTCCACCATGCCTAGTCTGACGTTTGTTTTAGCTGGTACACTAAATGCCTTTATGTCAACTTGATACAGGCTAGAGTTATCTGAAAGGTGGGAACCTCCATTGAGAAAATGCTTCTATAAGATCCAGCTATAGGGAATTTTCTTCATTAGTGATTAGTAAGCGAGAGCCCAACCCATTGTGGGTGTTTTGACCCCTGGGCTGGTGGTCCTGAGTTCCATAAGAAAGCAGATTAAGAAAGCCATGGGGAGGCAAGCTGGTAAGCAACACCCCATCCTGATGAGCAATGATATGCAAGGGTAAGTCAAACAGACCCTTTCCTCCCCCACTTACTTTGGTTGTGGTGTCTCATCAGAGCAATATCAAGTGGGATCTTGATATGTTCGATCACTAATCCCCTTGGCCTCCTGCAGAACAAATACCATTAGCTGCATATCACAGGACAGAGAACAGCCTCAGATAACATTTAGGTGAGGTGACCTCAAGGCCCTGTCCACCTAATGGCCCATATTCTTCTACTATATAATATTAAATGTGGAGTATGTATTATTTTAAAATTTTTGCTCTATTTTTAATTAGCTGTGGGCACATGTGTGGATATGTGCATGCTGTGGCACACTTGCAGAGGTCAGAGGACAACCTTTGGGGGTCAGGTCTCTCCTACCATGTTTGTTGTGGGGACTATACTCAGATCATCCAGTTCCATGAGAGGCACCCTCGCTCTCTGAGCCAGCTGGCTACTCATTACTATTTCTTATTTCTGTTGTCATTTATAACTCATTTTCAATATTGTTGGGTCCTATGAAGTAGACCCATTGCTCTTTTTCAGATGCTAAAAAGTGCATTTTATAGATTTGTCATGACAATGAGAGGGATGTACACTTAGAAGATCCTGGCATTTCTGTGAAGAAACAGGATGACATGATTTGGGGGCTGTTCACATGTGAGGTAAAGAACCATGGCTGGTACTCTGAGAAATAGCCTCGGGTAGGGATTCAGAAGAGCTGAAATTGGTCGTGATCTAAATACACCTGCAAAAATCTCTCTCCTCCTCCTCCATCTCCTCCCAGGGCATCAATCTCTCTGTTGTGAAGAGACAGAGCTAACCAAGGTGACTTCAAGACTCTTTCCACCTGTGTGTTAAACCCCAGTTGAGTCAATTTTGCCTGTGAAAATTTGGTGGGGGGGAGGGGGAGCAGTGACTTCCTCCTTTTGGTTTATTAATAGTAAATGAATGCTAGCATTGCCTGTCATCCCAGCACTTGGAGGTAGAGGCAGGAAGACCAGAAGTTAGAGATCATCCTTCATCAAGCAAACTGTAGCCCAGCCTGAGCTACATGAGACTCAGTCAAAAACTACAAAAATTAGATGGACAATGATGGCACATAATCCCAGCACTTGGGAGGCAGAGGTAGGTGGATCTGCGAGTTGAGGCTAGCCTGGTCTACAAAGTGAGTTCCAGGACAGCCAGGGCACAGAGAAAGGCTTAGGGAAAAAGAAAAAAAAATAGGCAAGCAAACAAAAAGTTAAGAAATTAAAAAGTACGATGATAGCTGGTTATTTTCCAGCATGCTGGGTGACTGGGCTGAACAGAAAGTACAGTAGTAACATAGTAACTGATCTCTCCCGGATGAGCAGGCAGATGCAGATCCTAGCATGGTGGGTGATTCGGCGAACAAAAAATGCAGTAGTAACATAGTAACTGATCTCTTGCGGAGGAGCAGACAGATGCCGAAGAACACTGAGATCAGTAATAATTAAGCAGGAAGGCAGGACATGCTGGAGTGTACCTTGAATTGCAGCATTCAGCAGACAGAGAGTTCAAGGTCAGTCAGGAATTCAAAGGGAGAACCTGTCTTAAGAAAGGAAAGAAGAAAGAAAAAAGAAAAGAATTAAGAATGAGTTCTAAATTCATACCTACAAAATGGCAGAATACAAAAGTTCTTTAAATGGAACAGAATGGAAGACAGAACAAATGAAGTTAAAAAAAGGTCTACAGAGTGAGTTCCAGGACAGCCAGGGCTACACCCTGTCTCAAAAAACCAAAAAAAAAAAAAAAAAAAAAAAGGCAATGGGGATAAATTAGGAGAAAGAAAGACATGGGGAGTTGGAGGGGCTGGGAAATGTCTTGAAGTTGAGAGTGCTTGTTCTTGCACAGGACTTGGGTTTGGTTCCCAGCACCACGTGGTCACTAATTACAAGTCCTAACCCAAGATTTCCACATTGTGTTCTGACTTTTTCAAGTCTCATGATGCTTCTTCACCAAACATTCTCCAGCTGTTTGCCTCTGATGCCCCACACACAAAGTTGATAGCACCTAAGTGAGGTCTGGCTAAAACTCCAGTGCTGTCTCCTTCTGTAATTCTGGATGCGGCCGGCAGATGGAGCTCTTCCCCTCCTCCTGCCCGCTCTTAAACCTGCTGGATTATAAAAACTTTAGCTTGAAGACACCAAAAACCCATGTACACCAGAAGCTGGCTCCTACTGGAAAGAACTCACTAAATGTAAACTCCAAAAGGAAAGATTGAACAGTCAGTTCCCAGTGAGTCAGTTCTCAGTGTCACTATTGGTGACATTTGGGCTGCTTAATTCTATGGTGTGTGTGTATGTGTGTGTGTGTGTGTATGTATGTGTGTGTGTGTTTTATTTATTGAATAACTACTTATCTACTCAAGCTCTCAGGATAGATTGATGAGCAAGATGAATCCACATTCATGGACACCTTGGTATCGTGGAAGAGAAAGACAATAAATGAACAATCACGTAAGAAACTCTTTAGTAATAATAGTAATAGCCAAGTATGCTGGCTCTTATCTAGATTCCTAACATTCGGGAAGCTGAAGCAGACTGTGGATTGGAGACTAGCCTGGGTTTTGTGGTGTGTTCCAGATGAGCCTGGGAGGCAGAGTGAGATGCTATCTCAAAACAAAAACAAAACCAAGCCAAATGTGGTGACATGTGCTTGCAATCCCAGCCCTTAGGATGTGAAGGCAGGAGTCTAAGGTCTTCCAAAACAACAGCAAAAACCCAAAACAGTTATGATAAATGCAGAGAAGGAAAAGCTTAAGGAGCTACAAGGGAGGCCTATGCTAGGCTGGGAGCAAAGTGGTCACCAGTCCCCCTGTTCTTGATTCTATGTTCTTTTACAGTGACTTTGTATCAAGAGGAGGTGAGTTTGTATCGCTGCCTTTGAATCTCCATTAACCCTGTGACTTGCTCCAAGCAAGAGACTTCACTGGCAGGGAGTGATGTCATTTGTGAGCTTGGCCACATAGACCATGCAGCTTTACCCTTCACTCTCTTGCTGCCCTGCAGACAGTACAATAGGAGGAACTGAGTCAACCTGTCAGCTGGGCCAGACATGTATTTGTCTGTGATCTCCTCACCATCCTGGCTGAGGCCATGCAGCATCCACCAGCAGGACAACTGACTGAAACTCAAAAGTGACCCCGGGCAAGATTGAGTTCGCCTAAAATTAATGAATTCTGAAAAAACAGTTGGTTAGAGCAGATTATCATGAAGCCGTCTATTACAGACACGAGGCCCTAACTTGGCCTGGGAAGTACATCAAGAAAGCTTCCTTGAAGAAGTCAGGTCCAAGCAGAAACCTGCAGGACAGGTGGGAGCCAGCCTGGTAGCAGGGGGAGATATCCAGGCAGTGGAATCAATGCCTTGAGTGTCTTGAGCTAAACACGGATCATGTGTGTCTGAGGACCCAGGTGGAGATTGTACAGCACAAGATGGTGTGAGGAGAGAGATGAGCCCAAGGGTGTCTGATGAATGGAGGGCTCTGCTGTCTACCCACCATGGACCTCCTTCCAAACCCAACCTTTAGGTTTTACCACATTCAGGCACATCAATGAGCCAGCTGTGTCAAGTTTATGAATTTCATCCACTGTGTATGTTGAAGAATTGAAAAGTTGAAACTAGAGATCAATATTAACCTACTTCCCAGATGCCCGGGCGGGGTTCAGTCACTGTCTTCTGGGGTCAGTGGTAAGAGGATGACAAGGCCAAGCACAGGGAAAATGTATTTTTAATAGCTGTGGTGCCCATCAGAGCTATTACGGCCCCATCTTCACTGGTCTAAACTCATACTTAAATGGAAATTTACTTGAAAAGCCCTTTCTTTGCATAATGGAAAGGCAGGCTTGTCCAATTCCATCTCCCCAAGGTATTAGCCCCAGTGCGTAATCGGATGCCTCCTTGTCAGTTCTGCTCTTAGGGCTCCCAGCCTCTGTACCTTCCCCACTTTCCAGTATCTCTCATTCCTTAATAAGGATGCCTCACCTCCTAGGTCACTGCTAAGAACTATACAGAGAGAATTAATTGAGCTGACATCACTTGTGGCTCAGCTCTTTCCTCTGTCTAAGGAAGATGATCCAGGGGGAACTCCCTTGCAGGGGCAACAAGCTGAGCTTGATCACAGCAAGCTCCTGTCAGGCAGGCCAGATAGCCAGAAAAGCCCACTTTCATGTATCAAGGGCACTGGTTGCTCTGCAGAGGAATGGGGTTCAGGTCCCAGCACCCACATGGCAATTCACTATTTGTAACTCCAAAGCCTTTTCTGGCCTCCTCAAACACCAGGTGTGCACATGGTACATATATGTACATTCAAGGGCACACACATACACATAAAACAAAATAATGTTTGGTTTTCTCAGAGTTCCTCTGTGCAGCCTTGGTTGTCTTGGAACTCGCTCTGTAAACCAGACTGGCCTTAAACTCACAGAGATCTGCCTACTTCTGCTTCCTGATTTCGGGGATTAAAGGTGTGCACCACCACTGCCTGGCAATAGTTTTTAAATTCCTTTTTAAAAGCAAAGCAGAAGCCGGGCAGTGGTGGCACATGCCTTTAGTCCCAGCGCTTGGGAGGCAGAGGCAGGTAGATTTCTGAGTTCAAGGCCAGCCTGGTCTACAAAGTGAGTTCCAGGACAGCCAGGGCTATACAGAGAAACCTTGTCTTGAAAACAAACAAACAAAACAAAAACAAAACAAAACAAAAAAAAAAGCAAAACAGAGCAAATGAAGACTGGGCCAGACCTCTTGCTGTTAAGCTACCTTGCCTTCTTCTTTACCCTGTCACTGTCCACAGCACAGGAAGGGGCATTCTTATTAAGTACAAAGGACAACGTCCACTTGCAGTAATAAAATAAGTGGCCAGGTGTCGGGGCACACAACTTTGATCCCAGCACTCTGAGGGGCAAAGGCAGGTGGATCTCTATGAAATCAAGGAGACCAGCCTCGTCTAAATAGCAAGTTCCAGGACAGCCAGGGCTACTATAAATTTAAGTGACTCATAGGAAACTATAATTTTCAGGCAGGAGGGTTAGAAGTTTAAGGTCATTTTTGAGTACTTCATGATAAGAGTAGGCTATATGAAACTATCTCAAAAAGAAAAAAAATAAACTATGGCTTGTCAAAAGACAGACAAATATCACAAGCTCTATAAAATTAGAGGGACTGGGACTATAGTACAGAGAGAAAACACCCGGCTGCCATGTGCAAGTCCCTACGCGCAATGCACAGAACTGAAATATGATTTTAGTTCTCATAACATTCTGATTACTTTCCTGGTAGGCCTTTATAGTACATTGCTCTGTGTTTTATTCTACTTTTTAAAAAATTAAGTTTTGTTGGGATGAGGATCAGCTCAGGTAGTTGGATATGCACTTTACCAACAAGCTAGATCTCCAGCCATGCTTTGCTTTTCCTAGAGAAGGTCTCCCTCTGCAGCCTAACTGGCTTCGGAACCTAGATCTGCCACACTTTAAAGCCCCTATCCCCATCAGTGCTATGGCAGCAAACAGACCGGTTGCACCTGATCAGAGTAGTCTGTTGCCTTCCCCAGTTTGTTTTATTTTACTGTAATCCTCAATAATATTTACACTTTAAAATAAAATTGGATGGTGTCAAGTGCAAAGGAAACTCTATTTCCCAAAATTCTAAAAGGCAGGAGGGACAAATGGCTACCTGTGGCACCTATCAGCACACCCTAGCACTTGCTGACCTCCGGGCTCCCAGTGTCACAGGTACAGGTTACACATCTCAGAGTCCGAGCTGGCATCTGAGCCCGCATCACCTCCTCCCCACCCTAAACTCCAGCTCACATCCCCCCACCCCCCAGCTACCCACGCTCCTCACTATAACCCTGGATATTGGCCGTATGTTCTCTCTAGCTCCATCTTCCCTCCTTCTCGCTCTTCGTCTATCTGTTCCCCTCCCCCCATGCACTCTCCTCTTTCCGTTCCTTTGCTAGTACCATGCCGGCCTGCGTGCCACCCCACCATGTTTCCTGCCTTGACTATACTAGACTAAACCTTTGAAACTGTAAGCGAGCCCCAATTATACGTTTTCCTTTATGAGAATTGCCATGGTCTTGTGTCTCTTCATAGCGATACTCTAAGCCACAGAATCTCACTGTGTAGCCTTGGCTGGCCTGGAATTCTATGTGAATGGAAATGGGCACAAGCTCATAGAGAGATCTGCCTACCTCTACTATCCATGGATGCTGTTATCAAAGGCACATGCTACCACACTCAGCCAGTTTTGTGGCATTTTTGTAGTACCAGAGTGAAGAGACTCATAAGTCAAGGTACTTTAAAAATATACTGGGAAACACTGAGTAGAAACAGCTCTTGTGATCCCCAGGGTTAACTGATGACATTCTGAGCCCTTAGGTTAGCGGGTGCTACTGATCTGTTAGTACATCCCAAAAGTTCTCACCTCTCAGTCACAATGATGTAAGACTGCACACACAAGTGGACAGTAAATGGCAACAACAACAACAATAATAATAGCCAAAATAATTCAGCACTGAACCTGTAACATTCCTGGTCTCCACAATCACAGACGTTCTAATCATTCAGTCAGCCCTACAGGTGTTTAACACAGGAAAAGCTGTTTTTCTGAGAACTTCATCTTCCCAGTGAGTGATCTCTGCCCGCTGAGGAAGGCAGCAGAGGACACTCCACGCCTTCATGGAAAGCCATGTGGCCATGAGTGGGCATGTGGAGTCTCCCTGAGAAGCTAGCAAAACTCTCACAAATCCTAAGGTCCGGAAGTCTAGGCAGGGCAGCTCACACCCAAACTCTTTATATGGAGCCAGAGAGAAAAGTCATTCAAGTCTGAACATCTTAGTTTGATTCCTCCTTTAGCCATGAGCATCTTCATTTAGAATAGGAGGCTACTAACAGAAGCTTGCCCAATAGGTCTGAGGGCTAAGAGGACGTTATGCCATGCACACAGTAAGTACACAAATATGCACAGGATTTAGCTGAGTTCAGGTCAGGAAAGAATCAAGTACAATGCATTTCACTAGCCTGCAAGGCCCACCTGCATGTTTGAAGCTAATGAAATACTCCTCCCCCCCCCCACACCCCCAGCCCCGTCCTGCTCTGCATTTCAAGCTATGGCTGGTTTGAGGCTGAACCAGGTCTTATAAAGGTAACCAGAAGCTAGGCAGTGGTGGCGCACACCTTTAAATCCCAGCACTCGGGAGGCAGAGGCAGGCAGATTTCTGAGTTCGAGGCCAGCCTGGTCTACAGAGTGAGTTCCAGGACAGCCTGGGCTACACAGAGAAACTCTGTCTCGACCCCCCCCCCCAAAAAAAAGGTAACCAGAGTTTTAGGGGGAAAGACTCAAATGTGGCCACCTGTCTCCAAGTGCTAGTTTTAAGAAATGAGTAAAATTCAAAAGCAGAAAGTAGAATTCAACCAGCATCTCCGCATTAAGAACAGATAAAGAGACACATAAAGAACGGAAAACCTAGACCGAGTGACCCCCAAATCTGGCTTCAGCATATTGGCAGGAGCTTTAGGTTTAAATAAAGGAAAAATGGGGGCAGGAACTGAGAGGTGTTCATAACTACACAATCCTAGTCCTTGATCTCTGTCCCACCTTAGCAAAGTACTCAGAAGAAGCCATACTGCTGGAAGAGACAGACTGGTTCTTGGGGAGTAACTCTTCTGCTCTGTGGTACAGAATCAACATCATGGAGGGTTACCCTTAGCTGAGGGTGTTTGGCTCCAGGCACCAGCAGGCTTTACTTCTAGAATCTAAATGGAGGACAGGTGTGAGGTAATGACTTATCTCTGTCCTTGAACAGTTAGAGAGACTAACCCTGGTGATTAACATGCCTATGTACAGTAAGCAAGAATGAGGATCCAAGGTAAAGGAAAAAGGCATAAATAACAGGAGAGATGGCAAGCCTTTCTAGTTATTGTGTAACAAACTTTTAGCAAAGAAGGTTTTCTAGTTTTGTTTTGTTTTTTAACTTTTATTTTTTGTGTATGGGTGTTTTGCTTACATACATGTATGTGCACCCTGTGTGCAGTTCCACCAGAGGCCAGAAGAGGGTGGTGTATCCTCTGGAATTGGAGTTACAGGCAGGTGTTAGCCACCGTGTAGGTGACAATAATCAAACCCAGTTCCTCTGAAAGAGCAATGAGTGCCTGTAACCCATGACCCATCTTTGCAGCTGCAAGGAAATTGTTTTATTACATTTTTACACAAACACCCACTTTCCAAGTAGGAGTGTCAGAGAACAATTTGCAGGAGTCAGTTCTCTCAACTGTGTGGATTTCAGGGATTAAACTCAGCCCATCAGGCTTGAAGGCAAATGCTTTTGTTACATTTAGGGGTCTTGATCTACTTTGTTTGTTTTCCTCTGACAATTAAAGAATTAAAAGTCAAGCCAGTTGTTCGGCATCCTGTTGTGGCTATTGATTGACATATCTACTCTTTGCACCAGAGTGACTGAAATTGTGGTACTCCGTTTGTTCATCCTGCCACACTCCACCACTGAGTTTGGTACTCCATTTGCTAGTTCTTTAACACAGACTGAAGGTCAGTATCTCACCTGGAATCTTCCAGGTGTTTAGATTCAGACTGGAATTGCCAAATCATCCTACCTCATGGACTTTAGCTACTGGTCTTTCCTTCTGTTTATGCAAATACCCATTGTTGGGTTACTCAGAACATACCATGTAAATCAGTAGAATAAATTCCCTTTGTAATAAAAAAAAAAAAAAGTCAAGCCAGGTGGTGGTGGTGCACACCTTTAATCCCAGTACTTTGGAGTCAGTGGCAGGTGGGTTTCTGTGAGTTCGAGGCCAGCCTGGTCTACAGAGCCAGTTCCAGGACAGTCAGGGCTACTCAGAGAAACCCTGTCTCAAAAAACAACAAAAGTTAGAAAAGATCTCAGACACTGAAGACAGCTTTGTAACAAACTTTATTACAATCAAAGAAATACACACATACATACACAGGCAATAAAGCACACAGAAAAAAAAGACTCCCCCAAAGAGGGGTCTGGAGTGCTGGGGGGTCTTGGGTTGATTTGATGGCCTGGGATGGGTTTCTTCTACTAATTGAGGTTTATCGGCTTAAACAAAGAAAGGGAAGCTGATAGACCCAATCTTTATGTAAACGTGTTCAGGACCAGCCTTGAACACATTAGACTAGCCCGGATCAGTGAGTGGGTCCTACTGGCAGGAGAAAAAGCCCACCATGTCTTTGACTCAAGCAAGACTATATAAACAGACAACATGACTGTTCCCTGATATGATTAAGGGGAAGGTTTTTATTGTAGACATGAGATGGATGAGATGGAGAATAGCCAGAGGCATCTAGAAAAGGTCCAGAGGAGAAAGAGAAAGAAGACTGAACATGGCCAGCAGACTGGACTTGGCAGGGCTATCTGCAAGAGAGAGGAGAATAGCAGGGGAGAGAGAATAGAGAGAGCAGAGCAGGTGAAGGAGAGAAGATGGGGGAGAGGGAGAGGAGGGGGGAGGGAGGGGAGGGGGGAGGGAGGGGAGGGGGAGGGAGGGGAGGGGGAGGAAGGAGAGGGAAGGGGGAGGAGAGCATACTGAGAGTAGCAGGGTTATAAGGAGAATGAACAGCTAGGGGAGGGGAGCCTGTGAGCTGAAGGGAGTTTTTAGGGTGGGGGGAGGTAAGAAGGGCCGGATGCCAGCACGGATTCTGAAACCTGTAACAGGTGCTTATAATACTGAGGGGGCCTGGAGGCCAGCTTGAGCCTTGGTAGGTAATGGGCACCATGGGTAGCCATATGCCCCTTCAGCCAGAGGTAAGGGAAATGGCTCTTTTTGATAGATGGGAACAAGTTCGAGAGGAATGCTGGCTTCTATCTAACCACTCAAAATCCTCCAATAGTCCAGGCTGAGCTGGTCCGACTGCTTTTTGGAGTTTGGGGGAACTGGAGTTTCCTTTAAACCTGACAAAGATGGAAAAGAAGAATCTGGGAGTTTGTTGTCTATATGATCTATCCTTATTTGTGGCCCCTTCCCCTATGAGACTGCATGTCAGTCAAGGATCTGTCCAGGTTCTTAGTCCCTCCTCTTTCCCCTCAGCCATCTTGCTGGCCCAGCAAAGCAGTTTTTAAGTGTGTGATAGAAACACATCTCTACGGTGGTGATACCACACATAAGTGGCTTTCCGACTTCCCCAAGGAGTCAGTCAGTAGTAGATGACAACATCCCACCATCCCAAGGAAAAGAAAAGTGAGTTATCCTTTTGTTCATCATTCAGAGGTTGTATGCACACACGAAAGCACCAACTGCAGGTCTGTCTAGTTTTCTCTAATCCTTCCAACAAGCTGGGCAGGGACATGCTGTTTTCTCCCTTTAATGCACAGGAAACTGAGGCTTGAAAAAGTTAAGAACAAAGGCACAAAGCCAGTGGGCAAGTCTAGTTTGGCTTTGCACACCTGTAATCCCAGTACTCAGGAGATAGAAGCAGAGATGGTGGGTTTCAACCTGGGCTACATAATTAGACTCTGTTTTGGAAAAGGGGAAAAAAAAAGTCAGTAGGTGGCCAAGCCAAGATCCAAACCCAACCAAACACCCACATTTATTTCCAAAACCCCAGGCAGGGAACATAGGTCTGTTGATGAGCCAGTCTCCAGCACTGCGTAAACATGTATCTAACCACAGCATTCGGAAGGTAGGAAATCCAAAATGTAAGGTCATTGTACCAAGCTTGAAGGAAACCTGGCTCACCTAAGAGCCTTTCTCAAGAAAACAAAACAAAGAAAGAAAGGATAAACACCCTTTTAAATCAGGATGTTTCCATTTAAATTAACCCTTTGCAGTAAATAGTAATGGTGGTGTAAGAAATTGAATCTCAGAGAAATGTAACAACTATGCAGTCATCACTCATATTTCTTCCTTTGCCCTATTACCTCTCTGTTTGCTGATCATCCCTTATTTACTGACCTCATACAACCTGTCATTGCCAGACCAGAGCTGGATAGGGCTTCTTGTCTACTAGTGTGCCCAGTATGTGCCTGTCTGGTATGTATCCTCATTTAGGTAGTGCTTGCTAATTGAAATCTCCATGACTGCTTCTCTCCTCACCTCCTACACTGCCTGAGGCAGGGGTGGGGGTAGGGGTGGAGGTGTCCCTTGAATACAAAGAAGAGTGATGACCTCAGATTGGGCCAAAGGCAATAGCTGTTGCTGGGAATCCAGCCTGAGGTAGCAAATAGAAGGCCCCAGAGCAAGTCTGATTCAATCCCATAATGGAATGTGACTCAGATAAAGCTTTTATCCGTCTGTCCTGGGATGTGGGACAAAAAGGTCATTCTAGAATCAGGAAGGGCTGCCCAGAGTTGCTGCAAAGCTTGACCCACTGGAAGACCCGGGGGGGGCAGTGACCTGTAGAGGTGTTGAGGTGCATTTGACCCATATTCTCCAGGACTGGAGAAACAGGAGGGAGAGAAGAGGCTGGAGACTCCATCAGTTCAAGCAGACAGGACATGAAATTCTAAAATCATTTAGTAATAATAATGATAATGATAAGGTTATTTATGAGGTACCATGCTAAGCCTTTAGGTGAACTAGCCCACAAAGCCTTCGAAAAAAATAAATAAATAAATAAATAACAAAAAAAAAAACACCTGGACAGTCGATGCCACTTACCATGTTTATTGAACAGGAATTCAGGAGAGACACATACTTTAGCTGCCCCAAATCAGACAGTTGCTAGAGCTGGGAAGCTCAGGTGTGCACCTACGTCTGACTGACTCGGAAGCTCTCCAGCAGAAGTGAAGGATGACTGGCAGTGCCCAGCCACAGCCTCACTTAGGACCTGAATCTTGGTTTTCATGCCCCTCTTCTTGGAAGACTTCCAGGCTTTATGAAACCACAAGCTTCAGCCTCCCCATTGCCCCAAAGGGAAAAAAATGAAGTCTAAAGCAAGATGATCTGACCAATCTGGAGCAGAGGGGCTACCCAGCCACCCCACCTCCTAACCCCCCGGGGGATGGCTTCACCAAAGGCAAAGTGCAGTCTGGCATCCTGCCAAGTGCTTCCTCTCCCCCATGTCTCCCTTCTCAGCCCTCCCACTCTCTCCCTTTCCAGTTTTTCCTAGATCAACTTCACTTTCCAGACTCCCAACCCACTGGCCTCCTTCGTTGGAGAGCGCTTCTAAGTACTCATTGTTAGCAATGGCCTGGGGAATCACCTCCCCGGCTGCCAGAGAGAACCTGTACAATACAATATTAATAATAGCTACCACTTACTGAGCCAGTCACACTCCCTTTGTCTTGAGCAGGAAAATGCAGGCAGAGTGAGCAAAAGCTTTTATGTCTATCACAGGAGACAAAGTTAGACAAGGGGAGGGAGCTGGTGTTTCATGAACTTTGAGTTAGGCCCAAATCCGGACAGGAGGCAAAAGGCATGTTAACAAAGACTACAGACTCTAGGTTCATACAGAGAAGCCCAAGGCCATCTACCATGCATTGACAGATATACGAATTCTCTGAATATCAGCTTTATTTACAAGAAAAGCAAATATTAAGTTCTCAGGCTACTATCATTGTTCTTGGCTGCCCTAGGCTTGCTTGCTGTAGATACAACTTCAGTTGCAGGACACAGAGAAATCAAGCTGGAACTGACTTGACAATTTTCTCTAGGCTGGCTTGCTTTCATAGTAGTGGAAAACCCTATGCAGGCCACAGAGGGAGAAAGGTCATCAATGGTATTAATTATCTAGTGGTAAACCCTGACTACTACAATAGTGACCTGCCAGGCAAGGTGTGCCCATTGCTTAACAGTGGCTCGAAGTTGATGTGAATAACTAACCACTCTCTGATTGGATTTGGGGTCTGCTCTACGGGAGGGAAATTTATTTGTGATTGTAAACCCATTCAAGAGCCTGAGGCTTGAGATGTCAAAGGTCCTGGGGGAGGCATGTCCTACTACTGCTGGTTCACTAAATGGTGATCTTGTCAGACTGCCTGTTAAGTATTAGTGTGTACACCCATAGCTTAGTGCTGCACTTAACCTTGGCCAGATAAACATCTTTCCTCCATGGGCAGCACTTATAACTGGTCAGAGTGTGAGAAAACATGACTGTTGAGTGCTCCACCCTAACTAAGGCATCTATATCACCACTGTGAGGGCCAATGGAAAAGGACAGGGAGGGCCAAGTAAAACGGTGTCCTCTGGACATGACTGCTGCACGCATGAACTCTCTAGAGCTGTGCTTACTAGCAAGACCTGCAGAAGGTCAAGCCAGCAAAATCAGTCAGCATTCCAGCAGACACACACACACACACACACACACAAAGGAAGAGAGCCCAGAAGGTGATGAAATGAGCCAACTTAAGCCAAGTTAAAGTATAAAGGCATGTTTACTGGGGCAGCTCTCAAGCAGGTTGCTGGTCCCCAGGAACAAGGCCAGGGAAGTCACCATGCAGAGGGAGACAGAGAGGAAGGTGAATGTGAAGAGAATGAGAGAAAGGTGTGTGAAGTCCAGGGTGGGCTGGAAAGTTCAGCACAGAGTGTGGGATATGTCAGCCATGCCCTATGGCAGGAAGGGACTGAGAGATGCTGGGAGAACCTGGAGGCCAGGTCTGCTTTGGTATGTTAAATATGCACCTTAGCCATGTGTCCTGGGTCTGAAACCCAACAGAGGGTGGGAAGGGAGCATGTTGTGGAGTGTACAGGGAAGTAGATAGCAACGATTGGAAAAACAGGACCATATGTAACCCAAAATGGTCTCCAGTCCACTAAGGATAACCTTGAACTTCTGATCGTCCTGCTTCCATCGCCTGTGTTGGGGTTACAGGCATAAACCACCAAGCCTGGTTCATGTAGTCCTGGGAGTCGAACTCAGGGCTTCTTCTATGGCAAGTAAGTACACTGCCAACTGAGCTACATCCCTCTCAAACATTTAAAAAATTAAAACTTTCATTTCTCCTTGTTTCTTAATGATACTCATACAACTGGGTTTTTTTGTTTGTTTGTTTGTTTGTTTATTGAGGTCTCACTTGGAAGCCCAAACCTGCTTAGAACTCATGTAGCCCAAGTTGGCCTCAAACTTACTGAGATCCATTTGCCTCTGCCTCCAGAATTAAAGGCATGTGCCACCAGCTCAGGCTGGTGAGTTTTTAAAGGACTATTCTCACCTCACTGTTGAATGACTTTTTTTCTGGGGAGATATCTATTCCCTCCAGATTGGAAGAGTACTCTCAGAGTAAAGAAATGAGTCTGTTAAAGTCTAGCATGGTGGAATTACTTACAGGCTTGGGAACAGCTCACAGGTAGATAGTTCACAACCCAGATACACAACAAGGAAGCCTGCTGGGCAGCATGTTAGATAGCTACACCACTGAAGAAAACTACCCTCAGCGTAGATGACCCACAAAAAGCTATATCACTGACGATTGCTGTGGAAGTCTACAGACAGTCATGACACCAAAGAGAACCAATCTTGTCAGTTGTCTAATGCTTACGTAACTGGGAAGGACTGAAACTTGTGAGCTCTCTCCAAGTTCCACAAGCTTCCCCTCCATCCACAAGGGAACGTCTGTTTGCTTTCCAGACAGAGTCTCATGTAGCTCAAGCTGGACTCAAACTTGCTATAGAAAGACAACCTTGAAACAATCGGTGGGGGCATGTGCCTTTAGTCCCAGCACTTTGGAGGCAGAGGCAGGTGGATATCTAAGTTGGAGGCCAGCCTGCTCTACAGAGCTAGCTCCAGGACAGCCAGGGCTACACAGAGAACCCCTGTCTCAGAAAAAGAAACAAAACAAAACCAAATAAAGACAGCCTTGAGTTTCTGTGCTATCACTGTCTCCCAAACACTGGCATTGGGCTTGCAAAGAAATGTTAATAGGTTTGATCTAGTGAGGGTCTTCTGTGGATGATCACCCCTGCCCTGCTTCAAGGCTACTACGTTCATGTCCAACCCAGAGGAAACAGACACATAACACCCATACAGGGGCAAACTACTTGGAACCATTTTAATAATAGCAAACCATTTCATGAGCTCTCCCCAGGCGTCTCACAGTCTCCACAGAAGCTCCCAGGTGCACACTATCATCTTTTTTCCTTCTTCTTTGAGACAGAGTCTCACTCTGTAGCCCTGGCTGGCCTTGAACTCTCAGAGATCCACCTGCATCTGCCTCCTGAATTCTGGAACTAAAGGTATATGCAACTATGCCTATCTTAAATATTTTAGTTTTAGTTTTAGTGTGCATCAGTGTGCATGTCCTATGTGTGCTCAAGGAAGCCAGAAGATGGTGATAAATCCCCTGTAGGAAATTGTGGGTGCTGGGAACAGGTCCTCTGAAAGAACAGCCAGTGCTCTTAACCGGTAAGCCATCCTTCTAGTCCCTTCACTATTGTTGTAATAGTGGAGCTACAAATGAGGAACTAAAGTCACAGAAGCTTGGATTGTTTGCTGCAAAGCTGTACTCTTGAACTCCAGGAAGGAGGCCTATGCCATTGTGGTAAAAAGCAGTTTTCAGCTGCAATAATTAGCGTTAAACCATAACCTCAGATACATTTGCAAGGTCTACATACTTCTCAGAATGGATTTATGTCAGTGGCTTGTAGGAGCCCACAACACCCTGTGAGGCAGTAAGGGCTGGCTCAAATAAAATGCCCTTTCCCCCGATGCTACAGGATCCCAGCTTGAGTGCTAGGGTGTGAGGGCTTAAGGCCTGATCTGTAATCTACCATTCCACACAAGTTCTTGACCCTGGTTTCTGGAAGCTTTGTAGATCTGGGTGGTTAGAAAGTGTCTTCTCTCCCTGGGCGTGTGACTTGAGTCTTTAATCTCGGCATTGGGAAAGCAGAGGTGAATAGATCTTTGAGTTCCAGGCCAGCCAGGATGACATAGTGAAACCCTGTATTTAATACAAGTAAATTATTTTTACAGGAGTGTTGGCCATGATGGCACACACTTTTAATCCCAGTACTCAAGAGGCAGAGGCAGGTGGGTCTCTATTCGTTTCAACGCCATTGTGGTCTACATAGTGAGTTCCAGGCTAACCAAGGCTACATAGAAAGACCCTGTCTCCAAAAACAAGGAGAGGGAGGAGGAGGGGGATGGAAATTTCTCTCCCTAACTTTCACTCCAACCTGTGTAACAACCCCCAGAAAACTAACACCCCTGACATACCTTTGCAGATGATGGGAGTTGGTAACCCTCAAGCTCACAAAGAAGAGCAGAACAAGAACTTCTGGTTCTGAGGGAAACTGCCTTTTACCCTTGGCTTCTTTTCCATTAAGATTGAAAGTTGCAATTCAATCAGGAGAAAATTGCCCTCGGGACCACTGAACAGACATCTTAGCTCAAATCAGGCACTGAATACATGTGTCAAAAGTACCTCACACTCTCGTTCATTGCCAGCCAAGTCTCAGGGGGCAGCCCAATTGATTTGGGAGCATTCAGTCAGGCCTAATGTTCATTACACACATCTTTGTGTATTGTAGCTGCCAGGCCAGCCATCTGATTCCAAGTTCAAAGTCTCTGCCTGTTCCAATGTGATAAATAGAATACTCAAGAATAAAAGAGTCAGGAACAAAAGACACAGCTGATGTCCTCCCCGTTGCAGGATGGCCTAGCTGAGGAGACCAAATGCACACATACACACAAAAAAAATCCTCGGGACTTAATAGTTGGTAAGAGAACAACCTGGCAGGTATGGGTGTCATATACCATTTCAGTACATGGTAACAACTCCACCAGTGTTCCAGTTTGCTTTCTGTCACTGTGATAAAACACCAGACAAAGCCACCTTGGGGGAGGGAGGGATTTATCTGGCATCGGCCTCTCTATCACAGTCCATCATTGAAGGAAGTCAGAACTGAAGCAGGAGCAGGAAGGAAACTCGAGGAAAGCTGCTTCCTGGCCTGCTCTCAGGCTCAGACTCCTTTCTTATATAAAACAGGATCTCCTCCTGAGGTGCTGCTGCCCCACAGTGGGCAGGGCCCTCCCACACCAACTATTAGTCAAGAAAATGCCCCACATTTGATGTGGAGACATTTGCCCCATTGAGATTCCTTCTTCCCAGACAAACCTGGCCTGTGTCAAGTTGACAACAAACAAACAAAAAATCTCAAGCACAAGCAAATTGGGCAGATGCCATTACCACCTGTTAAAGATGAAAACAATATTAAGCTTTGGAAAGTAGAGTTTTGAAAACACAGCACTTCTGAACAGGGGCCATGGGTGCCTTCAAAACTAATTTCTCTCTTATACTGGGCATAGTGGTACATCTGTAAATCACAGCACTCAAGAGGCAGAGGCAAATGGATCTCTGGCCAGCCTGGTCTACCTAGTTAGTTCCAGGCTAGACAGGTCTATATATCAAAACTTTGCTTGTCTCAACAACTAGTTTCTCTCAGAGGTTACTGGGACAAACTCTCTGGGTAGGGTTGGTAAGTGGTTATCATTCTTTATTGTTCTGGCATAGTCATCTTTGATGAGATCTTTTATCTAAGTGAAGTTTGTGGGTAGAAAGATCTGGATTCAAATCATGGCTCTTATGGCAATCATGAAAATGACCTCACTCTAATATTTCAAACAGAGATAGCTTAATACAGGGAAATTAACACTGTGGCTGCTTTGGTGATATTATTATATTTGGCAGATATTATAAGCAGGGCCAGAGAATACCAGGGCTAGGGACAGTCTGCCTTCTTCTGTCTCCTTTGTTCTCTGTGTCAGCTGATTTCATTTCACTGTGACCACAGTATCTGACAGAAACAACGGAAAGGGAAGAAAGATTTATTTCTGCTCGGAGGGTTTCGGTCTCTGAGGGGAGGGCAGAGTAGCTCAGTTAGCAGCAGCAAGTGCACATGACAAAGTGGCCCACATCACTGAGGATCAGGAAGCAAAGAGGAGGGTGAGGACACAGTCAGCAGGAATGGAGGCCCCACTCCTATGGCCTATTTCACCTGCTAGGCTCCTCCTCCTAGGGGTCCTGAGTCTCCTGAAATAGGCCACCTGCTGGGGAACTAATATTCAAAATGTGAGCCTGAGGGCCAGAGAGCTATCTCAGTGGTTAAGAGCATGTGTTGCTCCCGGTTCCATTCCCAGCCCTACATGGTGGCTCATAACCATCCAAAGTCCAGTTCCAGGAGATCCAACAGTCAGGCACACAGTGCACATACACACATGCAGACGATAATTCATACACATAAACATAAAATAAGTTAACAAGAAAGGAAGGAAGGAAGGAAGGAAGAAAGAAAGGAAGGAAGGAAGGAATGTGGCCCTGTGAGAGACAGTTCGAATCCATAACCTTATCGTCTGGTACCAGCCCCTCCACTCTCCCCTTGCTCTGTTAGCCTAGATCATCCAGAAGCCAACTAGCAAGGGAGCTTGGGAAATGCAGCCTGGGCAGGGAAGAGACAGGATTAGGGGATAGGGTGGACCTCTGTAACATAGTAACCTGAGGAGATGTGAGGGCAAACTAGTGTTGAGTTTCTGCTTCATAGAATGGCAAATATACAAAAAATGTACCTAACATGAAGGCAGCTATAGCTCATCTTTTTCCTACCTGAGAAAAGATTCTGGTAGATTAACAGATCTGTTCCAGCAAAGAGACTGGGCATCTGGAAGATCAGGGCAATCTCAACTCCTTTCTTCCAGCATTAATTCTCCTTCCTAGTCTTTGGATTGCTAAGGAAATTCACTCTTTCTCCAAATATTTACTGAGCACCCGTTGCTTCCAGGTCCTGTGCAGATAAACAAGACAGACACACAGTCCTCACTCTGCTGGGGTTAACAGTCTGGGGGGGGGGGGAGAAAAGCATGCAATTAAACGCAGGTGACCATATAGTGGCATTGGTAAATGCCACAAAGAACCAAGTGTACTGAGGGAAGAAGAGGTGGTCTGGTCTAGTCTAGGAAGGTCAGGGCTTTGTGACCCGAGGAGTATCCTAGCAGAGCAAGCAGATGGACAAGTAGTCCTGGAATCGCTGCAAACAGAGAAGCTGAGGCCAGCAGCGACCACGCCTCATAAGCTCTCTGAAAGACCTCGGCCTTTCTCACCAAGGCACCAGGGCAGGTCCTTATCACAGGTCCCAGGCCCAGGTTCCCCCGCCCTGGGCCGCTGCTGGTCCTGCGAGCACTAATGTGTATCGAATTTTCGTTGAATTGGCCCGCGCAGAGTGAGCAGCGGTGGCTGCCAGAGCTTCCTAATTCCCTTTGCATCGATCCCGCCGTTAATGACATAACCTTCTCCTCTAATTAACTGACGACTGCATTAGCGGCCAGCAGCTTGCAGCCTGCCGCCCGCCGTCCCCCCCCCCCCCCCCCCCCCCCCCCCCCCCCCCCATTCCCCCATCCCTCCGGTACGCCGCCTCAGTGCCGCAGGCTGAGGGACCCAGAGCAATTGGAGCAAGTGCCTTTACGTGCTGTGCCATCTTGCTTGCCCTTGCTTGACATTTTTATCATTTATTCATTTTATGTGCCTGTGTGGAGAGTCGAGGATAACTTGCAGGAACCAGTTCTCTTCTTCCCCACGTGGGTTTCCCAGAATAGGATCAACAGGCAGATGCCTTTACCTGGTGCACTCTCAGGTTGGCCCTGGTTTTGATTTTGAACCAAGATCTCCCTGTGTTGTTGGCCTGCAACTTTCAATCCTCCTGCCTCCGCAACTGGAGTGCTGGGATTATAGACATATGCCATCATGTCCAGAAAGTGATTATGTTTTGGAATTCCTTAGGTGGCAGAGAAAACAGGAAGTTGTCTTGTCAAACACAAATACAGAGTCCCAAATTTTATATACTTTACAATCTCTATCTCTGTTTGTCTGTCTCTGTCTGTCTCTCTGTATCACTTTGCTTTTCTCTCTGTCTCTCTCTCTCTCTCAGTGTGTATGTGTGTGTGTGTGTGTGAGAGAGAGAGAGAGAGAGAGAGAGAGAGAAAGAGAGAGAGAGAGAGAGAGATTCATTATTTTCTGAGAGAATCTCAAGTAGCCTGATCTGGCCTTGAACTTCTGATCTCCCTTCTGCATCAACCTCCCAAGTACTGCAATTTCAAAATGTAAGAGTTTTAAAAACCTCTGTTGGGACTGAAGAGATGGCTCAACAGTTCAGGGCACCAGCAGCTCTGGCAGAAGATCTAGGTTTGGTTCCCAGCATCCATGCAGTAGCTTACAATCATCCTTAACTCCAGTTCCAGAGAATCTAATGCTGCTTCTGACCTCAGCAGGGGAGGCACCAGACATGCATGCGGTACACACGCACACACACACGCACATAAGCATACAAACAACCGAACACTCATCTACACGGAAATAGTGCTGGGCAATGGTTATGCACACCTTAATCCCAGCACTCAGAGGCAGAGGCAGGCAGATCTCTGTGAGTTCAAGACCAGCCTGGTCCACAGAATGAGTTCCAGGACAGCAGGGCTACACAGAGAAACCCTGTCTCAACAAACAAACAAACAGATGAACTAGCTCTCCAGTGCATTTATTGAGTGGAAGAAGCATGTGAAGGTGGAGAAACTGGCTCAAAGCGGTTTATGGTATTGCTCTAGCATGAAGAGACAAGACCGGAAGCCCTCTCTGCTCACCTGCCACCTCTTTCTTTTCCCTCCACTTTCTAGGAATCTCTCCCGAAGGAGAAGCCTGGATTTGACATCTTTAACATCCAACACTGAAGTAAATACTAGACTCACGATATCTACAGTGTTTCCTCTTCTTCTTTGACAAATCTACTACACAAAAGGGCCTATCCTTCTTTAGATGGGGACTGAAGAGCAACAGGATTAGGCCATTGGCTGGAACACCCTCAACTGATGAGTAGTGTTGCTGAGTCTCAAATCCAGATCAAGCCGGATTTGTTTTGCACTGTGCCCTTTATACTACTGAGTTTCTAAGCCACAAGGGGCCTGTGATCCCTGACAGCCAGTATGTCATTTCTGAGGAAATGAGCATTTCTAGATTCCCTCACCACAGACCTCCTCTTCCCCACAGTGGGGAGCCAGCTTGAGTGGGATGGTTTCTTTCAGGGGTTACAAGGGGTCTTTGTGTTAAGAGGGCAGAGACAGAATCTGCCTGGGGCAAAATTGGGAAACAGACAAGTCTCTGAAGAGCCAGGCTCACCCTCCTTGGCTGCGAGTGTGGTGAAATTACTCCCTTCATCTTCTATCTGACATGCTTGTCTCTAAGGCCTCAGCCCTCAGCTTGCCTGCTGATGCCCTTCATGTTTCTTCCAAGATGATTGTGCCACTCTGAGTTCCTGATGGTCCTCAAACCTCCGAGTCTTCAGAGTGCATGTGCTTTCCCACTAAACAAAGAACAGGTGTCCAATACACACTACAATGATTAGTGCTTCGACTCTGAGCATGAGAACCTCAGATACCTGCTTCTCCTTTCCATAATGATTGATGTGTTTATAAAAAGATAGAGAGGAGGCGCCTTAGTCAGGGTTTCTATTCCTGCACAAAACATGACTGAGAAGCAAGTTGGGGAGGAAAGGGTTTGTTCAGCTTACACTTCCATGTTGCTGTTCATCACCAAAGGAAGTCAGGACTGGAACTAAGCAGGTCAGGAAGCAGGAGCTGATGCAGGGGCCATGGAGGGATGTTACTTACTTACTGGCTTCCTTCCCCTGACTTGCTCAGCTTGCTTTCTTATAGAACCCAAGACTACCAGCCCAGGGATGGCACCACCCATAAGGGGCCCTCCCCCCTTGATCACTAATTAAGAAAATGCTCTACTGCTGGATCTCATGGAGGCATTTCCTCAACTGAAACTCCTTTCTCTGTGATAACTCCAGCTCGTGTCAAGTTGACACATAAAACCAGCCAGTGCAGGAGGGAGCCAGTACCAGGGTTAACAAATAAATGTCACCACAAATAAACTCAGTGGAAAGCTGCTGAACCTGCCCCCACTGAAAGCGCTCCCCACTGAGTCTAAAGACTGGAGTTCGATCCCCAGGACACACAAGAAGGATCGGGAGTACCAACTCCTGAATGTCAGCCTCAGGCCTGCTCCACACCTGCACAAACACCCAAACACCTGCTCCACACCTGCACAAACACCCAAACACCTGCTCCACACCTGCACAAACACCCAAACACCTGCTCCACACCTGCACAAACACCCAAACGCCAGCTCCACACCTGCACAAACACCCAAACGCCTGCTCCACGCCTGCACAAACACCCAAACGCCTGCTCCACACCTGCACAAACACCCAAACAGATGTAAATAAAGACATGTAATACAATAATTTGTTAAAGCCCAGTGTAGTGTTTGCTTCTGTGGAGACAGATGTGATTTGCTGCCTGCCTGCCTGCCTAGCTCCAGGCAGCAAGAGCTCCTGTCGCAAAGGAAGAAGATGGACAGTGTCAGAGCAGAACTGATCCCCCGTCTGGTCTCTTCAAGCAAAGCAAAACAAAACAAAAAACAAAAAACCCCAAGAGATGTTGATGATTTAAAATGAAATAATAAGCCAGGAATGGTGGGACACAGCTTTAATACCAGCACTAGGGAGACAGAGGCAGGAGGATCTCCAAGTTCAAGGGCTCACTGGTCTACAAAGCCAGTTTTAGGACAGCCAGGGCTACACAGAGAAACCTTGTCTTGAAAAGAAAAGAAAATGGGATCATAGTGCCATCCCTAAATAAATATTTACTTTATTTTATGTGTATGTGTGTTTTTGCCTGCATGTATATACACATGACTGTATATAGGTGCACTACATGTATGCATGGCGCCCGTGGAGGCCAGAGGAGGGCACTGGATTACCTGTAACTGGAGTTATAGGAGATCATGAGCCACCATGCAATTTCTAGGAACTGACCCAGATCCTCACAAGAGCACCAAGTGCTCTTAACCCCCAGGCATCTCTCCAGCCCCAGATTTTAAGTTTTGCTACCATTATTTTTCAAAGAATGTAAAATTGATATTGAAATTTTCTTTCAAAATTGGTGGGTTTCCAAGGGATACTAAGAAGGGACAAATCACAAAGCAGCTCCACTTTAAAGGCCCACACAGGCAAAGTTCCTAGTGCAGTGTCTGAGCTAACACTTACTGAGCTCACAAAGAATAACACCTCTTACTATCTGTCTGTCTCCACCACAAAACTTGTCATTAACTCTAGGCTGCCCTACTGCCTTCCTTACCCAGCACACAGTAGGTGCTTAGCAGGAAAAGCTCCAAGTCAATAAAGTATGGGTAGCCCAGGGTCTGGGAGAAAAGTGCCTATAAAGTCAACTGAACAGAGATCCAGGGGCCTGGGGCCTGTCTGTGGACATCCCTCTGCTGGGAGTGGGGAGAGGGGCTCCCTCATTGTTGGCACTGTTCTAGCCCAGACACAGGCTCATTTCATCCTTTCACCCCCACAGGCCAATGACCTCTGCTCTAGGATGTGAAGGGTGAAAGGTCACAGATCTTCCCATGGCCAAGAATACCAAGCATGCCAGACCAGACTTCTGCATACCAGCTTTCCTGGACCCCTGTCCCTGCCACAAGGCCTAACTTGTGTTCTAGCAGCCCTACCACACCCTGTGCCCTTCCTCAGGGACATAAGGGACAGGAAGAGCTACTCACAAAACCCCAGTCACAGCCAACCATTCTTCGTTCCCTCAACACTTCTGAACCTTTTTGGCCTCTGCATTTGTGCCTCTGATCCCTGGGCTGCCCTTTCCTCATGTCTGAAAACGAATCCTGTTCATTGTTCAAGCCAGGCCCTTCCAGGAAGCCTTCCCTGCACCCTGGAAAGAACTGCCTCCGACTGAGCTGGGGTCTAGATCCTATCTCTTCTTATAAGTCAGGCTATGGGGTCTCGGCCCAACACTGGACACCAGGGAGTCAGGGAGGTTAAGCTTTGATGCTAGATCAACCTTGTAACCTTGGGTAAGTTGCTTGGCTGCTCTGAACCTCCTGGTAAAGCTGAGAAGATAAGGTAGGATACTTATGAAAATTAAATGAGATAATGCTCATTGTGCCATTAGCATGGTGCCTTGTGCACATTAAACTCACAACAAATGTTAGCCACTATCGTTGTGTCTGTTTTCTCCCATCCACAGTATTCAGATAAGGCCTGACCTGTTCAATATCTGAAAACAGATTCTGTTTTGAAGGCACAATTTTATTGGAACTAATCTCTTAGATTCCAGATGTGAAAAACCTTCCTCCAGAGAGAACAGCCAAGTTGTGAACATTGCAAAGAAGCAGAGATCCCAAGAGAGGAATAAAGACAGACCTGTAGGCCGACCTTTCAAACCT
The DNA here is from genome assembly GCA_019843965.1 of Rhynchomys soricoides. Taxonomy (NCBI): domain Eukaryota; kingdom Metazoa; phylum Chordata; class Mammalia; order Rodentia; family Muridae; genus Rhynchomys; species Rhynchomys soricoides. The sequence continues at coordinate 2,700,308 of JADRCH010000105.1, read as the reverse complement.
GTTCTGGAGAAGACAGAGAGTAGTATCTGGAGGCTTACAAATCAAACTGACAAACACGGGGCTTTTGTTTTGTTTGCTTTTATTTTTGTTTTGAGATAGGATCTCAGTACAGGTCAGGTTGGCCTGAAACTCTTATGTAGACCAGGCTGACCTCAAACTCACGGAGATCTTCTAACTTCTGCCTCCCAATTAACATGTAGAATTAACAGATGGGATTAACACATGGGAGTAAAGGCATTCACCACCAGACCTGACCTCAGATTTAGGTTGGTTGGTGGGTTGGTTGGTTGGTTTCTGAGACAGCGTTTCTCTTGTATATTCCTGGCTGGCCTGGACCTCACAGAGATCCACCTGTCTTTGCTTCCCAAGTACTAGGATTAAAGGCATGTACCACCACTGCCTGGCTCAGATTTACTTTTTAAAGGAAGAAAGGATTTGTTTTGGGTCGTGGTGTGAAAGTGGAGTCTCTTGTGGAAAGATGTGGCATTGTGCGTGTATCTGGTCTTGAAGACAAATACAGATAACGGGAGAAAGGCAGCAGCTTTTGTTAGTGTCTACATGTGTAAGAGTTCATAGGAAAGAAAAGAGACAGATTTTGGAGCATCTATGTTGACAAAAGGAAAAGGATTTGGACAACAGATGGGAGAGAAGTGACCAGGTAACGCATGTGGGAAGCCAATGGAGCTCCGAGCTCCATCAGTAAAATCATTTATGCAAATTCATCTTGATGTTAAGTCTTCTTTTTTGGTGATAAGTGTAGCTTTTCTGGGGCAGGAGAGATGGTTCAGTGGTTAAGAGCCCTTGCTGCTCTTGCAAAAGATCCAGGTTCAGTTCCCAGCACCCACATGGTGGTTCACAACTGTCCTAAACTCCAGTTCCAGGGGATCTGATGCCATCTTCTGACCTCCTCTGGTACCAGGCATGCATGTGGATTACAGATATATATGTAGGCAAAACACTCAGACACATAAAATAAAAATAAATAAACCTTTAAAAAAATTTAAGAGTAGCTTTTCTCTGGGTGTAGGGGTGCACATCAGCAGTGACAGCTATTTAGGAGTCTGAGACAGGATATTTGTGAGCTGAAAAGTTTGAAACCAGCTTGTAACATGGGGGGTGGGGGGAAGAGAAGGGACTGCAAGCTGAGCCTGGTAGAACACACCTATATAATCTCAGTACTCAGGAGGTGAAAGTGGAACTGGAGTTCATGGTCATTCTTCAACACATAGCAAGTCTGAGGATATTCTGGTCTACATGAGACCTTGTTTCAAAAACCTCAAGGGGAAAGAAAGGTACTTTTCTCACTCTGACACAGGGACCTTCTTTTAGTGGAATTTTGTGCCTTGTTCTCAGGAGATGAAAGAGAACTCTTCCCATTTCTGTTCTCAGTTGCCTTCAGCTCAGTGCAAAAAGAACCTTATTTGTGGGTAGCACATTCACTTTGCTCTACTCTTCAATGGCCAAGACCAGAAATCTACAAGCCTGCAGTGATCTCTATGTCTCTTGTACCTGGCAGTACCCCTGTCCAGAAAAAAACAGTCCTGACAGTGAGCCCCACTTCTCTCATGGATAGAAAGTCAGTGTGCTGAAAGTGGTAAACAGTTCCTGGCTTCTCGCTCACCAGTGCTGCTTCCCTAAAGCCTGTTTGAACTTCCTGAGACTGCACTGCATATTGGTTAGACCCCTTGTATACAGTAATTCTAGCAATTCTGTTACTTACAGTCAACAGACTATTGAAAAAGATACTTTCTTTGCTTTCATGACTTGTCTAGGGTCCCCTGGGACCTGAGCTACAGATTCAGTGTTCCATTTTCTGTCCTGGAGCTCAGATCTTGAAAAGACAGACGTCCTAAGGCTTCAGCCAGAATCTGGGCACAATTAATAGGAAAGTCACCCACATCACCTTACTACTGTTTCAGGGCATAGAACAGAATTATGCCCTGAACAGAATTCTATGCCCATACATAGAATTCATGGTGCCTACAGATGTCTTTCCCAGAGGCAACGATAACAATGGCTGTCATTTATTCAGTGCTCATCCTGTATGAGGCACTATATTCTAATAATTTCCACCTTCAAAACTGCTGGGGAGATGGATCAATTGGTAAAGTGCTCAGTGCACAAGCATAAGGAACTGGGTTCAGATTCCCAGTATCCACATTAAAAAAAAAAAAAAAAAAAGCTAAGCTTGGCAGCCTCTAGCCATGGGTGGAAACAGGAGGATCCCGAAGCTTGTTGGCCAGCTAGTCTTGATGAATCACTGAGCTCTACAATCAATGAGAGACCCTATCTCAGAAATAAGACAGAAGCCAGGCATGGCACTCTGGAGGCAGAGGCAGATGGATCTCTGTAAGTTCAAGGCCAGCCAGGGCTACATAGGTTTGTTTCAAAACAAAACAAACCAGACAACAAGCAACCAAACACAGAAGTCTGCTGCCCCATGACTGTCACTTGGCACTCAGCATTCAGACCTGCTACCAGGAGCCCATCCCATTGTGCTACACAGAAACTAGTCAAATGGCATTAACCATCTCAGCTAGCCATGATACCATTAAGAGCTTCAGCCCAGCCACTGTGCCTCCACCTCATCTTGGCTCTGGGCTGTGGGCTGGGAGAGTGTCTGGTTGTTTACCAGGAATTTGGACCTTCTTCAGAGAAAAGCACAGATGATCTAATAGTCTAATTCAAGCACTTAGCAAGGAATGACTGTACCATTCACACCCTCAGGTCCAGGCTAATGGAGCCAAGGCAAATGGAGAGGCCTTGACTGCTCAGAAATCTCCCTGGGAGGAGAGAAAGAAGGAAGGCTGATAGATGTTGGACCCCCACTGGAGTTGCAGGGAGGCAGCTTGGCTGAGCATTTCCTGGGCTGGGCAGGCCATGAGGATACAAGAATATACAGAGAGAGGCTTGCCCAGTCCCCCACCACTCTGGCACTGGTGTGTGTGTGGGTGTGTGTGTGTGGGTGGGTGTGTGTGTGTACAGGAACATACGTCCACTCAGAAGATAACTTACGGAAGTTGGTTCTCAAATTCTACCACCCAGGGATCAAACTCAGGTCATCAGGCTTGATGGTGAGTCCCTTACTCTTTGAGCCATCTGTTCTTTAGAGAACTGAGGTTTGGTTTCCCCAAATGGAGGCTGACATCTGCTTAAAATTCTAACTCTGGGAATCTGACATCTTCAACCTCAGTAGTGCCAGGCACATATGTGATGCACATGTAGGCAAATCACTCAGACATATAAAATAAAATACTTTTAAGTAAAAACAAACAACAACAAAAACAATGGCTGGGATTTGCCTCAGCAGTAGCATGAGAGAGGCTTTAGGCTCAATCTTCAGCATCACACACACACACACACACACACACTCCTATATCAGAGATAAATGGGACATGCTCTGGTTTGAATCTGAATCTTCACAGAAAGTTTTGTTGGAGTTTAATCCCCATTGTGAGGTATTCAGAAAGTGGAGGCCAGGCATGTTGATGCACACCTGCCCCAAGATTCAGAAGGCAGAGCAAGAGGATCTCTGTAAGTTCGAAGCCAACCTAATCAATATAATGAATTCTAGGACAGCTAGGTCTACATAGTGAGACTCTGTCTCACTCCCCAAAGAAAGTGGAAACAATCTGACTTTGGTATTTAGAGGTGGGGCCTTTGAAAAGTGATTAGATTAAAATCAATAAAGGGGTGCCTCCATGAATGAATATTGGTGAGACAGAGACAGAGACAGAGACAGAGACAGAGAGAGAGAGAGAGAGAGAGAGAGAATGATGCCAGGCACAGTAATCAGCACCTTCAATACTAGCACACGGGAGGCTGAAGCAGGAGGATTGTTAGTTCTTTATTGCCAGTCTAGGTACATAGTGAGCTTCAGACCAGCCTGGGTCACAGCATGAGATTCTGTCTCAAACAAAATAAAACAAAAACTGCTGTACATAGTGAAGCATGTCAATAACCCCAGCACTTGGGAGGTGGAGGCAGGAGGATCAAGATTTCCAGGTCATTCTCAGGTATATTGTGAATTTAAGGCCTCCTGGGGGCTACATGAGACTCTGTCTTAGATGTTTTTCTGCTGCTGAGATGAGACTCCATGACTACGGCAACTTATAGAAGAAAGAGTTTATTGGAGGTTTGTATACAGTTTAAGAGAGTGAGTCTGTGACCATCTTGGCAGGAAGCATGACAGCAATAGGCAAGGGGTGGCGGAGCACTAGCTGAGAGCTTACATCTGATCTACAAGTAGGAGGCAGAGCTAGCTAACCAGGAATGGAGTGGGCTATTGAAAGCTCAACCCCCCCCCTTGACACACCTCCTAATCCTTCTTGAACAGTTCCACCAAGGGGGGGGGGGATCGAACATTCAAATTTATGAGCCTCTAGGACCATTCTCATTTAAATCACCACAGATCCTGCCTCAAAAATAAACCAAGTCAGGCATGTTAGGTAGCACACGCCTTTGGTCCCAGCACTCAGGAGGCAGAGGCAGGGGGAACTCTGAGCTCAAGGCCAGCCTGGTCTAGAGATTGAATTCTAGAACAGTCAAGAATGCAGAGAAACACTGTGTCAAAACAACAACAACAAAACAAAAAAAATGAATTTATGGGGGGACATTTCAGAGATTAAGCATGTACAAGCTAGCATGGCTGTGGACTTCTGGAAAGGGACACTGCACATTTAACCACAACACAGTGGGCTGAAAGGTTGGCCCATCAGTTAACGGCACTCATTGCTCTTGCAGAGGACTTGGGTTTGCTTCCCAGTATCCATATGGTAGTTATAACCATCTGTAACTCCTGTTCCATGTATGTATGTATGTATGTATGTATGTATGTATGTATATATGACATTTATAAACATAAAATTAAAAATAGATCTAAAAATAATTTTAAACTACAACAGAGGGTTAAATGAATCAGCATAAGCTCAATAAGTGAGGGTTGGTATTATAATTTTTTGCTGCATTTATCACACTGCACACTGTTGTTTTTCCTTGACTGTCTTCTCGGTGACTGTCTTGTGTATGAGAGGTTTGCTACCTCAGAACCTCTTCCACCCTGCACAGTGTCTGACAGAGAGAGGGCTGACTGATGCCCTTTGAAAGAGTGAATGAATGAATAAGCAAACTCACATCTCTGTAAATATATTCTTCCAACTACTCCATATGGGTAGATATTTCTTTACTCCAGTAGGCTTAAATTCCCTGACAGCAAGGAACAGCCTCTGCTTTCTTCTGGGCGTATTATGATCTAGAACAGATCAGTAACATGAGGGTCCAATAACTGTTGTGGTTGACTAACATCTCCCCTCTTCAGCTGTAGCGGCAGATTCCACACAGGATCCCAGAATCACCTAGAGCTGGGATAGGCACCATCTTTTATTTATACTATTCTTCTTCCAGCTCTGTCAAGAGAGGCTGAGAGACTTGCCTGAAGTCACACAGCAGTTAGCAGTAGGGTTACTGTGTCTCTTCCTCACACTGTTAGTACCTTGTATCTGTAACATACCACTAATTCTGTAAAAAAACTTACCATTTAAGGAAATGGGTAAAGATCAAAGTCTTAAGTCAAAATGTTTAATCATGACCCGAGGGACTAGGGGACTTGGGGACAGTAATATGAGTTAAGCAAGACCCAAAGGCTTTAGCTCTCCATGCCCAAATGTTCAGGATTGCCTGGCAGAGCAGTCAAGACAGCAGGTTCTCACCTTCCATTCAGAGGGACATGGGGGCTGGAGCACCAGCCTTCCTCACAAAGGGAATGTCTTTCTCAGCTGCCTCAAAACCTTCAGCCTGCCTTCCTGGAGAAGGCAACAGGGAATGACTGAGTCATTAGCCCCTGGGTGGTCAACAGGAAGAAGAGCTGGAGGTGAGACATAATCACCACCAGAATATACAGCCAAACTGGAATGACAAAGTCCTAAGTAGGAGCAGCCTGAGCCAGAAGCAGGGGTAAGGGAGGTTTGAAAACTAGCCACTCAGGATCTGAAGGGTCACAGCCCTCATCTGGAGCAGACAGGATTTGCAATGAGATGCCTGGTTGGTTCCAGGTTGCTGTGTAACACACTGCATCTTCTTAGACTGGCGTTCTCTCCCATCATGGCTTCAGGTCAGCCTGGGTGTGGTGGAAAGAACAAAGGCCGCTGAGGAAGCCCAGCTACCAGAGGGTCTGCAGCAGAATCAGGGTAAGGATGAAGAAAGAAAGAACAGGTAGCCTGGGCTGCGGCCTCAGAGCAGGGTTGCTGTTCTGTGGAAGAAATGGAACAGCATCAACTCAGAGGACATCCTGTCATCATGTAAGCCTAAGGAAACAGCCACGACTGTCTCCTTCCCATGACGTGTGCTTCGGACATCTCTAGTATTCATGGCAGCTCTTGTACCTTGTCCCTTTGTATGCTTGGTTTGTATTTTCTCCAAGCAGTGCAGTAAAAGGTTGAGACATGGCAGAGGAAGTCCTACCTGCTGCTGCACCACTGAAAAAGTAGAGTCTGCCCAGTCCTGGGAGAAGAGTTGTCTATGGAAACGCATCTTAGCTGCAATGGCCTCCGCTGAGCAGGGGAGAAAAGAAAAAGATTGGAACAATGTGCCAGGATGTTTCTCAGCCTCCCAAGGCAAGAAGGGGAATGCCAAGGGTCCCTGGGATACAGTGAGAGTGGAGTATTGACTCAATCTGCTTGCTACTTTGAGTTCTTAGGGTTTACACATGTTAGCACAAAGGTCACTATGGGAGGGGGAGAAGTGGCAGAAGGGAGGAAGGTTCTGGTTGGAGGGATGGAGGGTTAGGCCCAGAAGAGGGATGCTCAGCTAAAGAGATGGACAGGGCCCACGTGGACCACTTAGCTGGTTATTCCTCTCTCTCTGCCAGTAGATGACCTAGTTACAGAGTCTAGGTTTAAGGGGAGCATACGCACTGAGGCAAGGGTTCTGGGAGAAGGACCTTTCCAGCTGTTCACACTCGTCCTGCAGGTTGCCACTGCCTCGGCAGGTGCAGCTTATAGCAACACTAGTATTGACCTTGCTGATGAAATTTGGGGTCATGGCGGTGCCTGTTGGGAGAAGGGAGGAGTTGTCAAGGGCTAGACAAAGTCCAAGTCCAGCTCCATATTCTTCGGCCTATCTCAGGACTATACCATCCTGGTTTAGTCTCAGAGCTGACCAGCCTATTGACTCTCTACACATGCCCCAGCCTCACCAATTAGCCCCAGGTATGCCCGCAGACATCTGGACTGCTCAGTTGCACAAGTCCCAAGGATGTCCATAGGATGACAGTGAGTCTGGAAGTCCATCAGACGTGATCTGGAAGAAAGGAGGTTTCCAGGGTCCCCACTAAGGATCTGGACTTCACCAGTCTTTCAGCTGGCCACGCCTGTCTTCAGGCCAGCTCCTCCTCTGCCTTCGGCTTCCCTATCACACTTCGGTAAACACTGCTGCCACTCCACAGCCCATCACCCTGATCTCGAGCTCCACAATCCCGTTATATGATTGCAAACAGCTTTTTTTTTCCCCAAGTCTCCCTGACCATAATACAAAGAACCACAGCACAAGCAGGCTGACTTCCAGGAGGAAGAGCTTCAAGATTGCGCATATGGCATTCAAGTGTTTGGCAAATGCCAGGTACTGTGATCATTAACATCCATCCTATGTTAGGTAAACTGCTTTCTCTTCCTGTTGCTGCAATAAAATACCTCGACAAAGCAATTGAGGGGAGAAAGGGTTTACTTTAGCTCTCAATTCCAGGTTACAATCCAACCTAACAAGGAACCCACGGTGGCAGAAACTGTGAGTAACAGATGTTAGCTGTATCCACCAGGCAGAGGAGGGAGAGGGTGAACTCAAGCATGCTTAGACTTAGCTCACTCTCATTTTATACAAGCCAGGGACCCCAAGCCTAGGAAATACTCACAATGGTCGGTCCTCCCATTAAATAATTAAATGTAACCCCCGGGCTGGAGAGATGGCTCAGCAGCTAAGAGCATTCGCTGCTTTTCTGGAGGACAGGGATTCTTAGCACCACACGGTGGCTCACAACCATCTGTAACACCAGTCCCAGAGGATCACAACCCCTCTTCTGGCTCCCAGGATATCAAACATGTACATGGTACACATACTACGTGCAGCCAGACAAAATACATATAAAATCAAAATAAGTAAATCTTTAAAACAAACAAACAAACACAGCTACCTTATCATATCAGTTATCTTTAGGTGCTAAAATCATGAGTATCCCCTTCTGTATATATTTCTGCAGCTTAAATTACACTTTGTCTTGTGCTAAATTGTTTACTTCTCTATCACTCAGACTCAACTAGGAACTCCTTAAGAGAGGGCTGGTATTTTACTCATTTTAAAATGTGTAAGATAACAGTAATGGCTGGAACAGAAATCATTCGGAGTGCAGAATGAGAAAAGACTAAGTCACAATCTTGCCCTCCAAAGCCAACTTAGAAATCTGACTCCAGCCAGACCTGGTGGCACACACCTTTAATCCCGCAAAGAAGCAGACAAATGTCTGTGAGTTTGAGGCTAGGCTGGTTTACATAGGAAGTTCCGGATCGGCAAGCCTACATAGAAAGATCCTATCTCAATAAAAAGAAAAGATTAGGGAAAAAGAAAGCAGAGCCTCTACCTAGAAACCTGGAACACACTGTTTCACTTCTTTCTTCTGATTTGCTCATTTGTAAACTGAGGATGATACAAAATAGTAAAAGCAACTGTCTTACAGGTTTCTTGTGAGGCTTGGACAAGTAAATACTAAGTATTTAAAGCAGTGTAACCTCCTTAAGAAATGGCTGGAAATGTTAGTGTTATGAGTATAAGCTTTAAAACAAAGATTCATTGATTCAAGATACGTGTATGGGTGTTTGCCTGCCTGTATGTATGTGAACCACATGTGTGCCCCGTGCCTGTGGAGGCCGGAATATGGAGTTGGACCCTTGGAACTGGAGTTACAGATGATTGGGAGCCATCATATAGGGACTGAATTCTGCAACAGCCTCATGTCTCTCTACATATAGACATCTCTCTAGCACCTAACCTGGGACTTAAGTGATGTCTGTCTGACTTTAAAACATCTCACCTGACAGACAGTGGTGGCGCACGCCTTTAATCCCAGCACTCAGGAGGCAGATGCAGGTGGATTTCAGAGTTCGAGGCAAGCCTGGTCTACAGAGTGAGTTCCAGGGCTACATAGAGAAACCCTGTCTTGAAAAACCAAAAAAAAAAAAAAAATCTCACCCTGCCTCCATACTTATGAGGTGAGACACAAACCATATGTAAAAAAATCTCAAGACACAAATATGCCTACTTTTGTTGTCTGGATAGAAAAATGTCTGACAGGAAATGCTCTCCAGATTTTAGTGACAGAATATTGGATGATGTTTTAGCATATATATTTTTGGATTTCTTTCACTAGCATATATCATGCATAGTAGTGGGTTTTGTAGTGACATTCCTATTACACCTTTAATTTTTGTCTTTTGAGGCAGTTTTGCTGTTTTCAAGATGACCTTAAATTTCTTTTTGTCTCAGGCTTCCTAAGCTCTATCTGGTTTTCTGCAAAAACTAGCATGACAAACTAATCCTGTGGGATTCTGGTCAGAGTTACATTGCTCAGAGTGCTCAGCCAAGTGCGGAAGACCGACCATGTGCTTAGTGAATGTGGTGCTTGTTAAGAACTTGATTTTAGGGGCTGGAGAGATGGCTCAGAGGTTAAAAGTGGTCAATTCCCAGCAACCACATGGTGGCTCACAACCATCTGTAATGGGATCTGATGCCCTCTTCTGTACTCACAGACATAAAATAAGTAAATAAATCTTTTTTAAAAGAAAAAGGATTTTATTCTGATTTATTTTTAATTTTTTTTTTTTTGGAGGCAGGGTCTTACATAGCTCTTATTGGCCTCAAGTTCAGAATATATATGAGGATTTCTTAAATTTCTGATCTTTTCCCCTTGGCTTCCAAATGCTGAGAGTTGAGATGTAAGTCACTATCCTGGTTTGGAATTTTATTTCTTTGTAAATTTTTAGCGTTGTGGCTTGTTTTGTTTTTTTGAGACATGGTTTCTCTGTGTAGCCCTGGCTGACCTGGAACTTGTTCTGTAGACCAGGCTGGCTTGGAACTCAGAGATCTACCTCTGCCTCCCAAGTGCTGGGATTAAAGGCGTGTGCCACTACGCCCAGCCTTCAGTTTTAATTTTTAGTTAATTTTTTCCCTTATTTATCCAGGTAGAGGTGGTTGGGGATGCCACTGTGTGTGGGGGTGGGTGGGTGGGTGGGTGTGGCTGTTAGCATTCCTTCTAGGCTCTGCCTCACAGTTGCCTGACTCACTATAAAATGGCTGCTTGGTCCTTGTTCTCTTACTCTCTGCCCCTTCTCACCCTGACTCCTTTTCTCCCTCTCTCCCCTACTCCCCCACCCTCAAGTGTTCCTGGCCCTAAACTGTATTCCATACTATATCCGTCATGTGGCTGGTCCCTCAGGGGGAAGGGATGCCTCAGCATGGGCTCACAGAGGCTCCCCCTTCACTTCACCATACCTGGTTTTATCAAACACATTCTTGTGTCTTTTCCTTTTTTTTTTTTTTTTTTAAATAAAACACAATGGGGATGAGAACACAGATTTCCGGACTTCGTCTCACCTTCTCCTTGTTGAGACAGAGTCTTGTTTCTGCAGCTGCCTACTTCTGGCTGTCCCCAAAGGTTTTGAGGATTCTCTTGACTCTGCCTCCAGCCCTAGGACTACTGGGGTTACAGAAGCAAACCACTACATTCCAGTGTCTCTTAGCAAGAGGTAGAGGCAGGCAGAAGTCTGAATATGAGGCTAGCCTGGGCTACCTAGTGAGTTCTAGGACAGCCAGGCCTATGTTGTCTCACAAACAACAAGAAAAACAACAAAAAGAAAAAGAAAGGAAGAAAGAAAACTAAGAGTTTCTGGAGCCAGTGAGATAAAGTCAGTTATCACCAAGAAGCTTGAAGACCTAGTTCCCTCCCTCTCTGTCCACAGCCTATTTAGTGGAGGAAGTGAGTTGACCTTTGACCTCCACAGGTGCACTCTGACTCTTGAGGTCGCAGGACTGCTCCATTTCCTTCACCCCACTAAATAAAGGAATGAATAAACGCAGAGGGTTTGTTGTTGTTTTGTTTTAGCCAGGGTCTCATATTGTAGCCCTGGCTGGCCTGGAACTTACTAAGTTGACCAAGCATTTAGAAGGTAGGGCAAAGAGGGTCAAAAGAGTTCAGGACTATGTGAGACCTTGTCTAAAAACAGAAAATAAAGTGAAATAAAATAGTGTCATGGCATCTTTACAATCTTCCACACTCAGGAAATTGAGGGGGAAGTTTAGGCCATGTAATGTAGTGGACAGCCTGTGCTACAGAAAGGAAGAAGAAAGAGTAGGAGGGTGGGTTTCAGAAAATATCAAAGGAGAAACAGCCAATGGGCTCAGGGCTCCGTGGGGAACCAGATCCAGCCTTTGCAGACACAGAGGCATGCCGTCCCTGCTCATCTTGCCCACCCTCACAGGGCACCTGCACAGAGGGTCCGCACGGCAGAAGCTCCGCAGATCCAGGCAATTGGGGACCACAGAAGGGAGGGCGCAACTGGGGGCGATGGTGTTGCGCCGGCGCTCCCCACAGCCCGCATCTTCAGGTGCGCACGGACACAGCAGCAGACCCTGAGCATGGGACTCTGCCGCCTTCTCAAAGAAGGAGCGCAGCTGGGCTAGGCAGAGGTGGCGCTGGCAGCGGATCCCTGAGCATGCCTCCCCGTAGGCCTTGCGCAGGCGGTCACACTTGTCGTTAAGAGTGCACAGCATAGCAAATCTGAGGCAAAGGTCCGAGTCTGTGGGGAGAGTAGCACCAGTCACCAAGCAGAGTCTCACTAGGAAACCCAGCAAACCCCTGATGTGACACTCCTACCTAACACTTCTCTCATAAATTCTATCTGGTTCCTTGTCTTCACCTTGTCTGGTAAAATCGCCACTGCCACTGCCACCACCCACATACATCTAACACTCACTCAGCATGCAAGCAGCTGACAGCTCAACACAAACAAACAAACAACAAAAACAGGTTCCTGGATCCTATGCAGTGGGACCTGATTGTGGGAACCACAAATCAGAAGTTCTGTAACACTCCAGAGAACTACAAACGCATATGACCAAATTCTACGGTTCTATTCTGTTCAGGGTTTTATTGGATTGTTTTGTTTGTTTTTGAGGGGGTGGTTTTTTCCTTTTTAAAAAATTGTATTTGTGTGTAGTATATGTGAGTGTGTGTGTAAGTGTGTGTTTTGTGTTTGTGTATGTGTGTGTGCATGCGATGGTGTGGAAGCTGGAGAATAACTTGAGCGAGTTGGTTTTCTTCCTCTGCCATATGGGCTGGTCCCAGGTGGTCAGGCTTGGCAGCAAGCACCTTACCCTCTGAGCCTGACCACCATTTGTGGAGACAGGGATTTACTTAGCCCAGACTGGCCTTGAACTTCTGACCCTCCTCCTACTCCAGTCCTGCCCCGAGTGCTGAGTTTACAGGTATGAGCTGACATGCCCCATTTATTGTACCCGGGCTTAGGTTCCTTGCCCACCTTTCATTTAGTGACTCACATGAAAATTCTCCCCTATCCTGAAACTTCAGAAACTAGAGTGGTATTTTTATGTGTCAGGTTGTAAGGCCAAGCTTTGCACATGTTATGTGCACACCACTGAGCTACAGCCCCACGCCTCTGATGATAGTTCTATTAACAGGATATTCCAACAGACAAACAACCCAGAATATCCCAGCAGCTGTGATTTTTTTAAACAGGTTATTTACCGATTCTTCCTGATGGGTTCACTGTGTATAAATTTATGGGTTTTCCCTCAAAATATCAATTCTAATATACATAACTGACAATACTATAAAACTCAATAAAAATTTTAATTCTTAAGCTGGGTCTGGTGATGTATAATCCCAGCACTCAGAGACATGGGCAGGCAAATCTCTGTGAGGCCAGCCTGATTTGCATAGTGAGTTCCAGGCCAGCCAGGGCTATATAGTGAGATTTTGCATATATATATATATATATATATATATATATATATATATATATATATATACATATATATATATATATAGTCATCCAGGCATAGGAATATCCAGCACTTGGATGCACAAGAATATGGAATAAGACTTCAAGGGCAATCTGAACTACATAGCAAGGCCTGTCTCAAAAATAAGAAAAATCTTAAAATCTAGTGCCTGTATGTATTTTTTTTTCCCGATAGGTAGCTCAGGCTGGCCCAGAATTCACACTGTAGCTGAGGATGACCTTAAACTCCTGATCATCCTGCCTCTACTCCTCAAGAACTTGGATTCTCATGTTCTCAAGAACTTGGACCACCACACCTAGCTGTGCACTGTGTATTCTATCTCAATTAGTTTATAGCTTCATTGTCCTGGGAAAAAATGCATCACAGCCTTTGCTGGACTGATGGCTCCCACCCTGAGTGACCCCTGTGGGAAATGAAAGGTTTGCTACTTTTTTTCTGTCCAACACTTTACCCACCCCATTAGAATGGTTGATAACAAGCAATTTCGTAGTCCTTGGGGACTTTGAAAAACTACTTTACTGGCCACTTTCAGTGTGGGTAAATACTCCATTTCAGTGTGGGGTTTTTTTTGCCCTTGCTGCTCCCACACACCCTTCCTGAGGACCGGGAGCCCTAATGGGCCCTGGAGGTTTCCCTAGTAACGGTTGCTTTTTGATGACTCCTGTGAAAGTAGACCATGCATGCACCACAGCTCAGACTTCCACCCTAATGCAACAGACTAAAAACTTCCCCTAAAGCCCCCTCAGTCTGTGCTCTGCCAAGGTCTAGCCTTGGCTTGGAGAGGGGTTCTGAGAAAAGGGGGTCTTGGAGCAGCGAGTGAAAACAACAACTCAAAAACCAATTTGTGGGTCCAAGCTGTTGGACTATGTTCTGCTCAAGACAGCTTTCTCTGTGTGTTCTGTTTTCTGTCTATGTGTGTTCTGCTTTCTCTCTCTGTGTGTGTTCTTCTTTCTCGCTGTGTTCTGCTTTCTGTGTTATGTTTTCTCTCTGTGTTCTGCTTTCTCTCTCTCTCTCTCTCTGTATGTGTTCTGCTTTCTCTCTGTGTGTTCTGCTTTCTCTGTGTGTATGTTCTGCTTTCTTTAGAGATCTCCAGACAGCTGGCTCTCTCTATCAGCATCCCATAATCCAGCCCTTTGATTCTTAAGACAGCAAGCACATTTTTTTTTTCAACATTGCAAAAGAATTCAGAGATCTGTCTGTCTCTGTTAAGCACAGAAATTATCATTTCTACCAAGCCTAGGCCAAACCTTGCTCTGTCCCAGGTCAACCTTGAACTCAGGAATCTGTCTGCTCTTGCAAGCAAAACAAAAAACTTAGCTGGGTGGGATCTCCTACGATCCTTAAACCTCTTTAGCTCCTTAATATCTTTCTGACAAGTTGATTCACAGGGGAGATCTTCAGAGAAAGCAGAACACAGAGAAAGTAGTCTAGAAAGCTGTCACTAGCAGACCATAGTCCATCAGCTTGGACCCAAAATTTGACTTAGGGTCCTTAGTTTTCGCTGATCCCGGACACCCCTTCTCTCAGAAACCCCTTTCCAAACGGAGGCTAGTCCCTTGGCAGGTAGTGCTTAAACAGTGACTGGGAGAGGGTAGGTACGTACGTATATTGGGCAAGTTTAGTTTGGAATGGATTTCACTTGTGTCATAACACCCCTCCTCCATGTAAGATAGAGCTAGGCAAAGGAATGAAGATTTGGTAAATAAAAATCAAATTCAAAAAGCAGAGAAATAGATGTTACAGTTAAAATAAACAGTTACTAAGAGAGAAGTCAAGATGCACACAAGATTTTTGCATGATTTCTTTCAGTTTATACAGAAGGTTAATCCATTGTTCCCCGAAGAAGGGTCATTGAGCCCTGATACTTGGTGAAAGGTTGGTAAAGACCTTCAGAGTGGGTACAAACCCACAGGGTGAAGAAATGCCTGAGCATGCTCTTTCCTTGAGGAGCACAGTTGATAGCGCCTTAGGGACAGAGGCGGTTGGTGTTCTACCTCACACCAGCCATGCCTCGGTGGATTTGCTTGCTCCGATTTGATTAATTTGGGGAAAATATGCCTTTACTACAGCTGTAACCAACAACCCCCTTGATGCTGAAGGCTTTACAGGCTAATCTTGCTATTTCTGAAAGTGGTCCTGAATTGGAAGAGCCCCACCCCCACCCCATCCCAGCAGTGCTTTAGATTCAGAAGAGGAGTTCTCTAACTATCTTTTTTTTTGGTTTTTCGAGACAGGGTTTCTCTGTGTAGCCCTGGCTGGCCTCGAACTCAGAAATCCGTCCACCTCTGCCTCCCGAGTGCTGGGATTAAAGGTGTGTGCCACCACTGCCCGGCCTGGTCTCTGACTATCATAACGAGAAGTGGCCTCCTCTCTTGACAAGCACTACCAGACACCACCCAGGGACTGGCGGCAGGTAGCAAAGGTTTGTCTCTCAGGACAATTTTTGTTGTGGAAAACAAAGTATGAAGAGGAGGTCAGAAAAGAATTGTTCTTCAAGAGAAGAAAATGGGAATTCGACATACCAGGTATGGACGGGAACAGCGGCATTTTTGGACCCTAAGGCACAATTAAGAATATCAAAAGAAACTTTGCTTATCTCAAACCTTTCTATTACTACCTGGAGGAAGTTACCCTCCTCTGGTTCACAAACCCAGACATCCACCAGGGCAGAGAAGAGCCTTATGCTGATTCTGTGGTTTGTCTAATGAATGGAATCATGTTGGGCAGTGATGGCACACGCTTTTAATCCCAGCACTTGAGAGGCAGAGGCAGGTGGATTTCTGAGTTCGAAGCCAGTCTGGTCTAGAGTGACTTCCAGGACAACCAGGGCTATACAGACAAACCCTGTCTCAAAAAACAAAACAAAACAAAACAACAACAACAAAAAGAATGCAGTCACAAAAAGTAATTCCCAGTGAAGAGGTGGCAAGTGTATTGTTGAGACAATTAGCTTGCAGGAACACCAGTGAAACCTGCAGAGAACTGCTTGGACCTGCAAGGCATTCTGGAAATATTGCCACCAATCAACCAAGGATGTTAGTCCCTATGCCGGGCCACCCCAGGGAGAGCAGGATTAGACCTCCATTCCTCCTCTGTCTTGGTCATACTAACTCCTGGTTCCCCACCAGTGGCCATGCCCACAGGGGTACATGGTCCATCGCCCACGCACAGTAGGACTAATCTTAGGCAGAAGCACTATCCACCTACAAGGGATACATGTAATTCTAAGAGTTATTGATTCTGTCTACAAAAGAGAAATAAAATCATGTTGCAATTGCCCACAATACAGATTCATGCAGGACCACAGGATGCTCAAACATTGTCGCCATTATGTGTTTGGGGCCAGTCACACAAACTCAGGTTCAAGGAATCTAGTGTTTTGGGTGGAAGAAGTAAAACAAAAACAAAAACAAAAAAACAGGCCTTTTAAGGAAATAACAAAAATTGGACACGGTATCAAGAGCCTTTTGGATTGCAGGAGCAGATGTCTCCTGCATAGCTAGCAAAGACTGGCCTGCAATTTGGCCACTACATCTACTCCCTCCACACTTTATGGCGTGGACAAGCCTCCAATGCTGCTCAAAGCACAGCCGGTTTGCGTTGGGAGGAACAAGAAAACCGAGAAACTTAACCAGCCTTATGTGATACCTCCTACCCTTTACACTATGGGGTCAGTCAAATGGGAGCTTTCCTGCTGACTCCTTCAGATCCTGTCATGCAGCAGATGCTGAAGATGGGCTTTGATCCTCATAGAGGCCCTGGCAAAAGGCAACAGGGTGTGCTCATGCCCAGTGATCCACAGCAAGGAAAAGCTAGGGAAGGACCTAAGGCCCCGCATCCCCGCACCCACTCCACCCCGCACCCCTTTCCGGCAAAGAGCCATCAGGCGAGTCTGGCTTTTCTCTTTCTGTTCTACTTTCCAGGGTTTTTAGAGGATGGCACAACCTGCCACTCATCAAGCTGTGAAACACACAGCCAATGGGACACACATGTGGGGGAAAGGGGACCTGCTCAGCACAGCTATGCAAGCAGCTGGAGAAATGGCGGGAGCAGGCAGGGGCGGAGCAGCCTGGGGCGGAGCAGGCCACTTCCCACCCCTAAGCAGACACAGATGACTGTGGCAAGGACCCGCCAGGCAGAGAACAGAGAGTGGAATCTTGCTGCTGTCAACTTGGTACAACACAGCTCATCCAAAACTTTAAAATTTCATGCTTCTTTTTGTCTAAAATTTGTTTAAATGCTTGTTCTTCCTTCGTCACAGGAACACCTGAAACAATGTTCGTGCCTTTTAACCCAAAATTGTTTAAAACGTTTTCTTTTCTTTCTTTCTCTTTTTTTTTTTTTTCGAGACAGGGTTTCTCTGTGTAGCCCTGGCTGTCCTGGAACTCACTCTGTAGACCAGACTGGCCTCGAACTAAGAAATCCACCTGCCTCTGCCTCCCAAGTGCTGGGACTAAAGGCGTGCACCACCACTGCCCGGCTAACAGTATCTTCTTAAACCAGTTTCTTTTTCACAGACTAGCTGTTTCTGCCTAGCCCAGATACATAATTAACACGGTATCTTCTTCCTCAGCTATTTCCTGTTCCTTCAGCAGATGAAATAAATAATCTAGCTCTTCCCTCTGTTTTCCTTAATGCAACACAGGTGACTTCCCACTTCAAGGATTCCTTCCAGGACCAAGATTCCCTTAACACCCTTGCCTCTTTTCTAGGCCTATAATGACAGACCACCAATATACTGCCAATCAAGCAGTTATAGGCTTCGCATGGGTATCCCCCCAAATCCCCCCACACCCCCACACCCCCACCCCCCCACCCCGTGGTGACTATTCCACAGGTTCTTCTATTGAGGAACTGTCTGCAGCTTCTGCCTTTGCTGTGCATGAGTACACAGCTTCGTCTCCCTGGACGAGTTTGCTGATAAATGGAGGAGTCGAAGTTGGTTTATTCTTACTGGATTTGTTTCTCCTTCCAGTTGGCATCAAGCAAGTCAAACGCTCATGGTCAACATTTGCACCCCAGATTAAAACAAAAGAGGGGGAGATAGTGGGTCTGGCATGGCCTTGGTAGGGGTGGAATGGCATGGCTCCTGCCCCTGGGACAGGGCCAGCAGGCGTGGGCCTCCACGAGTGTTGATGGTTGCTGTGGACATAAGGCTTGTTTGTATAATAAGGCTTGTTTGTATAATAACGTACATATTTTTACATTCCCTCTCTCTGTTAATGTCAATGACTCCATGATAGTCAGAGACAGCAGGAGTCCGAAAGGCGAAGGTGTGGCTAATGTCTTAGCAAAATGGTAAACAATGGGGCCTTCAGGAGAGCCCTTAAGACTGTGGGAAAGAACTCTAAAAACATGAGTTCAAAAGTATATAATTTCTTAACTATACAAAATATAAGGATGCAATATGAATTATGAGGGCTTCACTGATCTAAAGGAATAGAAGTAACTGTGCTGCGAGCCAGCATGTCAGAAAGATATTAAGGAAGGAGATAGAGAGATTTAGGGAGTGGTGATCCTCACAGGAGATCCCACCTAGCTAAGTTTTTTGTTTAGCTTACATGGGCAGGCAGATTCCTGAGTTCAGGGTTGGCCTGAGACAGAGCAAGGTTAGGCCTAGGCTTGGTAGAAATGGTAATTTATGTGCAATGTTACAAATTTGCTTGTTGTCTCCTAAGAACATGGCTGGGTCATGGGATGCTGATCCACATGACGACTAAAAGCGAACCTGGAGTAAATAACTGAATTGATATGTAAAATAAAAGACTGGGCTTATGATCTGCAAGAGAATGAGCTGTCCAGAGAATTTTTTAGCAAGAGAGAAGGGCTGGGAACTGTCTGGAACAGGAGAGTGAGAGATCTGTCTGAGATCTCCAGAGAAAGCAGAAGAGAGAGAGAGAGAGAGAGAGAGAGAAAGAGAGAGAGAGAGAGAAAGCAGAACACACACAGAGAAAGCAGAACACACAGAGAAAGCAGAACACAGAGAGAAAGCAGAACACAGAGAGAAAGCAGAATACACAGAGAGAGCAGAACACACAGAGAGAGCAGAACACACAGAGAGAGCAGAACACACAGAGAGAGCAGAACACACAGAGAGAGCAGAACACACAGAGAGAGCAGAATACAGAGAGAGCAGAATACAGAGAGAAAGCAGAACATACAGAGAGAGCAGAATACAGAGAGGAAGCAGAACAGAGAGAAAGCAAGCTGGAAAACTGTCTCAAGCAGAACCTAGTCTGCCAGCCTGGACCCGTGATTTGACTTTGAGTCATTTGTTTCCACTGCTCCCAGACACTCCTTCTTTCAGACCCCTCTCCAAGCTTAGGCTCATCCTTAGCAGTGCTCCCCTCAGGGACCCCTCCCTCAGAGCCCAGCCTCCCTTTCCCCATCTCCACACAGGCTTATTCTCCACACCTGGTTTGAGCATGTTCAGCTTGCTGAAATTCATTTTCCAGGGTTTGCTGGTCACTGTGTCTTCATAGGGTGAGACATCCAACTCGTAGTCACCTAGAGAGAATAGAGAGTGTGTGAATGCCAAGGACAAGGACCTTCAACGGTGGGGGTGGGGGTGAACCTGATGGGTCAGACAGCAGCGTCTTGTACAGCAAAAGAAAAGATACAACCTCTTTCCAGAGTCATGAAGATACAAGATAGGCCTGATGAGCACATTGGATTCTAGTCTCATGGATACACGCTCATGCACATAGGCACATAGGCACACATGCATACATGCACACACATGTGGACACACATGCACACACACACACACATGCACATGTCATTTCATCCCTCCTATAAGACTTTGAGTTGGTAAGAAGAAACTGAGGATGAGGGCTTAAGTAACTTGCTTGGATTCACATTAGCTTAATAAGAAGGAGAACTGGGTTAGGCATGGTGCTGCACACCTTTCACCACAGTGCTCTGGAACAAGGTCGGCACATCTATGAATTAGAGGCCAGCCTGGTCTATATAGCAAGTTGCATGCCCACCAGAGCTACATAGCAAGACTCTGTCTCAAAGAAAAGGGATGGGTCTGTAGGTGGGCTATGAAAATCTACACTGGCTCCAGAATTTCTGATTCTATGTATAGACATTGCCTGTGGGCACACGGTCAAGCAAGGAGGTGCTTTGCCATTGAGACAGAAAGATTGTGTTCTAGGCTTAACAACTGGCTATGGAGACACATGATATAGCACAAAAATAGAAGTGAGGCCGGGCACTGAATTGGATCAAAAGGAGAAAAACCAGAGGAAGAAAAGACACAGTGACCTTGTAACCAACACATTTCTCCCAGTCACCCCATGGGAGTACATGGGAGTACAGGCTCCTGACGGGAATATAATTAGGTTATAACAATAAATGCTAATTCATAAATAAATGCTAATTAATAAACCAAGTAAATAATAATGAATTTAAATCAGTCAGACTGGAAGAAAGAGGTGGGCTTTCTGGGTGTCACCCAAGAGGCCTTTGTAAATGCATCTTGAGGAGTGGAGGAAACCGAAGAAGATGAGCTGTAAGAAAGGAAGACCTGGGAGCTCCTAAAGGGCAAGCAGGAGGTGGGAGATCCCCCAAATGCCTCTGCAAAAGCTTGAACGGAGAAGTGATTAGGCGGAGGAGTGGAAGCAGGAACTAGGATCGTAGCAGATGGTGATGTCACTTCCAGTGACTGCCCTGTCACCCAAACCTGTGGGAGCATCACACCTCCCACTGTTGCCATGGTACTTCTGTCTTAGGGTTTTATTGCTGTGAAGAGACACCACAACCAAGGCAACTCTTATATTGAGACATCATTTAATTGGGGCTGGCTTCAGAGGTTTAGTCCATTATCATCATAGCAGGAAGTGTCGCAGACTCGCTCAGTTGGACTGTGGGGGGAGACTGAGGATGTCTAGGTATGGAACGGAGTCGGCTTGACAACAGAGACACAGACACAAGAGAGGTTGTATCTACTGTTGTGAACTTTACTTGGAGAGCATCAGCTTTTATAATATTAGCATAAGGAAACAAGGAATACAATCATTGACATTATTTTTAGTTTATGATTAACATGATCTTGAAAACAAAATTTAAACAAACAATTATAAGTACAGTGGAATTTTATAGAGTTTTTTAAGCAATTTTTTTATAAAAATAGCCTTTTTGTGGTGAGCGTGTCAGACAGTTAACCCTGATGAACTTCCTCTATTGACTCTCAAGATCAGTGATTAATCTGTCACAGTGGGGCATGGGTGGAGAAATACTCTGTCTCTGGCCAAGGCATATAGTAAGTAATTTTTTTTTTGCTTAAGGGTCCATGACCACCCTCGCTGATATGGCCATTTACTATGATCAGGCAACTGGCTAACTCCGGCTCTATTTCTGTTAATATTTTATCCTTAGCTAGACCTCTAAGCAATTGACCTAATTCCTTGATCTTTCCTAAACGCAAAGGCATACGTAATGGTGTTGGTCACCACGGCAGCCGCGCTAGTGATCTGTCAACTCTCAGTGGCCGCTTTCCCACTTCCTGGAACATCAATTATTTGCCCTGTTGTCTGTGGAACAATCTTAGCACAGTAAGTTAACAAGCTGTAAACCCAAATACCCCCAAGCAATCCCCAGCTTAACTGTCTCCAGCCTGAACTAGCAAATGTCTAGGGGAGTCTGTGTCCCCAAACTCTAGGGGGCCCAACCTCGTGAGGCACGAACCCCGGGACCGGCTGTCATTTAAGCTCTTTGCTTTTTATGTTACACAGTCTCCACTGGAGCGGGTGCGGCAAGGAAGCATGGCAGCATCCATGCTTGGTGCTGAAGAAGGAGCTGAGAGTTCTGCATCTTGACCCAACTGCAGCTACAAAAGGACTGACTCTTTTGCCCTGGGTGGAGCTTAAGCATGGGTCCTAAAGCCCACCCCCACGGTGATTCACTTCTTCCAACAAGGCTACACCTCCTAGCAGTAGCGCCTCCCACAAGCCAAGCATATTCAAACCACCACAACTTCCAAGCCACCCGTGAGAAGAATACACACGCTCAGCCCACTGGTGTCAGGCTTGGCCATGTGATTTGCTTTGGCCGATGGTGTTTAGGCAAAAATGATGTCAACCACATCAGAGCAAAAGTTTTAAGAACCTACATGGTTCTGCTGCTCCTCCTTTCTCTCTGCCAGTCTGGATCCTTCATGAAGACCAAAGGTAGAATAAAGTCAATGGTTGGAAAGCTGGCATAAGATGTGACACATGATCAAGAAATAAATTTTCCTTTTCTAAAGTCAGTGGTCTGGGGAGGGCTGTGGGGAGGGCTGTGGGGAGGGCTGTGGGGAGGGCTAGGGGTCTCAATGCTCACATAACAAGGACAAGGCCCTGGGTTAGATCCCTAGAACCAGAAAAGGGGAAAAAAATCAACTAGGAGGAGAAAAAGAAATTGAATGCACTTAGTATCTAGAAAAAGATGTCACAGGGCAGTGGTGGTACATGCCTTTAATCCCAGCACTTGGGAGACAGAGGCAGGAGGATTTCTGAGTCTGAAGCCATCCTGGTCTACAGAGTGAGTTCCAGGACAGCCAGGGCTATACAGAGAAACTCTATCTGGGGTGGGGGGTGGGGGGGATGTCTATGGTAATAACATCTTAAAAATGTGTGGCTTGGCTTTGTGATTGGGTAGGGGGAGCTAAGGAGGCTGTTACTTAGGCTGAAGAACAACAGTCTCCATGCAGGGGCCGATGCACTTGGTAACATTGTTACCTGCAATGACTGGGAAGATGACACAGGAGGAAGATGATGAATGAGCTCGTAAATTGGGGAAAGAAGCTGAGACAAGGAAGTTTATTGCTATGTATTGATTGTTATTGGCTGTGACTGGCAAGGTGATGTAAGACTAATAGAAGCTCAGAAAAGAACTGTCCAGTTTGGCCTAAAGGTAGGGAATTACCTGCTTAGGAGGCTAAAGCAAAAGAATTGCTAAAGCCCAACCTGGGCAACATAGTGTAATGTCATCTCCAATAACAAGAACAATAGCAATTGAACCTTGGTCAATTGAAGTGGTTACAGTGCAGGTATGAGACTCTGAGCTTGGACTACCAGCACCACATTAAAAGGTGGACATGGAGACCTAACAGTGCTGTGGTATAGAGACAGGCAGATCAGTGGGATGTGTCTAGCGTCAAGATCCAGGTTTAGGAAGAGACTCTTGTCTCAAAAAATAAAGGAGAGAGATAGAGGAAGACAATCTGACACCAACCACTGTACTACTAGCCTCCAAACACACACACACATACTCACACACACTCACACACTCACACTCACACACATTCACTCACACACTCACACACACTCACACACTCACACTCACACACACTCACACACTCACACTCACACACTCACATTCACACATACTCACACTCACACACAACTGCTGCCTCCCCCACATACACACACATGACCACTGGCCTCCAAACACACACATACACACTTACACACTCACACATACTCACATACACTCACGCTCACACACAACTGCTGGCCACACACACACACACACACACACACTTACAGGGTTAGGAGATGTAAGCTTCTCTCCTATTCAGCCACAGAATATAAGGCTGGAGAGGGTTCAGAGTTAAAGGGTTGGTGATAACTCACCAGGGAAGAAGAACAAATCAAACCTTATGGGTTCCTTGCCATTCACTGGGATCTCTCAGTTGAAAGGGGTAAGCAGTAAATCCTGACAGTTGGACAAATATACTCAGAAAAAAAAGATAGAGAGAGATTAAAGCAATGATTCTCCCATGGAGGCCTGATGAGAGCACGAGGCTTTGTTTTGGTTTGGTTTGGTTTGGTTGGGCTTTTGAGAGAGCATTTCTCTGTGTAGCTTTGGCTGGCCTGGAACTCATACTATAGACTAGGTTGGGCTTGAACTCACTGAGATGCAGTTATCTCTGCCTCCAGAGTGCTAGGATTAAAGGCATATGCCATCACACCACCACCCAGCTGAGGCAAGGAACTTTTAATTAAGTCGAAAAGGAGATACATATTTTACATTGTGGATAAGGCTACTGGGTTCATGAGATGGCAGAAATCAAAAATACAAAAAGCAATTATGTGTTATTCCGCCAAGAGCTACCAACTCATATTAAAAGAGACTATGAGACAAAATCCCCAACATCCTTCAGGCAGGAAGCAGGCTGAGAATATTGTTCAGTCCCCAAGGAGGCTGCAATCTCTAGTGCCCATTTTAACCATGGCCAAAGAGAATAATAGAAAAGCCAGAACCTGGCAGAGGGCTGGGCCAAGAGCCCTAGAGAACAATGGACTGGGCAACTCCACTGCTGGTGGAGGGAGCACTCCTCATCCCAGAGAAGAGGCCTTTCAACATCAGCGGTGAGAGAGTCGCATGCACTGCATGCCTTCCTCCATCCCCTCCCTCAAGAGTCATTTGTTTCTCAATTCTGTTCCTTACCATGGGCATGGAAGGTAGGTGACTTGTCTTTTCAATTTACAGGTTTCTAGATCAAGAGGAGCCAGATCCAGACCAAGCAGAGAAAATTCCACGAGCCTGGACATATGCCTGTGTTCTCAACATTCAAAGGCTGAAGGCAGGAGGATCACATGTCTGAGACCAGCCTGAGCTTGACCCTTGGGCAAAAACATAAAAGTGTCCAAGTGCCAGAGATGGTGTAGGATCCCCAGAGCTGGAGTTACAGTCATGAGTCTCCTCCTGGGCACTGGGAATTGAACCCAAATCTTCCAGAAAAGCAGCCAGTACTCTTAACTGCCAACTCTGAAGCCTTCCTCCTTAACCCTACCTTTTTTTTTTTTTTTTTTTTGACACAAGGCATCTCTCTGGCCAGGGACTCACCAAGCAGGTTCAGCTGTCAGGCCAACACTCCCTTGGGGTCTGCCTATCTGCTTCTCTGGCACTGGAATTACAAATATCAGTTGCCCCCCCCCCCTTTTTTTTTTTTTTTTTTTTTTTTTAGTTTTTCGAGACAGGGTTTCTCTGTGTAGCCCTGGCAGTCCTGGAACTCACTCTGTAGACCAGGCTGGCCTCGAACTCAGAAATCCGCCTGCCTCTGCCTCCCGAGTGCTGGGATTAAAGGCGTGCGCCACCACTGCCCGGCTAGCTGAAAATATTTTTAAAAGAAAGGTAGAAATAGGTATAGGAAAGGGCAAAGTTTTAAGGAGCAAGAAGACAATGCCAAGTTGTCCCTCCATCTCTTACTGCTCCCACAGGCAGAACTCATTTATCCCCACAAAATATTAACTATATGGTCTGTCCCACATACACCATCCAAAAATGACTTCCCCAAATCCACCCTCCCTGCTTAGCTCACTGTAGGACAGTGGCCTTACCAAGGCTTCGGACAGGGTGAATGGTCCAATAAATGTCCAGACAGGTAGCTTGATGCTTCATGCGCCGGTGGCACCTGCAGTCTATCAGAGAGCTGTTCCTGAGCTGTTGTGCTGCCTCTAGGCAGTCTGCAGACAGGGCAGACTCCTCGAAGGGCAATGGCCTGCTTAAACTGGAGGTGCAGGAGCCCAGGTGCTGGTAGGCAGCCTTGCAAGTGGGATTAGCCTCGCATTTCTTTCTGGCCTGGGTACAGCTGTTCACAAGCCTGTTCTCTGTGGGAAGGGAGTTTCCTGCAAAGGCAGAAATCAAGTGAGTCCACAAAATCTGCTTGGAAATACTAAGTCATGAGGTAGGGTAGGGGAGATTGCTGATGAAACCGTGAGAAAATCTTAGGGTACCACAAAAGCCTTTTAAGAATAAGTGTGGAGGGCGCTGAAGAGATCAGCAGCCAAGAGCACTGGCTGCTTCCAGAAGACACAGGATTGACCCCCAGCACCTATATGGTGGTCTCAACCATAACTGTCCATAACTCCAATTTCAGGGGATCCATCACCCTCTTCTGACTACCAAGGGCACTGGGCACATGTGGTGGACAGATGTACACGCAACTAAAACACTCATATATAAAAATAATATAAATATGCATCCTGAGTTGTTACACACACACACACACACACACACACACACACGTGGACTGGACAATCTGCAGACATTATGATATGTATGAAGCAGACAAGGCCCGAGAGGAGATGAGGATTGGAAGAGGTTGCTCAGTCTCTAAGGAGGCAGAGTAGGCCAGGTATCTGGAAGTGAACTTAATGATCCTTCCAGGCTCGGAAGGAGGAGGACCTGGGCTGAGCCACACCACAGGTAGGGCTCCCGTCACAACCAGGGTTGAGAGTGTTATGGCAGTGCTGAATGGAAGGTGGCAACAACTTCCAGTCTTTTGTTTGAAACACCTTAAGGTAGACTGGTGGGATAGCTCAGGGAGTAAAGGTGTTTGCCACCAAGCCTGACGACCTAAATTCAATCCCTAGGACCCACATGGTGGAGAGAGAAAACCAACTCTCAACAGTTGTGCTACGGTATGCATCCACACACCCACCATTAAATAAAACGTTATTAAAGTGGGGGGGGGATTTGATCCACTTATTTGCTCAGAAATACCAAGATCGGTTGTAATTAAGTCCTGGAAGAAGTTATTTGGATTTTTTTTGTTTGTTTTGTTTTTTTTGTTGATTTTTTTTTTCTTTTCCTTTTTTTTGGTTTTTCGAGACAGGGTTTCTCTGTGTAGCCCTGGCTGTCCTGGAACTCCCTCTGTAGACCAGGCTGGCTTTGAACTCAGAAATCCGCCTGCCTCTGCCTCCCAAGTGCTGGGATTAAAGGCGTGCGCCACCACTGCCTGGCTCTGGAAGAAGTTTTTGTTTCTAGGACTTAGTGTCCCCACTATGCGTCAGGACACATAATTTCCTGATAGCTGTTTAAAGCAGTGGTTTTCAACCTGTGGGTCAAGACCCCTTTAGAGTCAAATGGCCCCTTTACAGGGGTCAAATATCAGATATCCTGAATATCAGATATTTAAATTACAATTCATAACAGTAGCAAAATTACAGATATGACCTAGCAACAAAATAATTTTATGATTGGGGGTCACCCCAACATGAGGAACTGTATTAAAGGGCTGCCTTATTAGGAAGGTTGAGAAGCACTGGTTTAAAGTCACAGTTTGGGGCAGGAGAGATGGCTTAGTAGTTAAGAGCTCTGGCTGCTCTTTCAGAGGATGGGGGTTCAGTTCCCAGCACCCACATGGTGGCTCATGGACATGTGTAACTCCAGTCCTAAGGGATCCAATGCCCCTTTCTGGCCTCCTCCAGCACCAGACAGGCTTGTGGTGCACAGACACACATGAAGGCAAAACACTCATATACATAAAATAATAATATAATCTAAAAGTTAAATGTCCTGACTCTAGGACACTTTTGGAAAACAAAAATGAAAATTTTAGCAGTCATTGTTAATTCTGCTCACCCAGTGCTATCATAAGTTCAACAGCCCTGCTGCTCAACAAGCTATCTAGAGTCTGCCTATCATTTCCTTAACCAGGTCTCCACACAGGCCTCCCTGGCTATACCCTCCAAATCTACTCTCTCACATCTTCTGGATATCTTTTGTAAGCTAGAAAACTTTTTATTAAAAACCTTTGATTGTGTATCAGATATCCCGCATATCTGATAACTACATATTCACACTACATAAAATTTACCTTCCTTTAAAAATTTTTTATTATATTTACGAAGGGCATGTGTGCCATAGGACAACTTATAGGGTTTAGACCTCTCCTTCTACCATGTAGGTCCCAGGAATTGATCTCAGATCCTCAGGCTGGATGATAAGAGCCTTTACCCACTGAACCACTCTGCCAGTACCTCAGATTTACCTTCTTATATATTTTGTGCATGTTTGCCTTCATGAATGTATGTGCATGGTGAGTGTGTGTGTGTGTGTGTGTGTGTGTGTGTGCGTGTTGCCCACAGAGGCCAGAGGGGGAGGTTAATATACCCTGGAACCAGAGTTTGACACAGTTATGAACCTCCATGTGTGTACTAAGCACCAAGACTGAGTCCTCTGCTAGAGCAGCAAAGTGCTCTTAACCACTGAGTCAAGTCTCCAGCCCCGAATGCTTAACTTTGGGGAGAAACTATCAAGTTCTTTTCAACAGAAGCTAGGATTTTAGATTCCCACCATCAACCGCAAAGATTCTAGTTCCTCCTCAGATTTACCGAGTCTTGTTACTTTCCACTTCTATTTCTATTCTGGCCTTTCTCATGGGTGTGTAGTGTTATCACGGGTACAAGTGACTTTCCTGTGCACTTCTCTAATAACTAAGGTTTGCTGAGCATATTCTTTTTTTTTTTTGGTTTTTCAAGACAGGGTTTCTCTGTGTAGCCCTGGCTGTCCTGGAACTCACTCTGTAGACCAGGCTGGCCTCGAAGTCAGAAATCCACCTGCCTCTGCCTCCCGAGTGCTGGGATTAAAGGCGTGCACCACCACTGCCCAGCACTGAGCATATTCTTATGTGCTTGCTGGCCATTTGGATATCCTCAGTAATAAACTGAGGAATTAGATATAGGAAAAGTCCATGAATAAAAGATATATAGATAAATGAATATTACAACCTGAATACATATATACAACTGGCATCCAAGTAAAGAGGCAGAACATTACCATGGTCCAGAAGGCCCCTTCTAGGCACCTCCAAGAAAACCAATATCTTGATGCTGTTGGTTGTTTTGATTGTCAAGACAGGGTTTCTCTATGTAGCCCTTGCTGTCCTGGAACTTGCTCTGTAGAACAGGCTAGCCTTGAACTCACAGATCTGCCTGCCTCTGCCTCCCAAGTGCTGGGATTAAAGGTGTGAGCTACCAAACTGGGCCTTGAAAATCTATATCATATTGCTAACATCAGAGATCAGTTTTATTTTCAGTCACTTAATATGTGCATTTTTTTGCATCTTAGGATTTATGTATTTATGTGTGTATGTGTTTATTTATTTGTGTGGCATATTGCCTGTGTGACACACACAAATGTGTCACTGTGGGTGTGGGCTTAAGACCCTACTCCTAGCTGCCTGGAAGTCAATCTTCCACTAGCAACCTTCAAATGAAGATGTAGAACTCTCAGCTCCTCCTGCACCATGCCTGCCTGGATGCTGCCATGTCCCTGCCTTGATGATAATGGACTGGATCTCCGAATCTGTAAGCCATCCCCAATTAAATGGTGTCTTTTATAAGACTTGCATTGGTTGTGGTGTCTGTTCACAGCAGTAAAACCCAAACTAAGACACCAGGTAATCACTCTTACCTACTGAGGCACCGCTTTTTTCTTTTAAGCAGTCTTGCTAAGTGACCCAATGTACCCAGGAGCTCAAGCTGGCCTTGAACTCTCTACCTTCCCTCCTTCCTCCTGAGTTCTGAGAGGTATGAGCCACTGTGCATGACACAGTTTCTTTTGCTCAGTCAAAAATTTACCCACAGTAAATTTACCCACAGTAGTGAGGATTTGTCAATAGCAAAATCCATGAAAGGTGACAATAATTCTGTCACTTATTAGTCATGTGGCTTTCTTTTCTCTTCTTTCTTTTCTTTAAATAGAGTCTCATTCTGTAGCCCAGCACAATCCTCTCAAGTGTGAAATGACCATGATCATTTAAAAGTCCATGTTTGTTTTTTGAGACAGGCTCTCAAGTAGTTAAGGTTAGCCTCAGACTGTCTATATGGTGGAGGATGACCTTGAACCTTTGATACTCCTGTCTCTACCTTCCAAAAACTGGGATTACAGCCTGGGCCACCATGTCCAGTTTAGAAGCCTTGTCTAGGTGGGCAAGATATCCTTGTCACCAAGCCATGAAACCACTGCAGGTTGTTATTTGACCTCCACATCTGTGCCCTCCATCCTATCAAATAAGTAAACAAATGTAAAAGATAAAAAGAGGAGGAGGAGGAAGAGGAGGAGAAAGAAGAGGAAGAGGGGGAAGAGGAGAGCACCGTAGAGATGGCTCAGGTCTTAAGAGAGAATAATGCTCTTCTGGAGGACCTGATTCCCAGCATCTGCATCAGACAGCTCATAACTGCTTACAACTTCAGTTCCAGGGTATTCGATGCCCCTTTCCGGCCTCCACTGGCACACTCAACACAGAGGTACGCACATACACATAAAAAATGAAATAAATCTTTTAAAATGTTTTAAAAGAAAGAAAATAAAAGAGGGGAGGGCTAGAGAGTTAGCTCAGAGATTAAAAGCACTTGCTGCTCCTACAGAGGACCTGTGCTCAATTCCCAGCAGCCACATTACAGCATACGCTGTCTGTAACGTCACTTCCAGGAAATCATGCACCCTCTTCTGGACACCTCAGGAACCTCACACAGTGGTACACAAACACATTCAGACAAAACACCCATATATATAAAATGAAAGTCTTATTTGATAACTTTATATGTGTAAGATGGGCACAAAGCTCTTGAATTTTCAAAAATATTTAAGGAAGGCATGAGATTTATTTATGGTGTGTGTGTGTGTGTGTGTGTGTGTGTGTGTGTGTGTAAAATGTGTGGCGCATTTTCCAAATGACCAATTGAACAAAAATGAAAAAAGCTTCCTAGACATGTTAGTGCACACCTTTAATCCCAGCACTTGGAAGGTAGAGACAGGATGATCTCTGTGAGTTTGATGTTAGCCTGGTCTACACAGTGAGTTCCAGGACAGAGAGAGAGAGAGAGAGAGAGAGAGAGAGGAAGGGAGGAAAAAAAGAAAATAAGAGAAAAGAAAAATCTTTATCAAAAGGAAGTCAGGGATTTAAGCAAGTTGAGAATTTTAGAAAGTTTAAAGAGACACTTATTACAAATAAATATGGGTTAGTGGCTAATTGAAAGAAATATCATAGGTTTCAGTCTCATTAAAATCACTGAACTAAATAGACACTTAACAGAACCAAATGTGGAGTCCCAACCCATTCAAAAAAAAAAGCTCGCTCAGGACTCTTCCTGAGCCCTGATGGATTTACCAGCTTCAGGTCACAAAGAACTTGGAAAACTCTTTTCATTTCAAGAGAAAAAAGTAGAGGTTGCTTTGTAGATTGTGACCATGGGTAGTTCGGGGCAAGGCCATAAATGTGTACAGCACCAGATGTTTGCCTTAATTAACATGGATGTTCTCTCTTCGTGGCTGGTGCTGGGAAACTGAATGTAGGTCCTTGCTCAGGTCAGGCAAGGGCTCCAATACTGAGCTGTAGACTGTGTTCTTCTTTTCTTTCTTTTTTATCTAAAGTTCTACACTGACGATTAGAAATTGAACCCAGGGTCTTACTTATGCCAGGCAAGAGCTACCACAGATCTGTATGCTTCTTTTTCCTTTTAAATATTATTTATTTATTTGTGGTTTTTCAAGACAGGGTTTCTCTGTGTAGCCTGGGCTCTCCTGGAACTCACTCAGTAGACCAGGCCGGCACTGAACTCAGAGATCTGCCTGCCTCTACCTTCCAAGTACTGGGATTAAAGGTGTGCACCACCACTACCCTGCCTATTCATTTATTTTTGAGACAGGATCTTTCTAGGTTGCCAGGACTGGTTGGAACTTGCTATATAGCCTAGCTGCTCTAGAACTCACTAAGTAAACCAGGCTGATCTTGTCAAAGAGACCTGTCATTCATTGTACTTTAGCAATTAATGAGGAAAATGTTTAATGTTTATCTCCGACCCTAACATGCAGCAGCTAAGCCAGACGCTGAATACTAAAATCACAGATGTGTGCAACCACACCAACTTTTCCTCACTCTTCACCTACTTTGACCTTCAAAAAAAATCTTTAGAGATGTAATTAGTAGTTATTTAAAAGCCAGATAAGCCAGGCAAGGTGGTGCACGACTTTGATCCCAGCACTCAGGAGGCAGGGACAGGTGGAGTTTTGTGTGTTTGAGGCTAGCCTGGTCTACACAGTGAGTTCCTGGAGAGACAGAGCTGGGTGGAGAGACCCTGTCTCAACAACAACAACAAAAAAAGTATGATGCTCCACAGTATGGTGCCACATACCCTTTCCCAGCACTCAGGCAGGAAAGACAGGTGTTCTCAGAGAGTTCAAGGTCAGCTATGGTAACGTAGTGAGACACTGTCTCAAGAAGAAAACTTTAAGAAGCCAGATGACTTCATAGTTCAATACTACATTGTCCCAATCTCTCTTGAAAGAGTGAGTACACTCAGGATCCCTGCCTATAATCTCACATCCAGAATTAAGTAATAGCAGCCCCATTTAAGCATGTTGTGCCTTTTCTAACTGGTCCTAACTGGATTCAAAGGAGAACAATTAATTGTCAGCCTCTGCTTTGGAACATAAGAGCCTCATTTGTTTCTCTCCAGTGTGGTTCTTTGCATGGATACCCATCTATGGATGAACGAGCCAAGAAAAGGAACAAGCATTGAGGGATGTAGTCAGTCAAGCCTCACTCAAAGTCAGAGCCTTTATGTTTGGCTTAGGGTGAGCAATGGTGTTCCTTACTCAGTTGTTAACAATTCCCTGTTGGTCTTTGCTCATAAACAGCACTTGGCGGCTACTGGATGGTAGTGGTATTGTGGTGTATGGCATGTGTATTTGTATCTATGTGTGTTGTGTGAAAGTGTGTGTGTGATGTGTGAGAGTGTATGGTGTGTATGTGTGTTGTGTGTTGTGTGGGGGGGTGTGTCTGAGTGATTGCGTATGTTGTATATGTGTATCTGCATGTATGTGTGAGTGTGTGTGTATATGTGCACACATGTGTGTGTACACGTGTGTGTGGGTGTGATGCTGGTGATTAAGCCCTAGGGCCTCATAAGTGATATAAAATAAGTCATAAGTGATATAAAATGATTACACTTACACCTCAGCTCTCATCCTTAGGCTCTGGGAAGGCCACTTGAGCAGAAATTATTACATATTACTGTGGGATAAACCTACCATTTATCCTGCTTCAGCAGTTAATGAGGAAGGTATTTAATGTTCGTCTCTGACCCTAACATGCAGCCACATGTTAGGAATAGTGGAGTGTCCTGGTGCAGCCAAGTCAGAGTAATGAGTTCTTACTGCCTACATCCACTGATGGAGGCAGGCTAGACAGCCTAGTCTTTCCCTTTTCTCCTTTCTCAGCCACTTCTTGTGTGTATGCTGTATGTGCATGTGTGAATGTGTGTCTAGGTGCCCACGAATGTGTTTGTGTGTCAAGTGCCTGTGGAGGCCAACAATCAATGTCAGGTGCTTTCCTTTATGGCTCCCCAGTTTTATTTTTTTGAGACAGGTTTTCTCACCAAACCTGGAGCTCACCCTTTTGGCTAGCCTGGCTGTCCAGCAAGCCCCTGTCTCCAGCCTCCACACCCCACCCTCCTGCTGCTGTTACAGATGTGAACTGCTGCTCCCAGCTTTCATGTGGGTGCTGGAGGTAGAGAGCTCAGGGCTTCATGTTTGCACAGGAAAAAACTCTACCTATTGCAGCCATCTCCCCAGACACATATGCTACCCTTCCCTACCTTTGCACTTTTTTTGGAGACAGGGTGTTGCTGTGTATTATAGTTCAGGCTAGCCTGGAGAGTGCTGGAGTTACAGCTCCACACACTGCTCACTCTCTTGCTTGGGATTCCTTCCACACAGGCTTTTCCCACTAGGGCTCTGGCAGGAGACCCACAATGAGACTCCAAGTGCCCTTCCTCATTCCTAAAGTCTTGAACATTCTTTCCATGGATTATGGCCCTTAGGCTTCTCTTCCTTGGGGTAGAAGGACCTGGTTCTACATCAGGCCCTGAACTATTTCATGTCACAAAACTCTTACTGTGGGTCAATTCTCCTGTGGGGAAGGCATTGTACTGAGCTCGCTGGGGGAAAGCCATGTGGCCTGATAGGGGTTCCCTACACTGACTCTGTGGGACTCCTGACAGTGGGGGTTGGGCTGTCTCTGACTCTTGCCTGCTCTTGAGACTCTTTTTCTCCTGTTGGCTTGCCTGGTTCAGCTTCAGTATGTTGCCTTGTCTTATTGTGTCATGCTTTGTTATGTTTGGTTGTTTTCTCTTGGAGGCCTGCTCTTTTCTGAAGGGAATGGAGGAGGGAGTGGATTCGGGGGAGAGAAAAGGTAGGGAAAGTTGAGAGGAGAGGAGCCGTGCTCAGCTCGTACACTGTGAGAGAAGGATCTATTTTCAATTTTTAAAAAGTGTATCAAACGAGCTGGAGAGATGGCTCAGCAGTTAAGAGTCCTGCCTGTTCTTCCAGAGGTCCTGAGTTCAAATCCCAGCAACCACATGGTGCTCACAACCATCTGTAATGGGATCCGACATCCTCTTCTGGTGCGTCGGAAGACAGCCACAGTGTACTCATATACATAAAATAAATAAATCTTTTTTTTTTTTAAAGTGTATCAAACAAATGGGTTTCAAAAAGAAAAAAGAAAGAAAGAAAGGAAGAAAAAAGAATGAGGGAAAGAAGTCTACAAGTAAACAACCACCCACCCCCTTACCCAGTGAGACAGGGGATTGTAGCTCAGTTGTATGCTCTACTAACCCAGCACGTTTGGTTCCATCCCCACACAGCATAAACCAGGAGGAGGGTGTGGTGGGACACATCTGTAATCCTAACACTTGAGAGGCAGAAGCAGGCATTCAAGGCCATCTTCTTAGACACAGCTAGTTCCAGGACAGGGCCACTCAATGAGACTCTGTCTCCAAAATTAATTAATTAAAAAGCATATCCCAGTGTTGGAAGAGAGCAGTTTGGTGGTAAACTTCTCAACAATATGACCAGGTGATGAGCTTAGCAAATTCTAGGCAGTTTACAAGCCTACTTGGTGGCAAGTCTATGAAAATTCTTTCTTTACCTCTCTACCTAGTTTTTGCTTCCCTTAAGCGTTATAGAAGAGTTGAAGGCCACTTAGAGCCAGTGGCAGCCTCTGATCAGGTTCTCCTCACCTCCTGGTGATACTGACTTGGTAGTGCTCTGGCTGCAGGTTGTCCCATGACTGCTTCAGATGCACCTCAAAAGAGGAAAGGAGACGCTTGGGTGGCTAGGATTTCCTAGGGTTCCACCTACCCGAGTCCATACTCTTGTATAGTGTTGGAAAACAGCCCCTTTCTGACACTTGGGGCTTCCTAAAGTAGGAAGTAGTGTCCCAGACTCGAGGGACAGACGAACAGCTAGCTAGCTGCACCTTTCCCAGCAGCAGCAACCTGTGCCCCATGAGCACTCTCACCACCATCTGCCCTACAGCCCCAGGGGTTTCTGAATGACACTTACCTGCTCCAGGTGGCAGCCACAGCGACAGCACCAGTAGCAGGATCACCGGCGGCGGCGGTCTCGGGCTCCGGGAGAGCCCCATGGCGGGTGTGGACGTCTGAGACGCCGCAGCGCTCTGCCTGCGCTTGGCGCCGCGTTCCCCTGCCTTGGAGCACCGGACTGGGAGAGCTGGGCTCCCTCGGTCCACACCTCCCACCGCCGCCTCCCGCCCCTCCTCGCGGCGCCGCCACTCTCCCACTAGGGTCGTGGGCACCGCCCTCCAACTCTGAAGCGCCCGGCAGCATCGGGCAGCTATGACTCTGGGACCCAGAGTGGGACGAGACTTTAAGGCCACTTGGGGTCCACAGTGTGCGCCACTAGAATCTGCCCACCTACTGTCTGCTGCCAATTACCCCCCGCCCCCGCAAGATTGCTAAGTGTCTGTCAGAAACAAAGCACCTCTTTCTGACCCCCTCTGCCCATCCAGGAACAATAAGCTCCACAAATGAAATATTGGAACAA
Source organism: Rhynchomys soricoides (assembly GCA_019843965.1). Taxonomy (NCBI): domain Eukaryota; kingdom Metazoa; phylum Chordata; class Mammalia; order Rodentia; family Muridae; genus Rhynchomys; species Rhynchomys soricoides. The sequence goes on along the minus strand of JADRCH010000105.1, from coordinate 2,664,599 downwards.
CGCTTGAACTAACCAGGTGTGGTGGCTCCCTCCTGAAATCTCAGCACTCTGGAGGTGGAAACAGGAAGATTGCTGTGAGTTGGTCCTAGACTGACCTACATAGTGCGTTCTAGACCTGACTGGGAACAAACCTAAAGCCAAACCATCACAAAAGTATCTTGTTTTCGCGTGTGTGTGTGTGTGTGTGTGTGTGTTCACACGCGCGCGTGCGTATTTGTTGTTGTGTGTGTGTGTTCACACGCGCGCGTGCGTATTTGTTGTGTGTGTGTGT